>CM073561.1:18324897-18767397 GCA_037074615.1 Leucaena leucocephala
TCTGCGGGCGGTGATAATTTATCTGCAAAGTAGACTTGCCAAGCTTTCCAGGGAGTCCAGTTTCGTAATTTATCGACGTCGACGTTGCCCTGTACAAATTGCCAAACCCACACCACACGATGGCCCAAAAGTTCCATTTCGGACAGTTTTGGGATTTTTGTGTTTTCAGGAGTCAGATGAATTTTTCTGCGGGCGGTGATAATTTATCTGCAAAGTAGACTTGCCAAGCTTTCAAGGGAGTCCAGTTTCATAATTTATCGACGTCGACGTTGCCCTGTAGAAATTGCCAAACCCACACCACACGATGGCCCAAAAGTTCCATTTCGGACAGTTTTGGGATTTTTGTGTTTTCGGGAGTCAGATGAATTTTTCTGCGTGCGGTGATAATTTATCTGCAAAGTAGACTTGCCAAGCTTTCCAGGGAGTCCAGTTTCATAATTTATCGACGTCGACGTTGCCCTGTAGAAATTGCCAAACCCACACCACACGATGGCCCAAAAGTTCCATTTCGGACAGTTTTGGGATTTTTGTGTTTTCAGGAGTCAGATGAATTTTTCTGCGGGCGGTGATAATTTATCTGCAAAGTAGACTTGCCAAGCTTTCCAGGGAGTCCAGTTTCATAATTTATCGACGTCGACGTTGCCCTGTAGAAATTGCCAAACCCACAACAGACGATGGCCCAAAAGTTCCATTTCGGACAGTTTTGGGATTTTTGTGTTTTCGGGGGTCAGATGAATTTTTCTGCGGGCGGCGATAATTTATCTGCAAAGTAGACTTGCCAAGCTTTCCAGGGAGTCCAGTTTCATAATTTATCGACGTCGACGTTGCCCTGTAGAAATTGCCAAACCCACACCACACGATGGCCCAAAAGTTCCATTTCGGACAGTTTTGGGATTTTTGTGTTTTCAGGAGTCAGATGAATTTTTCTGCGGGCGGTGATAATTTATCTGCAAAGTAGACTTGCCAAGCTTTCAAGGGAGTCCAGTTTCATAATTTATCGACGTCGACGTTGCCCTGTAGAAATTGCCAAACCCACACCACACGATGGCCCAAAAGTTCCATTTCGGACAGTTTTGGGATTTTTGTGTTTTCGGGAGTCAGATGAATTTTTCTGCGTGCGGTGATAATTTATCTGCAAAGTAGACTTGCCAAGCTTTCCAGGGAGTCCAGTTTCATAATTTATCGACGTCGACGTTGCCCTGTAGAAATTGCCAAACCCACACCACACGATGGCCCAAAAGTTCCATTTCGGACAGTTTTGGGATTTTTGTGTTTTCAGGAGTCAGATGAATTTTTCTGCGGGCGGTGATAATTTATCTGCAAAGTAGACTTGCCAAGCTTTCCAGGGAGTCCAGTTTCATAATTTATCGACGTCGACGTTGCCCTGTAGAAATTGCCAAACCCACAACAGACGATGGCCCAAAAGTTCCATTTCGGACAGTTTTGGGATTTTTGTGTTTTCGGGGGTCAGATGAATTTTTCTGCGGGCGGCGATAATTTATCTGCAAAGTAGACTTGCCAAGCTTTCCAGGGAGTCCAGTTTCGTAATTTATCGACGTCGACGTTGCCCTGTACAAATTGCCAAACCCACACCACACGATGGCCCAAAAGTTCCATTTCGGACAGTTTTGGGATTTTTGTGTTTTCAGGAGTCAGATGAATTTTTCTGCGGGCGGTGATAATTTATCTGCAAAGTAGACTTGCCAAGCTTTCCAGGGAGTCTAGTTTCATAATTTATCGACGTCGACGTTGCCCTGTAGAAATTGCCAAACCCACACCAGACGATGGCCCAAAAGTTCCATTTCGGACAGTTTTGGGATTTTTGTGTTTTCGGGGGTCAGATGAATTTTTCTGCGGGCGGCGATAATTTATCTGCAAAGTAGACTTGCCAAGCTTTCCAGGGAGTCCAGTTTCATAATTTATCGACGTCGACGTTGCCCTGTAGAAATTGCCAAACCCACACCACACGATGGCCTAAAAGTTCCATTTCGGACAGTTTTGGGATTTTTGTGTTTTCGGGAGTCAGATGAATTTTTCTGCAGGCGGTGATAATTTATCTGCAAAGTAGACTTGCCAAGCTTTCCAGGGAGTCTAGTTTCATAATTTATCGACGTCGACGTTGCCCTGTAGAAATTGCCAAACCCACACCAGACGATGGCCCAAAAGTTCCATTTCGGACAGTTTTGGGATTTTTGTGTTTTCGGGGGTCAGATGAATTTTTCTGCGGGCGGCGATAATTTATCTGCAAAGTAGACTTGCCAAGCTTTCCAGGGAGTCCAGTTTCGTAATTTATCGACGTCGAAGTTGCCCTGTACAAATTGCCAAACCCACACCACACGATGGCCCAAAAGTTCCATTTCGGACAGTTTTGGGATTTTTGTGTTTTCGGGAGTCAGATGAATTTTTCTGCGGGCGGTGATAATTTATCTGCAAAGTAGACTTGCCAAGCTTTCCAGGGAGTCTAGTTTCATAATTTATCGACGTCGACGTTGCCCTGTAGAAATTGCCAAACCCACACCAGACGATGGCCCAAAAGTTCCATTTCGGACAGTTTTGGGATTTTTGTGTTTTCGTCCGTCAGATGAATTTTTCCGCGAGCAGTGATAATTTATCTGCAAAGTAGACTTGCCAAACTTTCAAGGGAGTCCGGTTTCATTATTTATCGACATCTACGTTGCCCTGTAGAAATTGCCAAACCCAGACGATAGGATGGCCCAAAAGTTCCATTTCATACAGTTTTGGGATTTTTGTGTTTTCGGGAGTCACATGAATTTTTCTGCGAGCGGTGATAATTTATCTGCAAAGTAGACTTGCCAAGCTTTCCAGGGAGTCCAGTTTCATAATTTATCGACGTCGACGTTGCCCTGTAGAAATTGCCAAACCCACACCACACGATGGCCCAAAAGTTCCATTTCGGACAGTTTTGGGATTTTTGTGTTTTCGGGAGTCAGATGAATTTTTCTGCGTGCGGTGATAATTTATCTGCAAAGTAGACTTGCCAAGCTTTCCAGGGAGTCCAGTTTCATAATTTATCGACGTCGACGTTGCCCTGTAGAAATTGCCAAACCCACACCACACGATGGCCCAAAAGTTCCATTTCGGACAGTTTTGGGATTTTTGTGTTTTCGGGAGTCAGATGAATTTTTCTGCGTGCGGTGATAATTTATCTGCAAAGTAGACTTGCCAAGCTTTCCAGGGAGTCCAGTTTCATAATTTATCGACGTCGACGTTGCCCTGTAGAAATTGCCAAACCCACACCACACGATGGCCCAAAAGTTCCATTTCGGACAGTTTTGGGATTTTTGTGTTTTCGGGAGTCAGATGAATTTTTCTGCGGGCGGTGATCATTTATCTGCAAAGTAGACTTGCCAAGCTTTCCAGGGAGTCCAGTTTCGTAATTTATCGACGTCGACGTTGCCCTGTACAAATTGCCAAACCCACACCACACGATGGCCCAAAAGTTCCATTTCGGACAGTTTTACGATTTGTGTGTTTTCGGGCGTCAGATGAATTTTTCTCCGGGCGGTGATAATTTATCTGCAAAGTAGACTTGCCAAGCTTTCAAGGGAGTCCAGTTTCATAATTTATCGACGTCGACGTTGCCCTGTAGAAATTGCCAAACCCATACCACACGATGGCCCAAAAGTTCCATTTCAGACAGTTTTGGGATTTTTGTGTTTTCGGGAGTCAGATGAATTTTTCTGCAGGCGGTGATAATTTATCTGCAAAGTAGACTTGCCAAGCTTTCCAGGGAGTCTAGTTTCATAATTTATCGACGTCGACGTTGCCCTGTAGAAATTGCCAAACCCACACCAGACGATGGCCCAAAAGTTCCATTTCGGACAGTTTTGGGATTTTTGTGTTTTCGGGAGTCAGATGAATTTTTCTGCGGGCGGCGATAATTTATCTGCAAAGTAGACTTGCCAAGCTTTCCAGGGAGTCCAGTTTCGTAATTTATCGACGTCGACGTTGCCCTGTAGAAATTGCCAAACCCACACCAGACGATGGCCCAAAAGTTCCATTTCGGACAGTTTTACGATTTGTGTGTTTTCGGGCGTCAGATGAATTTTTCTGCAGGCGGGGATAATTTATCTGCAAAGTAGACTTGCCAAGCTTTCCAGGGAGTCTAGTTTCATAATTTATCGACGTCGACGTTGCCCTGTAGAAATTGCCAAACCCACACCAGACGATGGCCCAAAAGTTCCATTTCGGACAGTTTTGGGATTTTTGTGTTTTCGGGGGTCAGATGAATTTTTCTGCGGGCGGCGATAATTTATCTGCAAAGTAGACTTGCCAAGCTTTCCAGGGAGTCCAGTTTCATAATTTATCGACGTCGACGTTGCCCTGTAGAAATTGCCAAACCCACACCACACGATGGCCCAAAAGTTCCATTTCGGACAGTTTTGGGATTTTTGTGTTTTCGGGAGTCAGATGAATTTTTCTGCGGGCGGTGATAATTTATCTGCAAAGTAGACTTGCCAAGCTTTCCAGGGAGTCTAGTTTCATAATTTATCGACGTCGACGTTGCCCTGTAGAAATTGCCAAACCCACACCAGACGATGGCCCAAAAGTTCCATTTCGGACAGTTTTGGGATTTTTGTGTTTTCGGGGGTCAGATGAATTTTTCTGCGGGCGGCGATAATTTATCTGCAAAGTAGACTTGCCAAGCTTTCCAGGGAGTCCAGTTTCGTAATTTATCGACGTCGAAGTTGCCCTGTACAAATTGCCAAACCCACACCACACGATGGCCCAAAAGTTCCATTTCGGACAGTTTTGGGATTTTTGTGTTTTCAGGAGTCAGATGAATTTTTCTGCGGGCGGTGATAATTTATCTGCAAAGTAGACTTGCCAAGCTTTCCAGGGAGTCTAGTTTCATAATTTATCGACGTCGACGTTGCCCTGTAGAAATTGCCAAACCCACAACACACGATGGCCCAAAAGTTCCATTTCGGACAGTTTTGGGATTTTTGTGTTTTCGGGGGTCAGATGAATTTTTCTGCGGGCGGCGATAATTTATCTGCAAAGTAGACTTGCCAAGCTTTCCAGGGAGTCCAGTTTCATAATTTATCGACGTCGACGTTGCCCTGTACAAATTGCCAAACCCACACCAGACGATGGCCCAAAAGTTCCATTTCGGACAGTTTTACGATTTGTGTGTTTTCGGGCGTCAGATGAATTTTTCTGCGGGCGGTGATAATTTATCTGCAAAGTAGACTTGCCAAGCTTTCCAGGGAGTCCAGTTTCGTAATTTATCGACGTCGACGTTGCCCTGTACAAATTGCCAAACCCACACCACACGATGGCCCAAAAGTTCCATTTCGGACAGTTTTGGGATTTTTGTGTTTTCAGGAGTCAGATGAATTTTTCTGCGGGCGGTGATAATTTATCTGCAAAGTAGACTTGCCAAGCTTTCTAGGGAGTCCAGTTTCGTAATTTATCGACGTCGACGTTGCCCTGTACAAATTGCCAAACCCACACCACACGATGGCCCAAAAGTTCCATTTCGGACAGTTTTACGATTTGTGTGTTTTCGGGCGTCAGATGAATTTTTCTGCGGGCGGTGATAATTTATGCAAAGTAGACTTGCCAAGCTTTCCAGGGAGTCCAGTTTCGTAATTTATCGACGTCGACGTTGCCCTGTAGAAATTGCCAAACCCACACCAGACGATGGCCCAAAAGTTCCATTTCGGACAGTTTTGGGATTTTTGTGTTTTCGGGAGTCAGATGAATTTTTCTGCGGGCGGCGATAATTTATCTGCAAAGTAGACTTGCAAGCTTTCCAGGGAGTCCAGTTTCGTAATTTATCGACGTCGACGTTGCCCTGTACAAATTGCCAAACCCACACCAGACGATGGCCCAAAAGTTCCATTTCGGACAGTTTTACGATTTGTGTGTTTTCGGGCGTCAGATGAATTTTTCTGCGGGCGGTGATAATTTATCTGCAAAGTAGACTTGCCAAGCTTTCCAGGGAGTCCAGTTTCGTAATTTATCGACGTCGACGTTGCCCTGTACAAATTGCCAAACCCACACCAGACGATGGCCCAAAAGTTCCATTTCGGACAGTTTTACGATTTGTGTCTTTTCGGGCGTCAGATGAATTTTTCTGCGGGCGGTGATAATTTATCTGCAAAGTAGACTTGCCAAGCTTTCCAGGGAGTCCAGTTTCGTAATTTATCGACGTCGACGTTGCCCTGTAGAAATTGCCAAACCCACACCAGACGATGGCCCAAAAGTTCCATTTCGGACAGTTTTGGGATTTTTGTGTTTTCGGGAGTCAGATGAATTTTTCTGCGTGCGGTGATAATTTATCTGCAAAGTAGACTTGCCAAGCTTTCCAGGGAGTCCAGTTTCATAATTTATCGACGTCGACGTTGCCCTGTAGAAATTGCCAAACCCACACCACACGATGGCCCAAAAGTTCCATTTCGGACAGTTTTGGGATTTTTGTGTTTTCGGGAGTCAGATGAATTTTTCTGCATGCGGTGATAATTTATCTGCAAAGTAGACTTGCCAAGCTTTCCAGGGAGTCCAGTTTCATAATTTATCGACGTCGACGTTGCCCTGTACAAATTGCCAAACCCACACCACACGATGGCCCAAAAGTTCCATTTCGGACAGTTTTGGGATTTTTGTGTTTTCGGGAGTCAGATGAATTTTTCTGCGGGCGGTGATAATTTATCTGCAAAGTAGACTTGCCAAGCTTTCCAGGGAGTCTAGTTTCATAATTTATCGACGTCGACGTTGCCCTGTAGAAATTGCCAAACCCACAACACACGATGGCCCAAAAGTTCCATTTCGGACAGTTTTGGGATTTTTGTGTTTTCGGGGGTCAGATGAATTTTTCTGCGGGCGGCGATAATTTATCTGCAAAGTAGACTTGCCAAGCTTTCCAGGGAGTCCAGTTTCGTAATTTATCGACGTCGACGTTGCCCTGTACAAATTGCCAAACCCACACCACACGATGGCCCAAAAGTTCCATTTCGGACAGTTTTGGGATTTTTGTGTTTTCAGGAGTCAGATGAATTTTTCTGCGGGCGGTGATAATTTATCTGCAAAGTAGACTTGCCAAGCTTTCCAGGGAGTCTAGTTTCATAATTTATCGACGTCGACGTTGCCCTGTAGAAATTGCCAAACCCACACCAGACGATGGCCCAAAAGTTCCATTTCGTACAGTTTTGGGATTTTTGTGTTTTCGGGGGTCAGATGAATTTTTCTGCGGGCGGCGATAATTTATCTGCAAAGTAGACTTGCCAAGCTTTCCAGGGAGTCCAGTTTCGTAATTTATCGACGTCGACGTTGCCCTGTACAAATTGCCAAACCCACACCACACGATGACCCAAAAGTTCCATTTCGGACAGTTTTGGGATTTTTGTGTTTTCAGGAGTCAGATGAATTTTTCTGCGGGCGGTGATAATTTATCTGCAAAGTAGACTTGCCAAGCTTTCCAGGGAGTCTAGTTTCATAATTTATCGACGTCGACGTTGCCCTGTAGAAATTGCCAAACCCACACCACACGATGGCCCAAAAGTTCCATTTCGGACAGTTTTGGGATTTTTGTGTTTTCGGGAGTCAGATGAATTTTTCTGCGGGCGGTGATAATTTATCTGCAAAGTAGACTTGCCAAGCTTTCCAGGGAGTCCAGTTTCGTAATTTATCGACGTCGACGTTGCCCTGTACAAATTGCCAAACCCACACCACACGATGGCCCAAAAGTTCCATTTCGGACAGTTTTGGGATTTTTGTGTTTTCGTCCGTCAGATGAATTTTTCCGCGAGCAGTGATAATTTATCTGCAAAGTAGACTTGCCAAACTTTCAAGGGAGTCCGGTTTCATTATTTATCGACATCTACGTTGCCCTGTAGAAATTGCCAAACCCAGACGATAGGATGGCCCAAAAGTTCCATTTCATACAGTTTTGGGATTTTTGTGTTTTCGGGAGTCACATGAATTTTTCTGCGAGCGGTGATAATTTATCTGCAAAGTAGACTTGCCAAGCTTTCCAGGGAGTCCAGTTTCATAATTTATCGACGTCGACGTTGCCCTGTAGAAATTGCCAAACCCACACCACACGATGGCCCAAAAGTTCCATTTCGGACAGTTTTGGGATTTTTGTGTTTTCGGGAGTCAGATGAATTTTTCTGCGTGCGGTGATAATTTATCTGCAAAGTAGACTTGCCAAGCTTTCCAGGGAGTCCAGTTTCATAATTTATCGACGTCGACGTTGCCCTGTAGAAATTGCCAAACCCACACCACACGATGGCCCAAAAGTTCCATTTCGGACAGTTTTGGGATTTTTGTGTTTTCGGGAGTCAGATGAATTTTTCTGCGGGCGGTGATCATTTATCTGCAAAGTAGACTTGCCAAGCTTTCCAGGGAGTCCAGTTTCGTAATTTATCGACGTCGACGTTGCCCTGTAGAAATTGCCAAACCCACACCACACGATGGCCCAAAAGTTCCATTTCGGACAGTTTTGGGATTTTTGTGTTTTCGGGAGTCAGATGAATTTTTCTGCGGGCGGTGATCATTTATCTGCAAAGTAGACTTGCCAAGCTTTCCAGGGAGTCCAGTTTTGTAATTTATCGACGTCGACGTTGCCCTGTACAAATTGCCAAACCCACACCACACGATGGCCCAAAAGTTCCATTTCGGACAGTTTTGGGATTTTTGTGTTTTCGGGGGTCAGATGAATTTTTCTGCGGGCGGCGATAATTTATCTGCAAAGTAGACTTGCCAAGCTTTCCAGGGAGTCCAGTTTCGTAATTTATCGACGTCGACGTTGCCCTGTACAAATTGCCAAACCCACACTAGACGATGGCCCAAAAGTTCCATTTCGGACAGTTTTACGATTTATGTGTTTTCGGGCGTCAGATGAATTTTTCTGCGGGCGGTGATAATTTATCTGCAAAGTAAACTTGCCAAGCTTTCCAGGGAGTCCAGTTTCGTAATTTATCGACGTCGACGTTGCCCTGTAGAAATTGCCAAACCCACACCACACGATGGCCCAAAAGTTCCATTTTGGACAGTTTTGGGATTTTTGTGTTTTCGGGAGTCAGATGAATTTTTCTGCGGGCGGTGATCATTTATCTGCAAAGTAGACTTGCCAAGCTTTCCAGGGAGTCCAGTTTCGTAATTTATCGACGTCGACGTTGCCCTGTACAAATTGCCAAACCCACACCACACGATGGCCCAAAAGTTCCATTTCGGACAGTTTTACGATTTGTGTGTTTTCGGGCGTCAGATGAATTTTTCTGCAGGCGGGGATAATTTATCTGCAAAGTAGACTTGCCAAGCTTTCCAGGGAGTCTAGTTTCATAATTTATCGACGTCGACGTTGCCCTGTAGAAATTGCCAAACCCACACCAGACGATGGCCCAAAAGTTCCATTTTGGACAGTTTTGGGATTTTTGTGTTTTCGGGAGTCAGATGAATTTTTCTGCGGGCGGTGATCATTTATCTGCAAAGTAGACTTGCCAAGCTTTCCAGGGAGTCCAGTTTCGTAATTTATCGACGTCGACGTTGCCCTGTACAAATTGCCAAACCCACACCACACGATGGCCCAAAAGTTCCATTTCGGACAGTTTTACGATTTATGTGTTTTCGGGCGTCAGATGAATTTTTCTGCAGGCGGGGATAATTTATCTGCAAAGTAGACTTGCCAAGCTTTCCAGGGAGTCTAGTTTCATAATTTATCGACGTCGACGTTGCCCTGTAGAAATTGCCAAACCCACACCAGACGATGGCCCAAAAGTTCCATTTCGGACAGTTTTGGGATTTTTGTGTTTTCGGGGGTCAGATGAATTTTTCTGCGGGCGGCGATAATTTATCTGCAAAGTAGACTTGCCAAGCTTTCCAGGGAGTCCAGTTTCATAATTTATCGACGTCGAAGTTGCCCTGTAGAAATTGCCAAACCCACACCACACGATGGCCCAAAAGTTCCATTTCGGACAGTTTTGGGATTTTTGTGTTTTCGGGGGTCAGATGAATTTTTCTGCGGGCGGCGATAATTTATCTGCAAAGTAGACTTGCCAAGCTTTCCAGGGAGTCCAGTTTCGTAATTTATCGACGTCGAAGTTGCCCTGTACAAATTGCCAAACCCACACCACACGATGGCCCAAAAGTTCCATTTCGGACAGATTTGGGATTTTTGTGTTTTCAGGAGTCAGATGAATTTTTCTGCGGGCGGTGATAATTTATCTGCAAAGTAGACTTGCCAAGCTTTCCAGGGAGTCTAGTTTCATAATTTATCGACGTCGACGTTGCCCTGTAGAAATTGCCAAACCCACAACACACGATGGCCCAAAAGTTCCATTTCGGACAGTTTTGGGATTTTTGTGTTTTCGGGGGTCAGATGAATTTTTCTGCGGGCGGCGATAATTTATCTGCAAAGTAGACTTGCCAAGCTTTCCAGGGAGTCCAGTTTCGTAATTTATCGACGTCGACGTTGCCCTGTACAAATTGCCAAACCCACACCACACGATGGCCCAAAAGTTCCATTTCGGACAGTTTTGGGATTTTTGTGTTTTCAGGAGTCAGATGAATTTTTCTGCGGGCGGTGATAATTTATCTGCAAAGTAGACTTGCCAAGCTTTCCAGGGAGTCTAGTTTCATAATTTATCGACGTCGACGTTGCCCTGTAGAAATTGCCAAACCCACACCAGACGATGGCCCAAAAGTTCCATTTCGTACAGTTTTGGGAGTTTTGTGTTTTCGGGGGTCAGATGAATTTTTCTGCGGGCGGCGATAATTTATCTGCAAAGTAGACTTGCCAAGCTTTCCAGGGAGTCCAGTTTCGTAATTTATCGACGTCGACGTTGCCCTGTACAACTTGCCAAACCCACACCACACGATGACCCAAAAGTTCCATTTCGGACAGTTTTGGGATTTTTGTGTTTTCAGGAGTCAGATGAATTTTTCTGCGGGCGGTGATAATTTATCTGCAAAGTAGACTTGCCAAGCTTTCCAGGGAGTCTAGTTTCATAATTTATCGACGTCGACGTTGCCCTGTAGAAATTGCCAAACCCACACCACACGATGGCCCAAAAGTTCCATTTCGGACAGTTTTGGGATTTTTGTGTTTTCGGGAGTCAGATGAATTTTTCTGCGGGCGGTGATAATTTATCTGCAAAGTAGACTTGCCAAGCTTTCCAGGGAGTCCAGTTTCGTAATTTATCGACGTCGACGTTGCCCTGTACAAATTGCCAAACCCACACCACACGATGGCCCAAAAGTTCCATTTCGGACAGTTTTGGGATTTTTGTGTTTTCGTCCGTCAGATGAATTTTTCCGCGAGCAGTGATAATTTATCTGCAAAGTAGACTTGCCAAACTTTCAAGGGAGTCCGGTTTCATTATTTATCGACATCTACGTTGCCCTGTAGAAATTGCCAAACCCAGACGATAGGATGGCCCAAAAGTTCCATTTCATACAGTTTTGGGATTTTTGTGTCTTCGGGAGTCACATGAATTTTTCTGCGAGCGGTGATAATTTATCTGCAAAGTAGACTTGCCAAGCTTTCCAGGGAGTCCAGTTTCATAATTTATCGACGTCGACGTTGCCCTGTAGAAATTGCCAAACCCACACCACACGATGGCCCAAAAGTTCCATTTCGGACAGTTTTGGGATTTTTGTGTTTTCGGGGGTCAGATGAATTTTTCTGCGGGCGGCGATAATTTATCTGCAAAGTAGACTTGCCAAGCTTTCCAGGGAGTCCAGTTTCGTAATTTATCGACGTCGACGTTGCCCTGTACAAATTGCCAAACCCACACCACACGATGGCCCAAAAGTTCCATTTCGGACAGTTTTGGGATTTTTGTGTTTTCGTCCGTCAGATGAATTTTTCCGCGAGCAGTGATAATTTATCTGCAAAGTAGACTTGCCAAACTTTCAAGGGAGTCCGGTTTCATTATTTATCGACATCTACGTTGCCCTGTAGAAATTGCCAAACCCAGACGATAGGATGGCCCAAAAGTTCCATTTCATACAGTTTTGGGATTTTTGTGTCTTCGGGAGTCACATGAATTTTTCTGCGAGCGGTGATAATTTATCTGCAAAGTAGACTTGCCAAGCTTTCCAGGGAGTCCAGTTTCATAATTTATCGACGTCGACGTTGCCCTGTAGAAATTGCCAAACCCACACCACACGATGGCCCAAAAGTTCCATTTCGGACAGTTTTGGGATTTTTGTGTTTTCGGGGGTCAGATGAATTTTTCTGCGGGCGGCGATAATTTATCTGCAAAGTAGACTTGCCAAGCTTTCCAGGGAGTCCAGTTTCGTAATTTATCGACGTCGACGTTGCCCTGTACAAATTGCCAAACCCACACCACACGATGGCCCAAAAGTTCCATTTCGGACAGTTTTGGGATTTTTGTGTTTTCAGGAGTCAGATGAATTTTTCTGCGGGCGGTGATAATTTATCTGCAAAGTAGACTTGCCAAGCTTTCCAGGGAGTCTAGTTTCATAATTTATCGACGTCGACGTTGCCCTGTAGAAATTGCCAAACCCACACCAGACGATGGCCCAAAAGTTCCATTTCGTACAGTTTTGGGAGTTTTGTGTTTTCGGGGGTCAGATGAATTTTTCTGCGGGCGGCGATAATTTATCTGCAAAGTAGACTTGCCAAGCTTTCCAGGGAGTCCAGTTTCGTAATTTATCGACGTCGACGTTGCCCTGTACAACTTGCCAAACCCACACCACACGATGACCCAAAAGTTCCATTTCGGACAGTTTTGGGATTTTTGTGTTTTCAGGAGTCAGATGAATTTTTCTGCGGGCGGTGATAATTTATCTGCAAAGTAGACTTGCCAAGCTTTCCAGGGAGTCTAGTTTCATAATTTATCGACGTCGACGTTGCCCTGTAGAAATTGCCAAACCCACACCACACGATGGCCCAAAAGTTCCATTTCGGACAGTTTTGGGATTTTTGTGTTTTCGGGAGTCAGATGAATTTTTCTGCGGGCGGTGATAATTTATCTGCAAAGTAGACTTGCCAAGCTTTCCAGGGAGTCCAGTTTCGTAATTTATCGACGTCGACGTTGCCCTGTACAAATTGCCAAACCCACACCACACGATGGCCCAAAAGTTCCATTTCGGACAGTTTTGGGATTTTTGTGTTTTCGTCCGTCAGATGAATTTTTCCGCGAGCAGTGATAATTTATCTGCAAAGTAGACTTGCCAAACTTTCAAGGGAGTCCGGTTTCATTATTTATCGACATCTACGTTGCCCTGTAGAAATTGCCAAACCCAGACGATAGGATGGCCCAAAAGTTCCATTTCATACAGTTTTGGGATTTTTGTGTCTTCGGGAGTCACATGAATTTTTCTGCGAGCGGTGATAATTTATCTGCAAGGTAGACTTGCCAAGCTTTCCAGGGAGTCCAGTTTCATAATTTATCGACGTCGACGTTGCCCTGTAGAAATTGCCAAACCCACACCACACGATGGCCCAAAAGTTCCATTTCGGACAGTTTTGGGATTTTTGTGTTTTCGGGAGTCAGATGAATTTTTCTGCGTGCGGTGATAATTTATCTGCAAAGTAGACTTGCCAAGCTTTCCAGGGAGTCCAGTTTCATAATTTATCGACGTCGACGTTGCCCTGTAGAAATTGCCAAACCCACACCACACGATGGCCCAAAAGTTCCATTTCGGACAGTTTTGGGATTTTTGTATTTTCGGGAGTTAGATGAATTTTTCTGCGGGCGGTGATCATTTATCTGCAAAGTAGACTTGCCAAGCTTTCCAGGGAGTCCAGTTTCGTAATTTATCGACGTCGACGTTGCCCTGTAGAAATTGCCAAACCCACACCACACGATGGCCCAAAAGTTCCATTTCGGACAGTTTTGGGATTTTTGTGTTTTCGGGAGTCAGATGAATTTTTCTGCGGGCGGTGATCATTTATCTGCAAAGTAGACTTGCCAAGCTTTCCAGGGAGTCCAGTTTTGTAATTTATCGACGTCGACGTTGCCCTGTACAAATTGCCAAACCCACACCACACGATGGCCCAAAAGTTCCATTTCGGACAGTTTTACGATTTGTGTGTTTTCGGGCGTCAGATGAATTTTTCTGCGGGCGGTGATAATTTATCTGCAAAGTAGACTTGCCAAGCTTTCCAGGGAGTCCAGTTTCGTAATTTATCGACGTCGACGTTGCCCTGTACAAATTGCCAAACCCACACCACACGATGGCCCAAAAGTTCCATTTCGGACAGTTTTGGGATTTTTGTGTTTTCGGGGGTCAGATGAATTTTTCTGCGGGCGGCGATAATTTATCTGCAAAGTAGACTTGCCAAGCTTTCCAGGGAGTCCAGTTTCGTAATTTATCGACGTCGACGTTGCCCTGTACAAATTGCCAAACCCACACTAGACGATGGCCCAAAAGTTCCATTTCGGACAGTTTTACGATTTATGTGTTTTCGGGCGTCAGATGAATTTTTCTGCGGGCGGTGATAATTTATCTGCAAAGTAAACTTGCCAAGCTTTCCAGGGAGTCCAGTTTCGTAATTTATCGACGTCGACGTTGCCCTGTAGAAATTGCCAAACCCACAACACACGATGGCCCAAAAGTTCCATTTTGGACAGTTTTGGGATTTTTGTGTTTTCGGGAGTCAGATGAATTTTTCTGCGGGCGGTGATCATTTATCTGCAAAGTAGACTTGCCAAGCTTTCCAGGGAGTCCAGTTTCGTAATTTATCGACGTCGACGTTGCCCTGTACAAATTGCCAAACCCACACCACACGATGGCCCAAAAGTTCCATTTCGGACAGTTTTACGATTTGTGTGTTTTCGGGCGTCAGATGAATTTTTCTGCAGGCGGGGATAATTTATCTGCAAAGTAGACTTGCCAAGCTTTCCAGGGAGTCTAGTTTCATAATTTATCGACGTCGACGTTGCCCTGTAGAAATTGCCAAACCCACACCAGACGATGGCCCAAAAGTTCCATTTCGGACAGTTTTGGGATTTTTGTGTTTTCGGGGGTCAGATGAATTTTTCTGCGGGCGGCGATAATTTATCTGCAAAGTAGACTTGCCAAGCTTTCCAGGGAGTCCAGTTTCATAATTTATCGACGTCGAAGTTGCCCTGTAGAAATTGCCAAACCCACACCACACGATGGCCCAAAAGTTCCATTTCGGACAGTTTTGGGATTTTTGTGTTTTCGGGGGTCAGATGAATTTTTCTGCGGGCGGCGATAATTTATCTGCAAAGTAGACTTGCCAAGCTTTCCAGGGAGTCCAGTTTCGTAATTTATCGACGTCGAAGTTGCCCTGTACAAATTGCCAAACCCACACCACACGATGGCCCAAAAGTTCCATTTCGGACAGATTTGGGATTTTTGTGTTTTCAGGAGTCAGATGAATTTTTCTGCGGGCGGTGATAATTTATCTGCAAAGTAGACTTGCCAAGCTTTCCAGGGAGTCTAGTTTCATAATTTATCGACGTCGACGTTGCCCTGTAGAAATTGCCAAACCCACACCACACGATGGCCCAAAAGTTCCATTTCGGACAGTTTTGGGATTTTTGTGTTTTCGAGAGTCAGATGAATTTTTCTGCGGGCGGTGATAATTTATCTGCAAAGTAGACTTGCCAAGCTTTCCAGGGAGTCCAGTTTCGTAATTTATCGACGTCGACGTTGCCCTGTACAAATTGCCAAACCCACACCAGACGATGGCCCAAAAGTTCCATTTCGGACAGTTTTACGATTTGTGTGTTTTCGGGCGTCAGATGAATTTTTCTGCGGGCGGTGATAATTTATCTGCAAAGTAGACTTGCCAAGCTTTCCAGGGAGTCCAGTTTCGTAATTTATCGACGTCGACGTTGCCCTGTAGAAATTGCCAAACCCACACCAGACGATGGCCCAAAAGTTCCATTTCGTACAGTTTTGGGATTTTTGTGTTTTCGGGGGTCAGATGAATTTTTCTGCGGGCGGCGATAATTTATCTGCAAAGTAGACTTGCCAAGCTTTCCAGGGAGTCCAGTTTCGTAATTTATCGACGTCGACGTTGCCCTGTAGAAATTGCCAAACCCACACCACACGATGGCCCAAAAGTTCCATTTCGGACAGTTTTGGGATTTTTGTGTTTTCGGGAGTCAGATGAATTTTTCTGCGGGCGGTGATCATTTATCTGCAAAGTAGACTTGCCAAGCTTTCCAGGGAGTCCAGTTTCGTAATTTATCGACGTCGACGTTGCCCTGTAGAAATTGCCAAACCCACACCACACGATGGCCCAAAAGTTCCATTTCGGACAGTTTTACGATTTGTGTGTTTTCGGGCGTCAGATGAATTTTTCTCCGGGCGGTGATAATTTATCTGCAAAGTAGACTTGCCAAGCTTTCAAGGGAGTCCAGTTTCATAATTTATCGACGTCGACGTTGCCCTGTAGAAATTGCCAAACCCACACCACACGATGGCCCAAAAGTTCCATTTCGGACAGTTTTGGGATTTTTGTGTTTTCGGGGGTCAGATGAATTTTTCTGCGGGCGGCGATAATTTATCTGCAAAGTAGACTTGCCAAGCTTTCCAGGGAGTCCAGTTTCGTAATTTATCGACGTCGAAGTTGCCCTGTACAAATTGCCAAACCCACACCACACGATGGCCCAAAAGTTCCATTTCGGACAGATTTGGGATTTTTGTGTTTTCAGGAGTCAGATGAATTTTTCTGCGGGCGGTGATAATTTATCTGCAAAGTAGACTTGCCAAGCTTTCCAGGGAGTCTAGTTTCATAATTTATCGACGTCGACGTTGCCCTGTAGAAATTGCCAAACCCACAACACACGATGGCCCAAAAGTTCCATTGCGGACAGTTTTGGGATTTTTGTGTTTTCGGGGGTCAGATGAATTTTTCTGCGGGCGGCGATAATTTATCTGCAAAGTAGACTTGCCAAGCTTTCCAGGGAGTCCAGTTTCGTAATTTATCGACGTCGACGTTGCCCTGTACAAATTGCCAAACCCACACCACACGATGGCCCAAAAGTTCCATTTCGGACAGTTTTGGGATTTTTGTGTTTTCAGGAGTCAGATGAATTTTTCTGCGGGCGGTGATAATTTATCTGCAAAGTAGACTTGCCAAGCTTTCCAGGGAGTCGAGTTTCATAATTTATCGACGTCGACGTTGCCCTGTAGAAATTGCCAAACCCACACCAGACGATGGCCCAAAAGTTCCATTTCGTACAGTTTTGGGATTTTTGTGTTTTCGGGGGTCAGATGAATTTTTCTGCGGGCGGCGATAATTTATCTGCAAAGTAGACTTGCCAAGCTTTCCAGGGAGTCCAGTTTCGTAATTTATCGACGTCGACGTTGCCCTGTACAAATTGCCAAACCCACAACACACGATGGCCCAAAAGTTCCATTTCGGACAGTTTTGGGATTTTTGTGTTTTCAGGAGTCAGATGAATTTTTCTGCGGGCGGTGATAATTTATCTGCAAAGTAGACTTGCCAAGCTTTCCAGGGAGTCTAGTTTCATAATTTATCGACGTCGACGTTGCCCTGTAGAAATTGCCAAACCCACACCAGACGATGGCCCAAAAGTTCCATTTCGGACAGTTTTGGGATTTTTGTGTTTTCGGGGGTCAGATGAATTTTTCTGCGGGCGGCGATAATTTATCTGCAAAGTAGACTTGCCAAGCTTTCCAGGGAGTCCAGTTTCATAATTTATCGACGTCGAAGTTGCCCTGTAGAAATTGCCAAACCCACACCACACGATGGCCCAAAAGTTCCATTTCGGACAGTTTTGGGATTTTTGTGTTTTCGGGGGTCAGATGAATTTTTCTGCGGGCGGCGATAATTTATCTGCAAAGTAGACTTGCCAAGCTTTCCAGGGAGTCCAGTTTCGTAATTTATCGACGTCGAAGTTGCCCTGTACAAATTACCAAACCCACACCACACGATGGCCCAAAAGTTCCATTTCGGACAGATTTGGGATTTTTGTGTTTTCCGGAGTCAGATGAATTTTTCTGCGGGCGGTGATAATTTATCTGCAAAGTAGACTTGCCAAGCTTTCCAGGGAGTCTAGTTTCATAATTTATCGACGTCGACGTTGCCCTGTAGAAATTGCCAAACCCACAACACACGATGGCCCAAAAGTTCCATTTCGGACAGTTTTGGGATTTTTGTGTTTTCGGGGGTCAGATGAATTTTTCTGCGGGCGGCGATAATTTATCTGCAAAGTAGACTTGCCAAGCTTTCCAGGGAGTCCAGTTTCGTAATTTATCGACGTCGACGTTGCCCTGTACAAATTGCCAAACCCACACCACACGATGGCCCAAAAGTTCCATTTCGGACAGTTTTGGGATTTTTGTGTTTTCAGGAGTCAGATGAATTTTTCTGCGGGCGGTGATAATTTATCTGCAAAGTAGACTTGCCAAGCTTTCCAGGGAGTCGAGTTTCATAATTTATCGACGTCGACGTTGCCCTGTAGAAATTGCCAAACCCACACCAGACGATGGCCCAAAAGTTCCATTTCGTACAGTTTTGGGATTTTTGTGTTTTCGGGGGTCAGATGAATTTTTCTGGGGGCGGCGATAATTTATCTGCAAAGTAGACTTGCCAAGCTTTCCAGGGAGTCCAGTTTCGTAATTTATCGACGTCGACGTTGCCCTGTACAAATTGCCAAACCCACAACACACGATGGCCCAAAAGTTCCATTTCGGACAGTTTTGGGATTTTTGTGTTTTCAGGAGTCAGATGAATTTTTCTGCGGGCGGTGATAATTTATCTGCAAAGTAGACTTGCCAAGCTTTCCAGGGAGTCTAGTTTCATAATTTATCGACGTCGACGTTGCCCTGTAGAAATTGCCAAACCCACACCAGACGATGGCCCAAAAGTTCCATTTCGGACAGTTTTGGGATTTTTGTGTTTTCGGGGGTCAGATGAATTTTTCTGCGGGCGGCGATAATTTATCTGCAAAGTAGACTTGCCAAGCTTTCCAGGGAGTCCAGTTTCATAATTTATCGACGTCGAAGTTGCCCTGTAGAAATTGCCAAACCCACACCACACGATGGCCCAAAAGTTCCATTTCGGACAGTTTTGGGATTTTTGTGTTTTCGGGGGTCAGATGAATTTTTCTGCGGGCGGCGATAATTTATCTGCAAAGTAGACTTGCCAAGCTTTCCAGGGAGTCCAGTTTCGTAATTTATCGACGTCGAAGTTGCCCTGTACAAATTACCAAACCCACACCACACGATGGCCCAAAAGTTCCATTTCGGACAGATTTGGGATTTTTGTGTTTTCCGGAGTCAGATGAATTTTTCTGCGGGCGGTGATAATTTATCTGCAAAGTAGACTTGCCAAGCTTTCCAGGGAGTCTAGTTTCATAATTTATCGACGTCGACGTTGCCCTGTAGAAATTGCCAAACCCACAACACACGATGGCCCAAAAGTTCCATTTCGGACAGTTTTGGGATTTTTGTGTTTTCGGGGGTCAGATGAATTTTTCTGCGGGCGGCGATAATTTATCTGCAAAGTAGACTTGCCAAGCTTTCCAGGGAGTCCAGTTTCGTAATTTATCGACGTCGACGTTGCCCTGTACAAATTGCCAAACCCACACCACACGATGGCCCAAAAGTTCCATTTCGGACAGTTTTGGGATTTTTGTGTTTTCAGGAGTCAGATGAATTTTTCTGCGGGCGGTGATAATTTATCTGCAAAGTAGACTTGCCAAGCTTTCCAGGGAGTCGAGTTTCATAATTTATCGACGTCGACGTTGCCCTGTAGAAATTGCCAAACCCACACCAGACGATGGCCCAAAAGTTCCATTTCGTACAGTTTTGGGATTTTTGTGTTTTCGGGGGTCAGATGAATTTTTCTGCGGGCGGTGATCATTTATCTGCAAAGTAGACTTGCCAAGCTTTCCAGGGAGTCCAGTTTCGTAATTTATCGACGTCGACGTTGCCCTGTAGAAATTGCAAAACCCACACCCGACGATGGCCCAAAAGTTCCATTTCGGACAGTTTTGGGATTTTTCTGTTTTCGGGAGTCAGATGAATTTTTCTGCGGGCGGTGATAATTTATCTGCAAAGTAGACTTGCCAAGCTTTCCAGGGAGTCCAGTTTCATAATTTATCGACGTCGATGTTGCCCTGTAGAAATTTCCAAACCCACACCACACGATGGCCCAAAAGTTCCAATACGGACAGTTTTGGGATTTTTGTGTTTTCGGGGTCAGATGAATTTTTCTGCGAGCGGTGATTATTTATCTGCAAAGTAGACTTGCCAAGCTTTCCAGGGAGTCTAGTTTCGTAATTTATCGACGTCGACGTTGCCCTGTAGAAATTGCCAAACCCACACCAGACGATGGCCCAAAAGTTCCATTTCGTACAGTTTTGGGATTTTTGTGTTTTCGGGGGTCAGATGAATTTTTCTTCGGGCGGCGATAATTGATCTGCAAAGTAGACTTGCCAAGCTTTCCAGGGAGTCCAGTTTCATAATTTATCGACGTCGACGTTGCCCTGTAGAAATTGTCAAACCCAGGCCACACGATGGCCCAAAACTTCCATTTCGGACAGTTTTGGGATTTTTGTGTTTTCGGGAGTCAGATGAATTTTTCTGCGGGCGGTGATAATTTATCTGCAAAGTAGACTTGCCAAGCTTTCCAGGGAGTCTAGTTTCGTAATTTATCGACGTCGACGTTGCCCTGTACAAATTGCCAAACCCACACCACACGATGGCCCAAAAGTTCCATTTCGGACAGTTTTACGATTTGTGTGTTTTCGGGCGTCAGATGAATTTTTCTGCGGGCGGTGATCATTTATCTGCAAAGTAGACTTGCCAAGCTTTCCAGGGAGTCCAGTTTCGTAATTTATCGACGTCGACGTTGCCCTGTAGAAATTGCAAAACCCACACCCGACGATGGCCCAAAAGTTCCATTTCGGACAGTTTTGGGATTTTTCTGTTTTCGGGAGTCAGATGAATTTTTCTGCGGGCGGTGATAATTTATCTGCAAAGTAGACTTGCCAAGCTTTCCAGGGAGTCCAGTTTCATAATTTCTCGACGTCGACGTTGCCCTGTAGAAATTGCCAAACCCACACCACACGATGGCCCAAAAGTTCCATTTCGGACAGTTTTGGGATTTTTGTGTTTTCGGGGTCAGATGAATTTTTCTGCGAGCGGTGATTATTTATCTGCAAAGTAGACTTGCCAAGCTTTCCAGGGAGTCTAGTTTCGTAATTTATCGACGTCGACGTTGCCCTGTAGAAATTGCCAAACCCACACCAGACGATGGCCCAAAAGTTCCATTTCGTACAGTTTTGGGATTTTTGTGTTTTCGGGGGTCAGATGAATTTTTCTGCGGGCGGCGATAATTGATCTGCAAAGTAGACTTGCCAAGCTTTCCAGGGAGTCCAGTTTCGTAATTTATCGACGTCGACGTTGCCCTGTACAAATTGCCAAATCCACACCAGACGATGGCCCAAAAGTTCCATTTCGGACAGTTTTACGATTTGTGTGTTTTCGGGCGTCAGATGAATTTTTCTGCGGGCGGTGATAATTTATCTGCAAAGTAGACTTGCCAAGCTTTCCAGGGAGTCCAGTTTCGTAATTTATCGACGTCGACGTTGCCCTGTAGAAATTGCCAAACCCACACCAGACGATGGCCCAAAAGTTCTATTTTGGACAGTTTTGGGATTTTTGTGTTTTCGGGAGTCAGATGAATTTTCCTGCGGGCGGTGATCATTTATCTGCAAAGTAGACTTGCCAAGCTTTCCAGGGAGTCCAGTTTCATAATTTATCGACGTCGACGTTGCCCTGTAGAAATTGCCAAACCCACACCACACGATGGCCCAAAAGTTCCATTTCGGACAGTTTTGGGATTTTTGTGTTTTCGGGGGTCAGATGAATTTTTCTGCGGGCGGTGATAATTTATCTGCAAAGTAGACTTGCCAAGCTTTCCAGGGAGTCCAGTTTCATAATTTATCGACGTCGACGTTGCCCTGTAGAAATTGCCAAACCCACACCACACGATGGCCCAAAAGTTCCATTTCGGACAGTTTTGGGATTTTTGTGTTTTCGGGAGTCAGATGAATTTTTCTGCGGGCGGTGATCATTTATCTGCAGAGTAGACTTGCCAAGCTTTCCAGGGAGTCCAGTTTCGTAATTTATCGACGTCGACGTTGCCCTGTACAAATTGCCAAACCCACACCACACGATGGCCCAAAAGTTCCATTTCGGACAGTTTTACGATTTGTGTGTTTTCGGGCGTCAGATGAATTTTTCTGCAGGCGGGGATAATTTATCTGCAAAGTAGACTTGCCAAGCTTTCCAGGGAGTCTAGTTTCATAATTTATCGACGTCGACGTTGCCCTGTAGAAATTGCCAAACCCACACCAGACGATGGCCCAAAAGTTCCATTTCGGACAGTTTTGGGATTTTTGTGTTTTCGGGGGTCAGATGAATTTTTCTGCGGGCGGCGATAATTTATCTGCAAAGTAGACTTGCCAAGCTTTCCAGGGAGTCCAGTTTCATAATTTATCGACGTCGAAGTTGCCCTGTAGAAATTGCCAAACCCACACCACACGATGGCCCAAAAGTTCCATTTCGGACAGTTTTGGGATTTTTGTGTTTTCGGGGGTCAGATGAATTTTTCTGCGGGCGGCGATAATTTATCTGCAAAGTAGACTTGCCAAGCTTTCCAGGGAGTCCAGTTTCGTAATTTATCGACGTCGAAGTTGCCCTGTACAAATTGCCAAACCCACACCACACGATGGCCCAAAAGTTCCATTTCGGACAGATTTGGGATTTTTGTGTTTTCAGGAGTCAGATGAATTTTTCTGCGGGCGGTGATAATTTATCTGCAAAGTAGACTTGCCAAGCTTTCCAGGGAGTCTAGTTTCATAATTTATCGACGTCGACGTTGCCCTGTAGAAATTGCCAAACCCACACCACACGATGGCCCAAAAGTTCCATTTCGGACAGTTTTGGGATTTTTGTGTTTTCGAGAGTCAGATGAATTTTTCTGCGGGCGGTGATAATTTATCTGCAAAGTAGACTTGCCAAGCTTTCCAGGGAGTCCAGTTTCGTAATTTATCGACGTCGACGTTGCCCTGTACAAATTGCCAAACCCACACCAGACGATGGCCCAAAAGTTCCATTTCGGACAGTTTTACGATTTGTGTGTTTTCGGGCGTCAGATGAATTTTTCTGCGGGCGGTGATAATTTATCTGCAAAGTAGACTTGCCAAGCTTTCCAGGGAGTCCAGTTTCGTAATTTATCGACGTCGACGTTGCCCTGTAGAAATTGCCAAACCCACACCAGACGATGGCCCAAAAGTTCCATTTCGTACAGTTTTGGGATTTTTGTGTTTTCGGGGGTCAGATGAATTTTTCTGCGGGCGGCGATAATTTATCTGCAAAGTAGACTTGCCAAGCTTTCCAGGGAGTCCAGTTTCGTAATTTATCGACGTCGACGTTGCCCTGTAGAAATTGCCAAACCCACACCACACGATGGCCCAAAAGTTCCATTTCGGACAGTTTTGGGATTTTTGTGTTTTCGGGAGTCAGATGAATTTTTCTGCGGGCGGTGATCATTTATCTGCAAAGTAGACTTGCCAAGCTTTCCAGGGAGTCCAGTTTCGTAATTTATCGACGTCGACGTTGCCCTGTAGAAATTGCCAAACCCACACCACACGATGGCCCAAAAGTTCCATTTCGGACAGTTTTACGATTTGTGTGTTTTCGGGCGTCAGATGAATTTTTCTCCGGGCGGTGATAATTTATCTGCAAAGTAGACTTGCCAAGCTTTCAAGGGAGTCCAGTTTCATAATTTATCGACGTCGACGTTGCCCTGTAGAAATTGCCAAACCCACACCACACGATGGCCCAAAAGTTCCATTTCGGACAGTTTTGGGATTTTTGTGTTTTCGGGGGTCAGATGAATTTTTCTGCGGGCGGCGATAATTTATCTGCAAAGTAGACTTGCCAAGCTTTCCAGGGAGTCCAGTTTCGTAATTTATCGACGTCGAAGTTGCCCTGTACAAATTGCCAAACCCACACCACACGATGGCCCAAAAGTTCCATTTCGGACAGATTTGGGATTTTTGTGTTTTCAGGAGTCAGATGAATTTTTCTGCGGGCGGTGATAATTTATCTGCAAAGTAGACTTGCCAAGCTTTCCAGGGAGTCGAGTTTCATAATTTATCGACGTCGACGTTGCCCTGTAGAAATTGCCAAACCCACACCAGACGATGGCCCAAAAGTTCCATTTCGTACAGTTTTGGGATTTTTGTGTTTTCGGGGGTCAGATGAATTTTTCTGCGGGCGGCGATAATTTATCTGCAAAGTAGACTTGCCAAGCTTTCCAGGGAGTCCAGTTTCGTAATTTATCGACGTCGACGTTGCCCTGTACAAATTGCCAAACCCACAACACACGATGGCCCAAAAGTTCCATTTCGGACAGTTTTGGGATTTTTGTGTTTTCAGGAGTCAGATGAATTTTTCTGCGGGCGGTGATAATTTATCTGCAAAGTAGACTTGCCAAGCTTTCCAGGGAGTCTAGTTTCATAATTTATCGACGTCGACGTTGCCCTGTAGAAATTGCCAAACCCACACCAGACGATGGCCCAAAAGTTCCATTTCGGACAGTTTTGGGATTTTTGTGTTTTCGGGGGTCAGATGAATTTTTCTGCGGGCGGCGATAATTTATCTGCAAAGTAGACTTGCCAAGCTTTCCAGGGAGTCCAGTTTCATAATTTATCGACGTCGAAGTTGCCCTGTAGAAATTGCCAAACCCACACCACACGATGGCCCAAAAGTTCCATTTCGGACAGTTTTGGGATTTTTGTGTTTTCGGGGGTCAGATGAATTTTTCTGCGGGCGGCGATAATTTATCTGCAAAGTAGACTTGCCAAGCTTTCCAGGGAGTCCAGTTTCGTAATTTATCGACGTCGAAGTTGCCCTGTACAAATTACCAAACCCACACCACACGATGGCCCAAAAGTTCCATTTCGGACAGATTTGGGATTTTTGTGTTTTCAGGAGTCAGATGAATTTTTCTGCGGGCGGTGATAATTTATCTGCAAAGTAGACTTGCCAAGCTTTCCAGGGAGTCTAGTTTCATAATTTATCGACGTCGACGTTGCCCTGTAGAAATTGCCAAACCCACAACACACGATGGCCCAAAAGTTCCATTTCGGACAGTTTTGGGATTTTTGTGTTTTCGGGGGTCAGATGAATTTTTCTGCGGGCGGCGATAATTTATCTGCAAAGTAGACTTGCCAAGCTTTCCAGGGAGTCCAGTTTCGTAATTTATCGACGTCGACGTTGCCCTGTACAAATTGCCAAACCCACACCACACGATGGCCCAAAAGTTCCATTTCGGACAGTTTTGGGATTTTTGTGTTTTCAGGAGTCAGATGAATTTTTCTGCGGGCGGTGATAATTTATCTGCAAAGTAGACTTGCCAAGCTTTCCAGGGAGTCGAGTTTCATAATTTATCGACGTCGACGTTGCCCTGTAGAAATTGCCAAACCCACACCAGACGATGGCCCAAAAGTTCCATTTCGTACAGTTTTGGGATTTTTGTGTTTTCGGGGGTCAGATGAATTTTTCTGCGGGCGGCGATAATTTATCTGCAAAGTAGACTTGCCAAGCTTTCCAGGGAGTCCAGTTTCGTAATTTATCGACGTCGACGTTGCCCTGTACAAATTGCCAAACCCACACCACACGATGACCCAAAAGTTCCATTTCGGACAGTTTTGGGATTTTTGTGTTTTCAGGAGTCAGATGAATTTTTCTGCGGGCGGTGATAATTTATCTGCAAAGTAGACTTGCCAAGCTTTCCAGGGAGTCTAGTTTCATAATTTATCGACGTCGACGTTGCCCTGTAGAAATTGCCAAACCCACACCACACGATGGCCCAAAAGTTCCATTTCGGACAGTTTTGGGATTTTTGTGTTTTCGGGAGTCAGATGAATTTTTCTGCGGGCGGTGATAATTTATCTGCAAAGTAGACTTGCCAAGCTTTCCAGGGAGTCCAGTTTCGTAATTTATCGACGTCGACGTTGCCCTGTAGAAATTGCCAAACCCACACCAGACGATGGCCCAAAAGTTCCATTTCGGACAGTTTTGGGATTTTTGTGTTTTCGGGAGTCAGATGAATTTTTCTGCGTGCGGTGATAATTTATCTGCAAAGTAGACTTGCCAAGCTTTCCAGGGAGTCCAGTTTCATAATTTATCGACGTCGACGTTGCCCTGTAGAAATTTCCAAACCCACACCACACGATGGCCCAAAAGTTCCATTTCGGACAGTTTTACGATTTGTGTGTTTTCGGGCGTCAGATGAATTTTTCTGCGGGCGGTGATCATTTATCTGCAAAGTAGACTTGCCAAGCTTTCCAGGGAGTCCAGTTTCGTAATTTATCGACGTCGACGTTGCCCTGTAGAAATTGCAAAACCCACACCCGACGATGGCCCAAAAGTTCCATTTCGGACAGTTTTGGGATTTTTCTGTTTTCGGGAGTCAGATGAATTTTTCTGCGGGCGGTGATAATTTATCTGCAAAGTAGACTTGCCAAGCTTTCCAGGGAGTCCAGTTTCATAATTTATCGACGTCGATGTTGCCCTGTAGAAATTTCCAAACCCACACCACACGATGGCCCAAAAGTTCCATTTCGGACAGTTTTGGGATTTTTGTGTTTTCGGGGTCAGATGAATTTTTCTGCGAGCGGTGATTATTTATCTGCAAAGTAGACTTGCCAAGCTTTCCAGGGAGTCTAGTTTCGTAATTTATCGACGTCGACGTTGCCCTGTAGAAATTGCCAAACCCACACCAGACGATGGCCCAAAAGTTCCATTTCGTACAGTTTTGGGATTTTTGTGTTTTCGGGGGTCAGATGAATTTTTCTTCGGGCGGCGATAATTGATCTGCAAAGTAGACTTGCCAAGCTTTCCAGGGAGTCCAGTTTCATAATTTATCGACGTCGACGTTGCCCTGTAGAAATTGTCAAACCCAGGCCACACGATGGCCCAAAACTTCCATTTCGGACAGTTTTGGGATTTTTGTGTTTTCGGGAGTCAGATGAATTTTTCTGCGGGCGGTGATAATTTATCTGCAACGTAGACTTGCCAAGCTTTCCAGGGAGTCCAGTTTCATAATTTATCGACGTCGACGTTGCCCTGTAGAAATTGCCAAACCCAAACCAGACGATGGCCCAAAAGTTCCTTTTCGGACAGTTTTGGGATTTTTGTGTTTTCGGGGGTCAGATGAATTTTTCTGCGGGCGGCGATAATTTATCTGCAAAGTAGACTTGCCAAGCTTTCCAGGGAGTCCAGTTTCGTAATTTATCGACGTCGACGTTGCCCTGTACAAATTGCCAAACCCACACCAGACGATGGCCCAAAAGTTCCATTTCGGACAGTTTTACGATTTGTGTGTTTTCGGGCGTCAGATGAATTTTTCTGCGGGCGGTGATAATTTATCTGCAAAGTAGACTTGCCAAGCTTTCCAGGGAGTCCAGTTTCATAATTTATCGACGTCGACGTTGCCCTGTAGAAATTGCCAAACCCACACCACACGATGGCCCAAAACTTCCATTTCGGACAGTTTTGGGATTTTTGTGTTTTCGGGAGTCAGATGAATTTTTCTGCGGGCGGGGATAATTTATCTGCAAAGTAGACTTGCCAAGCTTTCCAGGGAGTCTAGTTTCGTAATTTATCGACGTCGACGTTGCCCTGTACAAATTGCCAAACCCACACCACACGATGGCCCAAAAGTTCCATTTCGGACAGTTTTACGATTTGTGTGTTTTCGGGCGTCAGATGAATTTTTCTGCGGGCGGTGATCATTTATCTGCAAAGTAGACTTGCCAAGCTTTCCAGGGAGTCCAGTTTCGTAATTTATCGACGTCGACGTTGCCCTGTAGAAATTGCAAAACCCACACCCGACGATGGCCCAAAAGTTCCATTTCGGACAGTTTTGGGATTTTTCTGTTTTCGGGAGTCAGATGAATTTTTCTGCGGGCGGTGATAATTTATCTGCAAAGTAGACTTGCCAAGCTTTCCAGGGAGTCCAGTTTCATAATTTCTCGACGTCGACGTTGCCCTGTAGAAATTGCCAAACCCACACCACACGATGGCCCAAAAGTTCCATTTCGGACAGTTTTGGGATTTTTGTGTTTTCGGGGTCAGATGAATTTTTCTGCGAGCGGTGATTATTTATCTGCAAAGTAGACTTGCCAAGCTTTCCAGGGAGTCTAGTTTCGTAATTTATCGACGTCGACGTTGCCCTGTAGAAATTGCCAAACCCACACCAGACGATGGCCCAAAAGTTCCATTTCGTACAGTTTTGGGATTTTTGTGTTTTCGGGGGTCAGATGAATTTTTCTGCGGGCGGCGATAATTGATCTGCAAAGTAGACTTGCCAAGCTTTCCAGGGAGTCCAGTTTCGTAATTTATCGACGTCGACGTTGCCCTGTACAAATTGCCAAATCCACACCAGACGATGGCCCAAAAGTTCCATTTCGGACAGTTTTACGATTTGTGTGTTTTCGGGCGTCAGATGAATTTTTCTGCGGGCGGTGATAATTTATCTGCAAAGTAGACTTGCCAAGCTTTCCAGGGAGTCCAGTTTCGTAATTTATCGACGTCGACGTTGCCCTGTAGAAATTGCCAAACCCACACCAGACGATGGCCCAAAAGTTCTATTTTGGACAGTTTTGGGATTTTTGTGTTTTCGGGAGTCAGATGAATTTTCCTGCGGGCGGTGATCATTTATCTGCAAAGTAGACTTGCCAAGCTTTCCAGGGAGTCCAGTTTCATAATTTATCGACGTCGACGTTGCCCTGTAGAAATTGCCAAACCCACACCACACGATGGCCCAAAAGTTCCATTTCGGACAGTTTTGGGATTTTTGTGTTTTCGGGGGTCAGATGAATTTTTCTGCGGGCGGTGATAATTTATCTGCAAAGTAGACTTGCCAAGCTTTCCAGGGAGTCCAGTTTCATAATTTATCGACGTCGACGTTGCCCTGTAGAAATTGCCAAACCCACACCACACGATGGCCCAAAAGTTCCATTTCGGACAGTTTTGGGATTTTTGTGTTTTCGGGAGTGAGATGAATTTTTCTGCGGGCGGTGATCATTTATCTGCAAAGTAGACTTGCCAAGCTTTCCAGGGAGTCCAGTTTCGTAATTTATCGACGTCGACGTTGCCCTGTAGAAATTGCCAAACCCACACCAGACGATGGCCCAAAAGTTCCATTTCGGACAGTTTTGGGATTTTTGTGTTTTCGGGAGTCAGATGAATTTTTCTGCGTGCGGTGATAATTTATCTGCAAAGTAGACTTGCCAAGCTTTCCAGGGAGTCCAGTTTCATAATTTATCGACGTCGACGTTGCCCTGTAGAAATTTCCAAACCCACACCACACGATGGCCCAAAAGTTCCATTTCGGACAGTTTTACGATTTGTGTGTTTTCGGGCGTCAGATGAATTTTTCTGCGGGCGGTGATCATTTATCTGCAAAGTAGACTTGCCAAGCTTTCCAGGGAGTCCAGTTTCGTAATTTATCGACGTCGACGTTGCCCTGTAGAAATTGCAAAACCCACACCCGACGATGGCCCAAAAGTTCCATTTCGGACAGTTTTGGGATTTTTCTGTTTTCGGGAGTCAGATGAATTTTTCTGCGGGCGGTGATAATTTATCTGCAAAGTAGACTTGCCAAGCTTTCCAGGGAGTCCAGTTTCATAATTTATCGACGTCGATGTTGCCCTGTAGAAATTTCCAAACCCACACCACACGATGGCCCAAAAGTTCCATTTCGGACAGTTTTGGGATTTTTGTGTTTTCGGGGTCAGATGAATTTTTCTGCGAGCGGTGATTATTTATCTGCAAAGTAGACTTGCCAAGCTTTCCAGGGAGTCTAGTTTCGTAATTTATCGACGTCGACGTTGCCCTGTAGAAATTGCCAAACCCACACCAGACGATGGCCCAAAAGTTCCATTTCGTACAGTTTTGGGATTTTTGTGTTTTCGGGGGTCAGATGAATTTTTCTTCGGGCGGCGATAATTGATCTGCAAAGTAGACTTGCCAAGCTTTCCAGGGAGTCCAGTTTCATAATTTATCGACGTCGACGTTGCCCTGTAGAAATTGTCAAACCCAGGCCACACGATGGCCCAAAACTTCCATTTCGGACAGTTTTGGGATTTTTGTGTTTTCGGGAGTCAGATGAATTTTTCTGCGGGCGGTGATAATTTATCTGCAACGTAGACTTGCCAAGCTTTCCAGGGAGTCCAGTTTCATAATTTATCGACGTCGACGTTGCCCTGTAGAAATTGCCAAACCCAAACCAGACGATGGCCCAAAAGTTCCTTTTCGGACAGTTTTGGGATTTTTGTGTTTTCGGGGGTCAGATGAATTTTTCTGCGGGCGGCGATAATTTATCTGCAAAGTAGACTTGCCAAGCTTTCCAGGGAGTCCAGTTTCGTAATTTATCGACGTCGACGTTGCCCTGTACAAATTGCCAAACCCACACCAGACGATGGCCCAAAAGTTCCATTTCGGACAGTTTTACGATTTGTGTGTTTTCGGGCGTCAGATGAATTTTTCTGCGGGCGGTGATAATTTATCTGCAAAGTAGACTTGCCAAGCTTTCCAGGGAGTCCAGTTTCATAATTTATCGACGTCGACGTTGCCCTGTAGAAATTGCCAAACCCACACCACACGATGGCCCAAAACTTCCATTTCGGACAGTTTTGGGATTTTTGTGTTTTCGGGAGTCAGATGAATTTTTCTGCGGGCGGGGATAATTTATCTGCAAAGTAGACTTGCCAAGCTTTCCAGGGAGTCTAGTTTCGTAATTTATCGACGTCGACGTTGCCCTGTACAAATTGCCAAACCCACACCACACGATGGCCCAAAAGTTCCATTTCGGACAGTTTTACGATTTGTGTGTTTTCGGGCGTCAGATGAATTTTTCTGCGGGCGGTGATCATTTATCTGCAAAGTAGACTTGCCAAGCTTTCCAGGGAGTCCAGTTTCGTAATTTATCGACGTCGACGTTGCCCTGTAGAAATTGCAAAACCCACACCCGACGATGGCCCAAAAGTTCCATTTCGGACAGTTTTGGGATTTTTCTGTTTTCGGGAGTCAGATGAATTTTTCTGCGGGCGGTGATAATTTATCTGCAAAGTAGACTTGCCAAGCTTTCCAGGGAGTCCAGTTTCATAATTTCTCGACGTCGACGTTGCCCTGTAGAAATTGCCAAACCCACACCACACGATGGCCCAAAAGTTCCATTTCGGACAGTTTTGGGATTTTTGTGTTTTCGGGGTCAGATGAATTTTTCTGCGAGCGGTGATTATTTATCTGCAAAGTAGACTTGCCAAGCTTTCCAGGGAGTCTAGTTTCGTAATTTATCGACGTCGACGTTGCCCTGTAGAAATTGCCAAACCCACACCAGACGATGGCCCAAAAGTTCCATTTCGTACAGTTTTGGGATTTTTGTGTTTTCGGGGGTCAGATGAATTTTTCTGCGGGCGGCGATAATTGATCTGCAAAGTAGACTTGCCAAGCTTTCCAGGGAGTCCAGTTTCGTAATTTATCGACGTCGACGTTGCCCTGTACAAATTGCCAAATCCACACCAGACGATGGCCCAAAAGTTCCATTTCGGACAGTTTTACGATTTGTGTGTTTTCGGGCGTCAGATGAATTTTTCTGCGGGCGGTGATAATTTATCTGCAAAGTAGACTTGCCAAGCTTTCCAGGGAGTCCAGTTTCGTAATTTATCGACGTCGACGTTGCCCTGTAGAAATTGCCAAACCCACACCAGACGATGGCCCAAAAGTTCTATTTTGGACAGTTTTGGGATTTTTGTGTTTTCGGGAGTCAGATGAATTTTCCTGCGGGCGGTGATCATTTATCTGCAAAGTAGACTTGCCAAGCTTTCCAGGGAGTCCAGTTTCATAATTTATCGACGTCGACGTTGCCCTGTAGAAATTGCCAAACCCACACCACACGATGGCCCAAAAGTTCCATTTCGGACAGTTTTGGGATTTTTGTGTTTTCGGGGGTCAGATGAATTTTTCTGCGGGCGGTGATAATTTATCTGCAAAGTAGACTTGCCAAGCTTTCCAGGGAGTCCAGTTTCATAATTTATCGACGTCGACGTTGCCCTGTAGAAATTGCCAAACCCACACCACACGATGGCCCAAAAGTTCCATTTCGGACAGTTTTGGGATTTTTGTGTTTTCGGGAGTGAGATGAATTTTTCTGCGGGCGGTGATCATTTATCTGCAAAGTAGACTTGCCAAGCTTTCCAGGGAGTCCAGTTTCGTAATTTATCGACGTCGACGTTGCCCTGTAGAAATTGCCAAACCCACACCACACGATGGCCCAAAAGTTCCATTTCGGACAGTTTTGGGATTTTTGTGTTTTCGGGAGTCAGATGAATTTTTCTGCGTGCGGTGATAATTTATCTGCAAAGTAGACTTGCCAAGCTTTCCAGGGAGTCCAGTTTCATAATTTATCGACGTCGACGTTGCCCTGTAGAAATTGCCAAACCCACACCAGACGATGGCCCAAAAGTTCCATTTCGTACAGTTTTGGGATTTTTGTGTTTTCGGGGGTCAGATGAATTTTTCTGCGGGCGGCGATAATTTATCTGCAAAGTAGACTTGCCAAGCTTTCCAGGGAGTCCAGTTTCGTAATTTATCGACGTCGACGTTGCCCTGTACAAATTGCCAAACCCACACTAGACGATGGCCCAAAAGTTCCATTTCGGACAGTTTTGGGATTTTTGTGTTTTCAGGAGTCAGATGAATTTTTCTGCGGGCGGTGATAATTTATCTGCAAAGTAGACTTGCCAAGCTTTCCAGGGAGTCGAGTTTCATAATTTATCGACGTCGACGTTGCCCTGTAGAAATTGCCAAACCCACACCACACGATGGCCCAAAAGTTCCATTTCGGACAGTTTTGGGATTTTTGTGTTTTCGGGAGTCAGATGAATTTTTCTGCGGGCGGTGATAATTTATCTGCAAAGTAGACTTGCCAAGCTTTCCAGGGAGTCTAGTTTCATAATTTATCGACGTCGACGTTGCCCTGTAGAAATTGCCAAACCCACAACACACGATGGCCCAAAAGTTCCATTTCGGACAGTTTTGGGATTTTTGTGTTTTCGGAGGTCAGATGAATTTTTCTGCGGGCGGCGATAATTTATCTGCAAAGTAGACTTGCCAAGCTTTCCAGGGAGTCCAGTTTCGTAATTTATCGACGTCGACGTTGCCCTGTAGAAATTGCCAAACCCACACCAGACGATGGCCCAAAAGTTCCATTTCGTACAGTTTTGGGATTTTTGTGTTTTCGGGGGTCAGATGAATTTTTCTGCGGGCGGCGATAATTTATCTGCAAAGTAGACTTGCCAAGCTTTCCAGGGAGTCCAGTTTCGTAATTTATCGACGTCGACGTTGCCCTGTACAAATTGCCAAACCCACACCACACGATGACCCAAAAGTTCCATTTCGGACAGTTTTGGGATTTTTGTGTTTTCAGGAGTCAGATGAATTTTTCTGCGGGCGGTGATAATTTATCTGCAAAGTAGACTTGCCAAGCTTTGCAGGGAGTCTAGTTTCATAATTTATCGACGTCGACGTTGCCCTGTAGAAATTGCCAAACCCACAACACACGATGGCCCAAAAGTTCCATTTCGGACAGTTTTGGGATTTTTGTGTTTTCGGGGGTCAGATGAATTTTTCTGCGGGCGGCGATCATTTATCTGCAAAGTAGACTTGCCAAGCTTTCCAGGGAGTCCAGTTTTGTAATTTATCGACGTCGACGTTGCCCTGTACAAATTGCCAAACCCACACCACACGATGGCCCAAAAGTTCCATTTCGGACAGTTTTACGATTTGTGTGTTTTCGGGCGTCAGATGAATTTTTCTGCAGGCGGGGATAATTTATCTGCAAAGTAGACTTGCCAAGCTTTCCAGGGAGTCTAGTTTCGTAATTTATCGACGTCGACGTTGCCCTGTACAAATTGCCAAACCCACACCACACGATGGCCCAAAAGTTCTATTTCGGACAGTTTTGGGATTTTTGTGTTTTCAGGAGTCAGATGAATTTTTCTGCGGGCGGTGATAATTTATCTGCAAAGTAGACTTGCCAAGCTTTCCAGGGAGTCGAGTTTCATAATTTATCGACGTCGACGTTGCCCTGTAGAAATTGCCAAACCCACACCAGACGATGGCCCAAAAGTTCCATTTCGTACAGTTTTGGGATTTTTGTGTTTTTGGGGGTCAGATGAATTTTTCTGCGGGCGGCGATAATTTATCTGCAAAGTAGACTTGCCAAGCTTTCCAGGGAGTCCAGTTTCATAATTTATCGACGTCGAAGTTGCCCTGTAGAAATTGCCAAACCCACACCACACGATGGCCCAAAAGTTCCATTTCGGACAGTTTTGGGATTTTTGTGTTTTCGGGGGTCAGATGAATTTTTCTGCGGGCGGCGATAATTTATCTGCAAAGTAGACTTGCCAAGCTTTCCAGGGAGTCCAGTTTCGTAATTTATCGACGTCGACGTTGCCCTGTACAAATTGCCAAACCCACACCACACGATGGCCCAAAAGTTCCATTTCGGACAGTTTTGGGATTTTTGTGTTTTCAGGAGTCAGATGAATTTTTCTGCGGGCGGTGATAATTTATCTGCAAAGTAGACTTGCCAAGCTTTCCAGGGAGTCTAGTTTCATAATTTATCGACGTCGACGTTGCCCTGTAGAAATTGCCAAACCCACACCAGACGATGGCCCAAAAGTTCCATTTCGTACAGTTTTGGGATTTTTGTGTTTTCGGGGGTCAGATGAATTTTTCTGCGGGCGGCGATAATTTATCTGCAAAGTAGACTTGCCAAGCTTTCCAGGGAGTCCAGTTTCGTAATTTATCGACGTCGACGTTGCCCTGTACAAATTGCCAAACCCACACCACACGATGACCCAAAAGTTCCATTTCGGACAGTTTTGGGATTTTTGTGTTTTCAGGAGTCAGATGAATTTTTCTGCGGGCGGCGATAATTTATCTGCAAAGTAGATTTGCCAAGCTTTCCAGGGAGTCCAGTTTCATAATTTATCGACGTCGAAGTTGCCCTGTAGAAATTGCCAAACCCACACCACACGATGGCCCAAAAGTTCCATTTCGGACAGTTTTGGGATTTTTGTGTTTTCGGGAGTCAGATGAATTTTTCTGCGGGCGGTGATCATTTATCTGCAAAGTAGACTTGCCAAGCTTTCCAGGGAGTCCAGTTTTGTAATTTATCGACGTCGACGTTGCCCTGTACAAATTGCCAAACCCACACCACACGATGGCCCAAAAGTTCCATTTCGGACAGTTTTACGATTTGTGTGTTTTCGGGCGTCAGATGAATTTTTCTGCGGGCGGTGATAATTTATCTGCAAAGTAGACTTGCCAAGCTTTCCAGGGAGTCCAGTTTTGTAATTTATCGACGTCGACGTTGCCCTGTACAAATTGCCAAACCCACACCACACGATGGCCCAAAAGTTCCATTTCGGACAGTTTTACGATTTGTGTGTTTTCGGGCGTCAGATGAATTTTTCTGCGGGCGGTGATAATTTATCTGCAAAGTAGACTTGCCAAGCTTTCCAGGGAGTCCAGTTTCGTAATTTATCGACGTCGACGTTGCCCTGTACAAATTGCCAAACCCACACCACACGATGGCCCAAAAGTTCCATTTCGGACAGTTTTGGGATTTTTGTGTTTTCGGGGGTCAGATGAATTTTTCTGCGGGCGGCGATAATTTATCTGCAAAGTAGACTTGCCAAGCTTTCCAGGGAGTCCAGTTTCGTAATTTATCGACGTCGACGTTGCCCTGTACAAATTGCCAAACCCACACTAGACGATGGCCCAAAAGTTCCATTTCGGACAGTTTTACGATTTATGTGTTTTCGGGCGTCAGATGAATTTTTCTGCGGGCGGTGATAATTTATCTGCAAAGTAAACTTGCCAAGCTTTCCAGGGAGTCCAGTTTCGTAATTTATCGACGTCGACGTTGCCCTGTAGAAATTGCCAAACCCACACCACACGATGGCCCAAAAGTTCCATTTTGGACAGTTTTGGGATTTTTGTGTTTTCGGGAGTCAGATGAATTTTTCTGCGGGCGGTGATCATTTATCTGCAAAGTAGACTTGCCAAGCTTTCCAGGGAGTCCAGTTTCGTAATTTATCGACGTCGACGTTGCCCTGTACAAATTGCCAAACCCACACCACACGATGGCCCAAAAGTTCCATTTCGGACAGTTTTACGATTTGTGTGTTTTCGGGCGTCAGATGAATTTTTCTGCAGGCGGGGATAATTTATCTGCAAAGTAGACTTGCCAAGCTTTCCAGGGAGTCTAGTTTCATAATTTATCGACGTCGACGTTGCCCTGTAGAAATTGCCAAACCCACACCACACGATGGCCCAAAAGTTCCATTTCGGACAGTTTTGGGATTTTTGTGTTTTCGGGAGTCAGATGAATTTTTCTGCGGGCGGTGATAATTTATCTGCAAAGTAGACTTGCCAAGCTTTCCAGGGAGTCCAGTTTCGTAATTTATCGACGTCGACGTTGCCCTGTACAAATTGCCAAACCCAGACGATAGGATGGCCCAAAAGTTCCATTTCATACAGTTTTGGGATTTTTGTGTCTTCGGGAGTCACATGAATTTTTCTGCGAGCGGTGATAATTTATCTGCAAAGTAGACTTGCCAAGCTTTCCAGGGAGTCCAGTTTCGTAATTTATCGACGTCGACGTTGCCCTGTAGAAATTGCCAAACCCACACCACACGATGGCCCAAAAGTTCCATTTCGGACAGTTTTGGGATTTTTGTGTTTTCGGGAGTCAGATGAATTTTTCTGCGGGCGGCGATAATTTATCTGCAAAGTAGACTTGCCAAGCTTTCCAGGGAGTCCAGTTTCGTAATTTATCGACGTCGACGTTGCCCTGTACAAATTGCCAAACCCACACCACACGATGGCCCAAAAGTTCCATTTCGGACAGTTTTGGGATTTTTGTGTTTTCGGGGGTCAGATGAATTTTTCTGCGGGCGGCGATAATTTATCTGCAAAGTAGACTTGCCAAGCTTTCCAGGGAGTCCAGTTTCGTAATTTATCGACGTCGACGTTGCCCTGTACAAATTGCCAAACCCACACTAGACGATGGCCCAAAAGTTCCATTTCGGACAGTTTTACGATTTATGTGTTTTCGGGCGTCAGATGAATTTTTCTGCGGGCGGTGATAATTTATCTGCAAAGTAAACTTGCCAAGCTTTCCAGGGAGTCCAGTTTCGTAATTTATCGACGTCGACGTTGCCCTGTAGAAATTGCCAAACCCACACCACACGATGGCCCAAAAGTTCCATTTTGGACAGTTTTGGGATTTTTGTGTTTTCGGGGGTCAGATGAATTTTTCTGCGGGCGGCGATAATTTATCTGCAAAGTAGACTTGCCAAGCTTTCCAGGGAGTCCAGTTTCGTAATTTATCGACGTCGACGTTGCCCTGTACAAATTGCCAAACCCACACCACACGATGACCCAAAAGTTCCATTTCGGACAGTTTTGGGATTTTTGTGTTTTCAGGAGTCAGATGAATTTTTCTGCGGGCGGCGATAATTTATCTGCAAAGTAGACTTGCCAAGCTTTCCAGGGAGTCCAGTTTCATAATTTATCGACGTCGAAGTTGCCCTGTAGAAATTGCCAAACCCACACCACACGATGGCCCAAAAGTTCCATTTCGGACAGTTTTGGGATTTTTGTGTTTTCGGGAGTCAGATGAATTTTTCTGCGGGCGGTGATCATTTATCTGCAAAGTAGACTTGCCAAGCTTTCCAGGGAGTCCAGTTTTGTAATTTATCGACGTCGACGTTGCCCTGTACAAATTGCCAAACCCACACCACACGATGGCCCAAAAGTTCCATTTCGGACAGTTTTACGATTTGTGTGTTTTCGGGCGTCAGATGAATTTTTCTGCGGGCGGTGATAATTTATCTGCAAAGTAGACTTGCCAAGCTTTCCAGGGAGTCCAGTTTTGTAATTTATCGACGTCGACGTTGCCCTGTACAAATTGCCAAACCCACACCACACGATGGCCCAAAAGTTCCATTTCGGACAGTTTTACGATTTGTGTGTTTTCGGGCGTCAGATGAATTTTTCTGCGGGCGGTGATAATTTATCTGCAAAGTAGACTTGCCAAGCTTTCCAGGGAGTCCAGTTTCGTAATTTATCGACGTCGACGTTGCCCTGTACAAATTGCCAAACCCACACCACACGATGGCCCAAAAGTTCCATTTCGGACAGTTTTGGGATTTTTGTGTTTTCGGGGGTCAGATGAATTTTTCTGCGGGCGGCGATAATTTATCTGCAAAGTAGACTTGCCAAGCTTTCCAGGGAGTCCAGTTTCGTAATTTATCGACGTCGACGTTGCCCTGTACAAATTGCCAAACCCACACTAGACGATGGCCCAAAAGTTCCATTTCGGACAGTTTTACGATTTATGTGTTTTCGGGCGTCAGATGAATTTTTCTGCGGGCGGTGATAATTTATCTGCAAAGTAAACTTGCCAAGCTTTCCAGGGAGTCCAGTTTCGTAATTTATCGACGTCGACGTTGCCCTGTAGAAATTGCCAAACCCACACCACACGATGGCCCAAAAGTTCCATTTTGGACAGTTTTGGGATTTTTGTGTTTTCGGGAGTCAGATGAATTTTTCTGCGGGCGGTGATCATTTATCTGCAAAGTAGACTTGCCAAGCTTTCCAGGGAGTCCAGTTTCGTAATTTATCGACGTCGACGTTGCCCTGTACAAATTGCCAAACCCACACCACACGATGGCCCAAAAGTTCCATTTCGGACAGTTTTACGATTTGTGTGTTTTCGGGCGTCAGATGAATTTTTCTGCAGGCGGGGATAATTTATCTGCAAAGTAGACTTGCCAAGCTTTCCAGGGAGTCTAGTTTCATAATTTATCGACGTCGACGTTGCCCTGTAGAAATTGCCAAACCCACACCAGACGATGGCCCAAAAGTTCCATTTCGGACAGTTTTGGGATTTTTGTGTTTTCGGGGGTCAGATGAATTTTTCTGCGGGCGGCGATAATTTATCTGCAAAGTAGACTTGCCAAGCTTTCCAGGGAGTCCAGTTTCATAATTTATCGACGTCGAAGTTGCCCTGTAGAAATTGCCAAACCCATACCACACGATGGCCCAAAAGTTCCATTTCGGACAGTTTTGGGATTTTTGTGTTTTCGGGGGTCAGATGAATTTTTCTGCGGGCGGCGATAATTTATCTGCAAAGTAGACTTGCCAAGCTTTCCAGGGAGTCCAGTTTCGTAATTTATCGACGTCGAAGTTGCCCTGTACAAATTGCCAAACCCACACCACACGATGGCCCAAAAGTTCCATTTCGGACAGATTTGGGATTTTTGTGTTTTCAGGAGTCAGATGAATTTTTCTGCGGGCGGTGATAATTTATCTGCAAAGTAGACTTGCCAAGCTTTCCAGGGAGTCTAGTTTCATAATTTATCGACGTCGACGTTGCCCTGTAGAAATTGCCAAACCCACACCACACGATGGCCCAAAAGTTCCATTTCGGACAGTTTTGGGATTTTTGTGTTTTCGAGAGTCAGATGAATTTTTCTGCGGGCGGTGATAATTTATCTGCAAAGTAGACTTGCCAAGCTTTCCAGGGAGTCCAGTTTCGTAATTTATCGACGTCGACGTTGCCCTGTACAAATTGCCAAACCCACACCAGACGATGGCCCAAAAGTTCCATTTCGGACAGTTTTACGATTTGTGTGTTTTCGGGCGTCAGATGAATTTTTCTGCGGGCGGTGATAATTTATCTGCAAAGTAGACTTGCCAAGCTTTCCAGGGAGTCCAGTTTCGTAATTTATCGACGTCGACGTTGCCCTGTAGAAATTGCCAAACCCACACCAGACGATGGCCCAAAAGTTCCATTTCGGACAGTTTTGGGATTTTTGTGTTTTCGGGAGTCAGATGAATTTTTCTGCGTGCGGTGATAATTTATCTGCAAAGTAGACTTGCCAAGCTTTCCAGGGAGTCCAGTTTCATAATTTATCGACGTCGACGTTGCCCTGTAGAAATTGCCAAACCCACACCACACGATGGCCCAAAAGTTCCATTTCGGACAGTTTTGGGATTTTTGTGTTTTCTGGAGTCAGATGAATTTTTCTGCGTGCGGTGATAATTTATCTGCAAAGTAGACTTGCCAAGCTTTCCAGTGAGTCCAGTTTCATAATTTATCGACGTCGACGTTGCCCTGTAGAAATTGCCAAACCCACACCACACGATGGCCCAAAAGTTCCATTTCGGACAGTTTTGGGATTTTTGTGTTTTCGGGAGTCAGATGAATTTTTCTGCGGGCGGTGATCATTTATCTGCAAAGTAGACTTGCCAAGCTTTCCAGGGAGTCCAGTTTCGTAATTTATCGACGTCGACGTTGCCCTGTAGAAATTGCCAAACCCACACCACACGATGGCCCAAAAGTTCCATTTCGGACAGTTTTACGATTTGTGTGTTTTCGGGCGTCAGATGAATTTTTCTCCGGGCGGTGATAATTTATCTGCAAAGTAGACTTGCCAAGCTTTCAAGGGAGTCCAGTTTCATAATTTATCGACGTCGACGTTGCCCTGTAGAAATTGCCAAACCCACACCACACGATGGCCCAAAAGTTCCATTTCAGACAGTTTTGGGATTTTTGTGTTTTCGGGGGTCAGATGAATTTTTCTGCGGGCGGCGATAATTTATCTGCAAAGTAGACTTGCCAAGCTTTCCAGGGAGTCCAGTTTCGTAATTTATCGACGTCGAAGTTGCCCTGTACAAATTGCCAAACCCACACCACACGATGGCCCAAAAGTTCCATTTCGGACAGATTTGGGATTTTTGTGTTTTCAGGAGTCAGATGAATTTTTCTGCGGGCGGCGATAATTTATCTGCAAAGTAGACTTGCCAAGCTTTCCAGGGAGTCCAGTTTCGTAATTTATCGACGTCGACGTTGCCCTGTACAAATTGCCAAACCCACACCACACGATGGCCCAAAAGTTCCATTTCGGACAGTTTTACGATTTGTGTGTTTTCGGGCGTCAGATGAATTTTTCTGCAGGCGGGGATAATTTATCTGCAAAGTAGACTTGCCAAGCTTTCCAGGGAGTCTAGTTTCATAATTTATCGACGTCGACGTTGCCCTGTAGAAATTGCCAAACCCACACCAGACGATGGCCCAAAAGTTCCATTTCGGACAGTTTTGGGATTTTTGTGTTTTCGGGAGTCAGATGAATTTTTCTGCGGGCGGTGATAATTTATCTGCAAAGTAGACTTGCCAAGCTTTCCAGGGAGTCCAGTTTCATAATTTATCGACGTCGAAGTTGCCCTGTAGAAATTGCCAAACCCACACCACACGATGGCCCAAAAGTTCCATTTCGGACAGTTTTGGGATTTTTGTGTTTTCGGGAGTCAGATGAATTTTTCTGCGGGCGGTGATAATTTATCTGCAAAGTAGACTTGCCAAGCTTTCCAGGGAGTCCAGTTTCGTAATTTATCGACGTCGACGTTGCCCTGTACAAATTGCCAAACCCACACCACACGATGGCCCAAAAGTTCCATTTCGGACAGTTTTGGGATTTTTGTGTTTTCGTCCGTCAGATGAATTTTTCCGCGAGCAGTGATAATTTATCTGCAAAGTAGACTTGCCAAACTTTCAAGGGAGTCCGGTTTCATTATTTATCGACATCTACGTTGCCCTGTAGAAATTGCCAAACCCAGACGATAGGATGGCCCAAAAGTTCCATTTCATACAGTTTTGGGATTTTTGTGTCTTCGGGAGTCACATGAATTTTTCTGCGAGCGGTGATAATTTATCTGCAAAGTAGACTTGCCAAGCTTTCCAGGGAGTCCAGTTTCATAATTTATCGACGTCGACGTTGCCCTGTAGAAATTGCCAAACCCACACCACACGATGGCCCAAAAGTTCCATTTCGGACAGTTTTGGGATTTTTGTGTTTTCGGGAGTCAGATGAATTTTTCTGCGTGCGGTGATAATTTATCTGCAAAGTAGACTTGCCAAGCTTTCCAGGGAGTCCAGTTTCATAATTTATCGACGTCGACGTTGCCCTGTAGAAATTGCCAAACCCACACCACACGATGGCCCAAAAGTTCCATTTCGGACAGTTTTGGGATTTTTGTGTTTTCGGGAGTCAGATGAATTTTTCTGCGGGCGGTGATCATTTATCTGCAAAGTAGACTTGCCAAGCTTTCCAGGGAGTCCAGTTTCGTAATTTATCGACGTCGACGTTGCCCTGTAGAAATTGCCAAACCCACACCACACGATGGCCCAAAAGTTCCATTTCGGACAGTTTTGGGATTTTTGTGTTTTCGGGAGTCAGATGAATTTTTCTGCGGGCGGTGATCATTTATCTGCAAAGTAGACTTGCCAAGCTTTCCAGGGAGTCCAGTTTTGTAATTTATCGACGTCGACGTTGCCCTGTACAAATTGCCAAACCCACACCACACGATGGCCCAAAAGTTCCATTTCGGACAGTTTTACGATTTGTGTGTTTTCGGGCGTCAGATGAATTTTTCTGCAGGCGGGGATAATTTATCTGCAAAGTAGACTTGCCAAGCTTTCCAGGGAGTCTAGTTTCGTAATTTATCGACGTCGACGTTGCCCTGTACAAATTGCCAAACCCACACCACACGATGGCCCAAAAGTTCCATTTCGGACAGTTTTGGGATTTTTGTGTTTTCAGGAGTCAGATGAATTTTTCTGCGGGCGGTGATAATTTATCTGCAAAGTAGACTTGCCAAGCTTTCCAGGGAGTCGAGTTTCATAATTTATCGACGTCGACGTTGCCCTGTAGAAATTGCCAAACCCACACCAGACGATGGCCCAAAAGTTCCATTTCGTACAGTTTTGGGATTTTTGTGTTTTTGGGGGTCAGATGAATTTTTCTGCGGGCGGCAATAATTTATCTGCAAAGTAGACTTGCCAAGCTTTCCAGGGAGTCCAGTTTCATAATTTATCGACGTCGAAGTTGCCCTGTAGAAATTGCCAAACCCACACCAGACGATGGCCCAAAAGTTCCATTTCGTACAGTTTTGGGATTTTTGTGTTTTCGGGGGTCAGATGAATTTTTCTGCGGGCGGCGATAATTTATCTGCAAAGTAGACTTGCCAAGCTTTCCAGGGAGTCCAGTTTCGTAATTTATCGACGTCGACGTTGCCCTGTACAAATTGCCAAACCCACACCACACGATGACCCAAAAGTTCCATTTCGGACAGTTTTGGGATTTTTGTGTTTTCAGGAGTCAGATGAATTTTTCTGCGGGCGGCGATAATTTATCTGCAAAGTAGACTTGCCAAGCTTTCCAGGGAGTCCAGTTTCATAATTTATCGACGTCGAAGTTGCCCTGTAGAAATTGCCAAACCCACACCACACGATGGCCCAAAAGTTCCATTTCGGACAGTTTTGGGATTTTTGTGTTTTCGGGAGTCAGATGAATTTTTCTGCGGGCGGTGATCATTTATCTGCAAAGTAGACTTGCCAAGCTTTCCAGGGAGTCCAGTTTTGTAATTTATCGACGTCGACGTTGCCCTGTACAAATTGCCAAACCCACACCACACGATGGCCCAAAAGTTCCATTTCGGACAGTTTTACGATTTGTGTGTTTTCGGGCGTCAGATGAATTTTTCTGCGGGCGGTGATAATTTATCTGCAAAGTAGACTTGCCAAGCTTTCCAGGGAGTCCAGTTTTGTAATTTATCGACGTCGACGTTGCCCTGTACAAATTGCCAAACCCACACCACACGATGGCCCAAAAGTTCCATTTCGGACAGTTTTACGATTTGTGTGTTTTCGGGCGTCAGATGAATTTTTCTGCGGGCGGTGATAATTTATCTGCAAAGTAGACTTGCCAAGCTTTCCAGGGAGTCCAGTTTCGTAATTTATCGACGTCGACGTTGCCCTGTACAAATTGCCAAACCCACACCACACGATGGCCCAAAAGTTCCATTTCGGACAGTTTTGGGATTTTTGTGTTTTCGGGGGTCAGATGAATTTTTCTGCGGGCGGCGATAATTTATCTGCAAAGTAGACTTGCCAAGCTTTCCAGGGAGTCCAGTTTCGTAATTTATCGACGTCGACGTTGCCCTGTAGAAATTGCCAAACCCACACCACACGATGGCCCAAAAGTTCTATTTTGGACAGTTTTGGGATTTTTGTGTTTTCGGGAGTCAGATGAATTTTCCTGCGGGCGGTGATCATTTATCTGCAAAGTAGACTTGCCAAGCTTTCCAGGGAGTCCAGTTTCATAATTTATCGACGTCGACGTTGCCCTGTACAAATTGCCAAACCCACACCAGACGATGGCCCAAAAGTTCCATTTCGGACAGTTTTGGGATTTTTGTGTTTTCAGGAGTCAGATGAATTTTTCTGCGGGCGGTGATCATTTATCTGCAAAGTAGACTTGCCAAGCTTTCCAGGGAGTCCAGTTTCGTAATTTATCGACGTCGACGTTGCCCTGTACAAATTGCCAAACCCACACCACAAGATGGCCCAAAAGTTCCATTTCGGACAGTTTTGGGATTTTTGTGTTTTCGGGGGTCAGATGAATTTTTCTGCGAGCGGTGATAATTTATCTGCAAAGTAGACTTGCCAAGCTTTCCAGGGAGTCCAGTTTCATAATTTATCGACGTCGACGTTGCCCTGTAGAAATTGCCAAACCCACACCACACGATGGCCCAAAAGTTCCATTTCGGACAGTTTTGGGATTTTTGTGTTTTCGGGAGTCAGATGAATTTTTCTGCGGGCGGTGATCATTTATCTGCAAAGTAGACTTGCCAAGCTTTCCAGGGAGTCCAGTTTCGTAATTTATCGACGTCGACGTTGCCCTGTACAAATTGCCAAACCCAGACGATAGGATGGCCCAAAAGTTCCATTTCATACAGTTTTGGGATTTTTGTGTCTTCGGGAGTCACATGAATTTTTCTGCGAGCGGTGATAATTTATCTGCAAAGTAGACTTGCCAAGCTTTCCAGGGAGTCCAGTTTCGTAATTTATCGACGTCGACGTTGCCCTGTAGAAATTGCCAAACCCACACCACACGATGGCCCAAAAGTTCCATTTCGGACAGTTTTGGGATTTTTGTGTTTTCGGGAGTCAGATGAATTTTTCTGCGGGCGGCGATAATTTATCTGCAAAGTAGACTTGCCAAGCTTTCCAGGGAGTCCAGTTTCGTAATTTATCGACGTCGACGTTGCCCTGTACAAATTGCCAAACCCACACCACACGATGGCCCAAAAGTTCCATTTCGGACAGTTTTGGGATTTTTGTGTTTTCGGGGGTCAGATGAATTTTTCTGCGGGCGGCGATAATTTATCTGCAAAGTAGACTTGCCAAGCTTTCCAGGGAGTCCAGTTTCGTAATTTATCGACGTCGACGTTGCCCTGTACAAATTGCCAAACCCACACTAGACGATGGCCCAAAAGTTCCATTTCGGACAGTTTTACGATTTATGTGTTTTCGGGCGTCAGATGAATTTTTCTGCGGGCGGTGATAATTTATCTGCAAAGTAAACTTGCCAAGCTTTCCAGGGAGTCCAGTTTCGTAATTTATCGACGTCGACGTTGCCCTGTAGAAATTGCCAAACCCACACCACACGATGGCCCAAAAGTTCCATTTTGGACAGTTTTGGGATTTTTGTGTTTTCGGGAGTCAGATGAATTTTTCTGCGGGCGGCGATAATTTATCTGCAAAGTAGACTTGCCAAGCTTTCCAGGGAGTCCAGTTTCGTAATTTATCGACGTCGACGTTGCCCTGTACAAATTGCCAAACCCACACCACACGATGGCCCAAAAGTTCCATTTCGGACAGTTTTACGATTTGTGTGTTTTCGGGCGTCAGATGAATTTTTCTGCAGGCGGGGATAATTTATCTGCAAAGTAGACTTGCCAAGCTTTCCAGGGAGTCTAGTTTCATAATTTATCGACGTCGACGTTGCCCTGTAGAAATTGCCAAACCCACACCAGACGATGGCCCAAAAGTTCCATTTCGGACAGTTTTGGGATTTTTGTGTTTTCGGGGGTCAGATGAATTTTTCTGCGGGCGGCGATAATTTATCTGCAAAGTAGACTTGCCAAGCTTTCCAGGGAGTCCAGTTTCATAATTTATCGACGTCGAAGTTGCCCTGTAGAAATTGCCAAACCCATACCACACGATGGCCCAAAAGTTCCATTTCGGACAGTTTTGGGATTTTTGTGTTTTCGGGGGTCAGATGAATTTTTCTGCGGGCGGCGATAATTTATCTGCAAAGTAGACTTGCCAAGCTTTCCAGGGAGTCCAGTTTCGTAATTTATCGACGTCGAAGTTGCCCTGTACAAATTGCCAAACCCACACCACACGATGGCCCAAAAGTTCCATTTCGGACAGATTTGGGATTTTTGTGTTTTCAGGAGTCAGATGAATTTTTCTGCGGGCGGTGATAATTTATCTGCAAAGTAGACTTGCCAAGCTTTCCAGGGAGTCTAGTTTCATAATTTATCGACGTCGACGTTGCCCTGTAGAAATTGCCAAACCCACACCACACGATGGCCCAAAAGTTCCATTTCGGACAGTTTTGGGATTTTTGTGTTTTCGAGAGTCAGATGAATTTTTCTGCGGGCGGTGATAATTTATCTGCAAAGTAGACTTGCCAAGCTTTCCAGGGAGTCCAGTTTCGTAATTTATCGACGTCGACGTTGCCCTGTACAAATTGCCAAACCCACACCAGACGATGGCCCAAAAGTTCCATTTCGGACAGTTTTACGATTTGTGTGTTTTCGGGCGTCAGATGAATTTTTCTGCGGGCGGTGATAATTTATCTGCAAAGTAGACTTGCCAAGCTTTCCAGGGAGTCCAGTTTCGTAATTTATCGACGTCGACGTTGCCCTGTAGAAATTGCCAAACCCACACCAGACGATGGCCCAAAAGTTCCATTTCGGACAGTTTTGGGATTTTTGTGTTTTCGGGAGTCAGATGAATTTTTCTGCGTGCGGTGATAATTTATCTGCAAAGTAGACTTGCCAAGCTTTCCAGGGAGTCCAGTTTCATAATTTATCGACGTCGACGTTGCCCTGTAGAAATTGCCAAACCCACACCACACGATGGCCCAAAAGTTCCATTTCGGACAGTTTTGGGATTTTTGTGTTTTCGGGAGTCAGATGAATTTTTCTGCGTGCGGTGATAATTTATCTGCAAAGTAGACTTGCCAAGCTTTCCAGTGAGTCCAGTTTCATAATTTATCGACGTCGACGTTGCCCTGTAGAAATTGCCAAACCCACACCACACGATGGCCCAAAAGTTCCATTTCGGACAGTTTTGGGATTTTTGTGTTTTCGGGAGTCAGATGAATTTTTCTGCGGGCGGTGATCATTTATCTGCAAAGTAGACTTGCCAAGCTTTCCAGGGAGTCCAGTTTCGTAATTTATCGACGTCGACGTTGCCCTGTAGAAATTGCCAAACCCACACCACACGATGGCCCAAAAGTTCCATTTCGGACAGTTTTACGATTTGTGTGTTTTCGGGCGTCAGATGAATTTTTCTCCGGGCGGTGATAATTTATCTGCAAAGTAGACTTGCCAAGCTTTCAAGGGAGTCCAGTTTCATAATTTATCGACGTCGACGTTGCCCTGTAGAAATTGCCAAACCCACACCACACGATGGCCCAAAAGTTCCATTTCGGACAGTTTTGGGATTTTTGTGTTTTCGGGGGTCAGATGAATTTTTCTGCGGGCGGCGATAATTTATCTGCAAAGTAGACTTGCCAAGCTTTCCAGGGAGTCCAGTTTCGTAATTTATCGACGTCGAAGTTGCCCTGTACAAATTGCCAAACCCACACCACACGATGGCCCAAAAGTTCCATTTCGGACAGATTTGGGATTTTTGTGTTTTCAGGAGTCAGATGAATTTTTCTGCGGGCGGCGATAATTTATCTGCAAAGTAGACTTGCCAAGCTTTCCAGGGAGTCCAGTTTCGTAATTTATCGACGTCGACGTTGCCCTGTACAAATTGCCAAACCCACACCACACGATGGCCCAAAAGTTCCATTTCGGACAGTTTTACGATTTGTGTGTTTTCGGGCGTCAGATGAATTTTTCTGCAGGCGGGGATAATTTATCTGCAAAGTAGACTTGCCAAGCTTTCCAGGGAGTCTAGTTTCATAATTTATCGACGTCGACGTTGCCCTGTAGAAATTGCCAAACCCACACCAGACGATGGCCCAAAAGTTCCATTTCGGACAGTTTTGGGATTTTTGTGTTTTCGGGAGTCAGATGAATTTTTCTGCGGGCGGTGATAATTTATCTGCAAAGTAGACTTGCCAAGCTTTCCAGGGAGTCCAGTTTCATAATTTATCGACGTCGAAGTTGCCCTGTAGAAATTGCCAAACCCACACCACACGATGGCCCAAAAGTTCCATTTCGGACAGTTTTGGGATTTTTGTGTTTTCGGGAGTCAGATGAATTTTTCTGCGGGCGGTGATAATTTATCTGCAAAGTAGACTTGCCAAGCTTTCCAGGGAGTCCAGTTTCGTAATTTATCGACGTCGACGTTGCCCTGTACAAATTGCCAAACCCACACCACACGATGGCCCAAAAGTTCCATTTCGGACAGTTTTGGGATTTTTGTGTTTTCGTCCGTCAGATGAATTTTTCCGCGAGCAGTGATAATTTATCTGCAAAGTAGACTTGCCAAACTTTCAAGGGAGTCCGGTTTCATTATTTATCGACATCTACGTTGCCCTGTAGAAATTGCCAAACCCAGACGATAGGATGGCCCAAAAGTTCCATTTCATACAGTTTTGGGATTTTTGTGTCTTCGGGAGTCACATGAATTTTTCTGCGAGCGGTGATAATTTATCTGCAAAGTAGACTTGCCAAGCTTTCCAGGGAGTCCAGTTTCATAATTTATCGACGTCGACGTTGCCCTGTAGAAATTGCCAAACCCACACCACACGATGGCCCAAAAGTTCCATTTCGGACAGTTTTGGGATTTTTGTGTTTTCGGGAGTCAGATGAATTTTTCTGCGTGCGGTGATAATTTATCTGCAAAGTAGACTTGCCAAGCTTTCCAGGGAGTCCAGTTTCATAATTTATCGACGTCGACGTTGCCCTGTAGAAATTGCCAAACCCACACCACACGATGGCCCAAAAGTTCCATTTCGGACAGTTTTGGGATTTTTGTGTTTTCGGGAGTCAGATGAATTTTTCTGCGGGCGGTGATCATTTATCTGCAAAGTAGACTTGCCAAGCTTTCCAGGGAGTCCAGTTTCGTAATTTATCGACGTCGACGTTGCCCTGTAGAAATTGCCAAACCCACACCACACGATGGCCCAAAAGTTCCATTTCGGACAGTTTTGGGATTTTTGTGTTTTCGGGAGTCAGATGAATTTTTCTGCGGGCGGTGATAATTTATCTGCAAAGTAGACTTGCCAAGCTTTCCAGGGAGTCCAGTTTTGTAATTTATCGACGTCGACGTTGCCCTGTACAAATTGCCAAACCCACACCACACGATGGCCCAAAAGTTCCATTTCGGACAGTTTTGGGATTTTTGTGTTTTCAGGAGTCAGATGAATTTTTCTGCGGGCGGTGATCATTTATCTGCAAAGTAGACTTGCCAAGCTTTCCAGGGAGTCCAGTTTCGTAATTTATCGACGTCGACGTTGCCCTGTACAAATTGCCAAACCCACACCAGACGATGGCCCAAAAGTTCCATTTCGGACAGTTTTGGGATTTTTGTGTTTTCGGGAGTCAGATGAATTTTCCTGCGGGCGGTGATCATTTATCTGCAAAGTAGACTTGCCAAGCTTTCCAGGGAGTCCAGTTTCGTAATTTATCGACGTCGACGTTGCCCTGTACAAATTGCCAAACCCACACCACACGATGGCCCAAAAGTTCCATTTCGGACAGTTTTACGATTTATGTGTTTTCGGGCGTCAGATGAATTTTTCTGCGGGCGGTGATAATTTATCTGCAAAGTAAACTTGCCAAGCTTTCCAGGGAGTCCAGTTTCGTAATTTATCGACGTCGACGTTGCCCTGTAGAAATTGCCAAACCCACACCACACGATGGCCCAAAAGTTCCATTTTGGACAGTTTTGGGATTTTTGTGTTTTCGGGAGTCAGATGAATTTTTCTGCGGGCGGTGATCATTTATCTGCAAAGTAGACTTGCCAAGCTTTCCAGGGAGTCCAGTTTCGTAATTTATCGACGTCGACGTTGCCCTGTACAAATTGCCAAACCCACACCACACGATGGCCCAAAAGTTCCATTTCGGACAGTTTTACGATTTGTGTGTTTTCGGGCGTCAGATGAATTTTTCTGCAGGCGGGGATAATTTATCTGCAAAGTAGACTTGCCAAGCTTTCCAGGGAGTCTAGTTTCATAATTTATCGACGTCGACGTTGCCCTGTAGAAATTGCCAAACCCACACCAGACGATGGCCCAAAAGTTCCATTTCGGACAGTTTTGGGATTTTTGTGTTTTCGGGGGTCAGATGAATTTTTCTGCGGGCGGCGATAATTTATCTGCAAAGTAGACTTGCCAAGCTTTCCAGGGAGTCCAGTTTCATAATTTATCGACGTCGAAGTTGCCCTGTAGAAATTGCCAAACCCACACCACACGATGGCCCAAAAGTTCCATTTCGGACAGTTTTTGGATTTTTGTGTTTTCGGGGGTCAGATGAATTTTTCTGCGGGCGGCGATAATTTATCTGCAAAGTAGACTTGCCAAGCTTTCCAGGGAGTCCAGTTTCGTAATTTATCGACGTCGAAGTTGCCCTGTACAGATTGCCAAACCCACACCACACGGTGGCCCAAAAGTTCCATTTCGGACAGATTTGGGATTTTTGTGTTTTCAGGAGTCAGATGAATTTTTCTGCGGGCGGTGATAATTTATCTGCAAAGTAGACTTGCCAAGCTTTCCAGGGAGTCTAGTTTCATAATTTATCGACGTCGACGTTGCCCTGTAGAAATTGCCAAACCCACACCACACGATGGCCCAAAATTTCCATTTCGGACAGTTTTTGGATTTTTGTGTTTTCGAGAGTCAGATGAATTTTTCTGCGGGCGGTGATAATTTATCTGCAAAGTAGACTTGCCAAGCTTTCCAGGGAGTCCAGTTTCGTAATTTATCGACGTCGACGTTGCCCTGTACAAATTGCCAAACCCACACCAGACGATGGCCCAAAAGTTCCATTTCGGACAGTTTTACGATTTGTGTGTTTTCGGGCGTCAGATGAATTTTTCTGCGGGCGGTGATAATTTATCTGCAAAGTAGACTTGCCAAGCTTTCCAGGGAGTCCAGTTTCGTAATTTATCGACGTCGACGTTGCCCTGTAGAAATTGCCAAACCCACACCACACGATGGCCCAAAAGTTCTATTTTGGACAGTTTTGGGATTTTTGTGTTTTCGGGAGTCAGATGAATTTTCCTGCGGGCGGTGATCATTTATCTGCAAAGTAGACTTGCCAAGCTTTCCAGGGAGTCCAGTTTCATAATTTATCGACGTCGACGTTGCCCTGTACAAATTGCCAAACCCACACCAGACGATGGCCCAAAAGTTCCATTTCGGACAGTTTTGGGATTTTTGTGTTTTCAGGAGTCAGATGAATTTTTCTGCGGGCGGTGATCATTTATCTGCAAAGTAGACTTGCCAAGCTTTCCAGGGAGTCCAGTTTCGTAATTTATCGACGTCGACGTTGCCCTGTACAAATTGCCAAACCCACACCACAAGATGGCCCAAAAGTTCCATTTCGGACAGTTTTGGGATTTTTGTGTTTTCGGGGGTCAGATGAATTTTTCTGCGAGCGGTGATAATTTATCTGCAAAGTAGACTTGCCAAGCTTTCCAGGGAGTCCAGTTTCATAATTTATCGACGTCGACGTTGCCCTGTAGAAATTGCCAAACCCACACCACACGATGGCCCAAAAGTTCCATTTCGGACAGTTTTGGGATTTTTGTGTTTTCGGGAGTCAGATGAATTTTTCTGCGGGCGGTGATCATTTATCTGCAAAGTAGACTTGCCAAGCTTTCCAGGGAGTCCAGTTTCGTAATTTATCGACGTCGACGTTGCCCTGTAGAAATTGCCAAACCCACACCACACAATGGCCCAAAAGTTCCATTTCGTACAGTTTTGGGATTTTTGTGTTTTCGGGGGTCAGATGAATTTTTCTGCGGGCGGCGATCATTTATCTGCAAAGTAGACTTGCCAAGCTTTCCAGGGAGTCCAGTTTCATAATTTATCGACGTCGACGTTGCCCTGTACAAATTGCCAAACCCACACCACACCATGGCCCAAAAGTTCTATTTTGGACAGTTTTGGGATTTTTGTGTTTTCGGGAGTCAGATGAATTTTCCTGCGGGCGGTGATCATTTATCTGCAAAGTAGACTTGCCAAGCTTTCCAGGGAGTCCAGTTTCGTAATTTATCGACGTCGACGTTGCCCTGTACAAATTGCCAAACCCACACCAGACGATGGCCCAAAAGTTCCATTTCGGACAGTTTTGGGATTTTTGTGTTTTCGGGAGTCAGATGAATTTTCCTGCGGGCGGTGATCATTTATCTGCAAAGTAGACTTGCCAAGCTTTCCAGGGAGTCCAGTTTCGTAATTTATCGACGTCGACGTTGCCCTGTACAAATTGCCAAACCCACACCACACGATGGCCCAAAAGTTCCATTTCGGACAGTTTTACGATATTTGTGTTTTCAGGAGTCAGATAAATTTTTCTGCGGGCGGTGATAATTTATCTGCAAAGTGGACTTGCCAAGCTTTCCAGGGAGTCCAGTTTCATAATTTATCGACGTCGACGTTGCCCTGTAGAAATTGCCAAACCCACACCACACGATGGCCCAAAAGTTCCATTTCGGACAGTTTTGGGATTTTTGTGTTTTCGGGAGTCAGATGAATTTTTCTGCGGGCGGTGATCATTTATCTGCAAAGTAGACTTGCCAAGCTTTCCAGGGAGTCCAGTTTCGTAATTTATCGACGTCGACGTTGCCCTGTACAAATTGCCAAACCCACACCACAAGATGGCCCAAAAGTTCCATTTCGGACAGTTTTGGGATTTTTGTGTTTTCGGGGGTCAGATGAATTTTTCTGCGCGCGGTGATAATTTATCTGCAAAGTAGACTTGCCAAGCTTTCCAGGGAGTCCAGTTTCGTAATTTATCGACGTCGACGTTGCCCTGTAGAAATTGCCAAACCCACACCACACGATGGCCCAAAAGTTCCATTTCGGACAGTTTTGGGATTTTTGTGTTTTCGTCCGTCAGATGAATTTTTCCGCGAGCAGTGATAATTTATCTGCAAAGTAGACTTGCCAAACTTTCAAGGGAGTCCGGTTTCATTATTTATCGACATCTACGTTGCCCTGTAGAAATTGCCAAACCCAGACGATAGGATGGCCCAAAAGTTCCATTTCATACAGTTTTGGGATTTTTGTGTCTTCGGGAGTCACATGAATTTTCCTGCGAGCGGTGATAATTTATCTGCAAAGTAGACTTGCCAAGCTTTCCAGGGAGTCCAGTTTCATAATTTATCGACGTCGACGTTGCCCTGTAGAAATTGCCAAACCCACACCACACGATGGCCCAAAAGTTCCATTTCGGACAGTTTTGGGATTTTTGTGTTTTCGGGAGTCAGATGAATTTTTCTGCGTGCGGTGATAATTTATCTGCAAAGTAGACTTGCCAAGCTTTCCAGGGAGTCCAGTTTCATAATTTATCGACGTCGACGTTGCCCTGTAGAAATTGCCAAACCCACACCACACGATGGCCCAAAAGTTCCATTTCGGACAGTTTTGGGATTTTTGTGTTTTCGGGAGTCAGATGAATTTTTCTGCGGGCGGTGATCATTTATCTGCAAAGTAGACTTGCCAAGCTTTCCAGGGAGTCCAGTTTCGTAATTTATCGACGTCGACGTTGCCCTGTAGAAATTGCCAAACCCACACCACACGATGGCCCAAAAGTTCCATTTCGGACAGTTTTGGGATTTTTGTGTTTTCGGGAGTCAGATGAATTTTTCTGCGGGCGGTGATCATTTATCTGCAAAGTAGACTTGCCAAGCTTTCCAGGGAGTCCAGTTTTGTAATTTATCGACGTCGACGTTGCCCTGTACAAATTGCCAAACCCACACCACACGATGGCCCAAAAGTTCCATTTCGGACAGTTTTACGATTTGTGTGTTTTCGGGCGTCAGATGAATTTTTCTGCGGGCGGTGATAATTTATCTGCAAAGTAGACTTGCCAAGCTTTCCAGGGAGTCCAGTTTTGTAATTTATCGACGTCGACGTTGCCCTGTACAAATTGCCAAACCCACACCACACGATGGCCCAAAAGTTCCATTTCGGACAGTTTTGGGATTTTTGTGTTTTCGGGGGTCAGATGAATTTTTCTGCGGGCGGCGATAATTTATCTGCAAAGTAGACTTGCCAAGCTTTCCAGGGAGTCCAGTTTCGTAATTTATCGACGTCGACGTTGCCCTGTACAAATTGCCAAACCCACACTAGACGATGGCCCAAAAGTTCCATTTCGGACAGTTTTACGATTTATGTGTTTTCGGGCGTCAGATGAATTTTTCTGCGGGCGGTGATAATTTATCTGCAAAGTAAACTTGCCAAGCTTTCCAGGGAGTCCAGTTTCGTAATTTATCGACGTCGACGTTGCCCTGTAGAAATTGCCAAACCCACACCACACGATGGCCCAAAAGTTCCATTTTGGACAGTTTTGGGATTTTTGTGTTTTCGGGAGTCAGATGAATTTTTCTGCGGGCGGTGATCATTTATCTGCAAAGTAGACTTGCCAAGCTTTCCAGGGAGTCCAGTTTCGTAATTTATCGACGTCGACGTTGCCCTGTACAAATTGCCAAACCCACACCACACGATGGCCCAAAAGTTCCATTTCGGACAGTTTTACGATTTGTGTGTTTTCGGGCGTCAGATGAATTTTTCTGCAGGCGGGGATAATTTATCTGCAAAGTAGACTTGCCAAGCTTTCCAGGGAGTCTAGTTTCATAATTTATCGACGTCGACGTTGCCCTGTAGAAATTGCCAAACCCACACCAGACGATGGCCCAAAAGTTCCATTTCGGACAGTTTTGGGATTTTTGTGTTTTCGGGGGTCAGATGAATTTTTCTGCGGGCGGCGATAATTTATCTGCAAAGTAGACTTGCCAAGCTTTCCAGGGAGTCCAGTTTCATAATTTATCGACGTCGAAGTTGCCCTGTAGAAATTGCCAAACCCACACCACACGATGGCCCAAAAGTTCCATTTCGGACAGTTTTGGGATTTTTGTGTTTTCGGGGGTCAGATGAATTTTTCTGCGGGCGGCGATAATTTATCTGCAAAGTAGACTTGCCAAGCTTTCCAGGGAGTCCAGTTTCGTAATTTATCGACGTCGAAGTTGCCCTGTACAAATTGCCAAACCCACACCACACGGTGGCCCAAAAGTTCCATTTCGGACAGATTTGGGATTTTTGTGTTTTCAGGAGTCAGATGAATTTTTCTGCGGGCGGTGATCATTTATCTGCAAAGTAGACTTGCCAAGCTTTCCAGGGAGTCCAGTTTCGTAATTTATCGACGTCGACGTTGCCCTGTACAAATTGCCAAACCCACACCACAAGATGGCCCAAAAGTTCCATTTCGGACAGTTTTGGGATTTTTGTGTTTTCGGGGGTCAGATGAATTTTTCTGCGAGCGGTGATAATTTATCTGCAAAGTAGACTTGCCAAGCTTTCCAGGGAGTCCAGTTTCATAATTTATCGACGTCGACGTTGCCCTGTAGAAATTGCCAAACCCACACCACACGATGGCCCAAAAGTTCCATTTCGGACAGTTTTGGGATTTTTGTGTTTTCGGGGGTCAGATGAATTTTTCTGCGGGCGGTGATCATTTATCTGCAAAGTAGACTTGCCAAGCTTTCCAGGGAGTCCAGTTTCGTAATTTATCGACGTCGACGTTGCCCTGTACAAATTGCCAAACCCACACCACACGATGGCCCAAAAGTTCCATTTCGGACAGTTTTGGGATTTTTGTGTTTTCGGGAGTCAGATGAATTTTTCTGCGGGCGGTGATCATTTATCTGCAAAGTAGACTTGCCAAGCTTTCCAGGGAGTCCAGTTTCGTAATTTATCGACGTCGACGTTGCCCTGTACAAATTGCCAAACCCACACCACAAGATGGCCCAAAAGTTCCATTTCGGACAGATTTGGGATTTTTGTGTTTTCAGGAGTCAGATGAATTTTTCTGCGGGCGGTGATCATTTATCTGCAAAGTAGACTTGCCAAGCTTTCCAGGGAGTCCAGTTTCGTAATTTATCGACGTCGACGTTGCCCTGTACAAATTGCCAAACCCACACCACAAGATGGCCCAAAAGTTCCATTTCGGACAGTTTTGGGATTTTTGTGTTTTCGGGGGTCAGATGAATTTTTCTGCGAGCGGTGATAATTTATCTGCAAAGTAAACTTGCCAAGCTTTCCAGGGAGTCCAGTTTCGTAATTTATCGACGTCGACGTTGCCCTGTAGAAATTGCCAAACCCACACCACACGATGGCCCAAAAGTTCCATTTTGGACAGTTTTGGGATTTTTGTGTTTTCGGGAGTCAGATGAATTTTTCTGCGGGCGGTGATCATTTATCTGCAAAGTAGACTTGCCAAGCTTTCCAGGGAGTCCAGTTTCGTAATTTATCGACGTCGACGTTGCCCTGTACAAATTGCCAAACCCACACCACACGATGGCCCAAAAGTTCCATTTCGGACAGTTTTACGATTTGTGTGTTTTCGGGCGTCAGATGAATTTTTCTGCAGGCGGGGATAATTTATCTGCAAAGTAGACTTGCCAAGCTTTCCAGGGAGTCTAGTTTCATAATTTATCGACGTCGACGTTGCCCTGTAGAAATTGCCAAACCCACACCAGACGATGGCCCAAAAGTTCCATTTCGGACAGTTTTGGGATTTTTGTGTTTTCGGGGGTCAGATGAATTTTTCTGCGGGCGGCGATAATTTATCTGCAAAGTAGACTTGCCAAGCTTTCCAGGGAGTCCAGTTTCATAATTTATCGACGTCGAAGTTGCCCTGTAGAAATTGCCAAACCCACACCACACGATGGCCCAAAAGTTCCATTTCGGACAGTTTTGGGATTTTTGTGTTTTCGGGGGTCAGATGAATTTTTCTGCGGGCGGCGATAATTTATCTGCAAAGTAGACTTGCCAAGCTTTCCAGGGAGTCCAGTTTCGTAATTTATCGACGTCGAAGTTGCCCTGTACAGATTGCCAAACCCACACCACACGGTGGCCCAAAAGTTCCATTTCGGACAGATTTGGGATTTTTGTGTTTTCAGGAGTCAGATGAATTTTTCTGCGGGCGGTGATAATTTATCTGCAAAGTAGACTTGCCAAGCTTTCCAGGGAGTCTAGTTTCATAATTTATCGACGTCGACGTTGCCCTGTAGAAATTGCCAAACCCACACCACACGATGGCCCAAAATTTCCATTTCGGACAGTTTTTGGATTTTTGTGTTTTCGAGAGTCAGATGAATTTTTCTGCGGGCGGTGATAATTTATCTGCAAAGTAGACTTGCCAAGCTTTCCAGGGAGTCCAGTTTCGTAATTTATCGACGTCGACGTTGCCCTGTACAAATTGCCAAACCCACACCAGACGATGGCCCAAAAGTTCCATTTCGGACAGTTTTACGATTTGTGTGTTTTCGGGCGTCAGATGAATTTTTCTGCGGGCGGTGATAATTTATCTGCAAAGTAGACTTGCCAAGCTTTCCAGGGAGTCCAGTTTCGTAATTTATCGACGTCGACGTTGCCCTGTAGAAATTGCCAAACCCACACCACACGATGGCCCAAAAGTTCTATTTTGGACAGTTTTGGGATTTTTGTGTTTTCGGGAGTCAGATGAATTTTCCTGCGGGCGGTGATCATTTATCTGCAAAGTAGACTTGCCAAGCTTTCCAGGGAGTCCAGTTTCATAATTTATCGACGTCGACGTTGCCCTGTACAAATTGCCAAACCCACACCAGACGATGGCCCAAAAGTTCCATTTCGGACAGTTTTGGGATTTTTGTGTTTTCAGGAGTCAGATGAATTTTTCTGCGGGCGGTGATCATTTATCTGCAAAGTAGACTTGCCAAGCTTTCCAGGGAGTCCAGTTTCGTAATTTATCGACGTCGACGTTGCCCTGTACAAATTGCCAAACCCACACCACAAGATGGCCCAAAAGTTCCATTTCGGACAGTTTTGGGATTTTTGTGTTTTCGGGGGTCAGATGAATTTTTCTGCGAGCGGTGATAATTTATCTGCAAAGTAGACTTGCCAAGCTTTCCAGGGAGTCCAGTTTCATAATTTATCGACGTCGACGTTGCCCTGTAGAAATTGCCAAACCCACACCACACGATGGCCCAAAAGTTCCATTTCGGACAGTTTTGGGATTTTTGTGTTTTCGGGAGTCAGATGAATTTTTCTGCGGGCGGTGATCATTTATCTGCAAAGTAGACTTGCCAAGCTTTCCAGGGAGTCCAGTTTCGTAATTTATCGACGTCGACGTTGCCCTGTAGAAATTGCCAAACCCACACCACACAATGGCCCAAAAGTTCCATTTCGTACAGTTTTGGGATTTTTGTGTTTTCGGGGGTCAGATGAATTTTTCTGCGGGCGGCGATCATTTATCTGCAAAGTAGACTTGCCAAGCTTTCCAGGGAGTCCAGTTTCATAATTTATCGACGTCGACGTTGCCCTGTACAAATTGCCAAACCCACACCACACCATGGCCCAAAAGTTCTATTTTGGACAGTTTTGGGATTTTTGTGTTTTCGGGAGTCAGATGAATTTTCCTGCGGGCGGTGATCATTTATCTGCAAAGTAGACTTGCCAAGCTTTCCAGGGAGTCCAGTTTCGTAATTTATCGACGTCGACGTTGCCCTGTACAAATTGCCAAACCCACACCAGACGATGGCCCAAAAGTTCCATTTCGGACAGTTTTGGGATTTTTGTGTTTTCGGGAGTCAGATGAATTTTCCTGCGGGCGGTGATCATTTATCTGCAAAGTAGACTTGCCAAGCTTTCCAGGGAGTCCAGTTTCGTAATTTATCGACGTCGACGTTGCCCTGTACAAATTGCCAAACCCACACCACACGATGGCCCAAAAGTTCCATTTCGGACAGTTTTACGATATTTGTGTTTTCAGGAGTCAGATGAATTTTTCTGCGGGCGGTGATAATTTATCTGCAAAGTGGACTTGCCAAGCTTTCCAGGGAGTCCAGTTTCATAATTTATCGACGTCGACGTTGCCCTGTAGAAATTGCCAAACCCACACCACACGATGGCCCAAAAGTTCCATTTCGGACAGTTTTGGGATTTTTGTGTTTTCGGGAGTCAGATGAATTTTTCTGCGGGCGGTGATCATTTATCTGCAAAGTAGACTTGCCAAGCTTTCCAGGGAGTCCAGTTTCGTAATTTATCGACGTCGACGTTGCCCTGTACAAATTGCCAAACCCACACCACAAGATGGCCCAAAAGTTCCATTTCGGACAGTTTTGGGATTTTTGTGTTTTCGGGGGTCAGATGAATTTTTCTGCGCGCGGTGATAATTTATCTGCAAAGTAGACTTGCCAAGCTTTCCAGGGAGTCCAGTTTCGTAATTTATCGACGTCGACGTTGCCCTGTAGAAATTGCCAAACCCACACCACACGATGGCCCAAAAGTTCCATTTCGGACAGTTTTGGGATTTTTGTGTTTTCGTCCGTCAGATGAATTTTTCCGCGAGCAGTGATAATTTATCTGCAAAGTAGACTTGCCAAACTTTCAAGGGAGTCCGGTTTCATTATTTATCGACATCTACGTTGCCCTGTAGAAATTGCCAAACCCAGACGATAGGATGGCCCAAAAGTTCCATTTCATACAGTTTTGGGATTTTTGTGTCTTCGGGAGTCACATGAATTTTTCTGCGAGCGGTGATAATTTATCTGCAAAGTAGACTTGCCAAGCTTTCCAGGGAGTCCAGTTTCATAATTTATCGACGTCGACGTTGCCCTGTAGAAATTGCCAAACCCACACCACACGATGGCCCAAAAGTTCCATTTCGGACAGTTTTGGGATTTTTGTGTTTTCGGGAGTCAGATGAATTTTTCTGCGTGCGGTGATAATTTATCTGCAAAGTAGACTTGCCAAGCTTTCCAGGGAGTCCAGTTTCATAATTTATCGACGTCGACGTTGCCCTGTAGAAATTGCCAAACCCACACCACACGATGGCCCAAAAGTTCCATTTCGGACAGTTTTGGGATTTTTGTGTTTTCGGGAGTCAGATGAATTTTTCTGCGGGCGGTGATAATTTATCTGCAAAGTAGACTTGCCAAGCTTTCCAGGGAGTCCAGTTTCGTAATTTATCGACGTCGACGTTGCCCTGTACAAATTGCCAAACCCACACCAGACGATGGCCCAAAAGTTCCATTTCGGACAGTTTTACGATTTGTGTGTTTTCGGGCGTCAGATGAATTTTTCTGCGGGCGGTGATAATTTATCTGCAAAGTAGACTTGCCAAGCTTTCCAGGGAGTCCAGTTTCGTAATTTATCGACGTCGACGTTGCCCTGTAGAAATTGCCAAACCCACACCACACGATGGCCCAAAAGTTCCATTTCGGACAGTTTTGGGATTTTTGTGTTTTCGGGAGTCAGATGAATTTTCCTGCGGGCGGTGATCATTTATCTGCAAAGTAGACTTGCCAAGCTTTCCAGGGAGTCCAGTTTCATAATTTATCGACGTCGACGTTGCCCTGTAGAAATTGCCAAACCCACACCACACGATGGCCCAAAAGTTCCATTTCGGACAGTTTTGGGATTTTTGTGTTTTCAGGAGTCAGATGAATTTTTCTGCGGGCGGTGATCATTTATCTGCAAAGTAGACTTGCCAAGCTTTCCAGGGAGTCCAGTTTCGTAATTTATCGACGTCGACGTTGCCCTGTACAAATTGCCAAACCCACACCACAAGATGGCCCAAAAGTTCCATTCCGGACAGTTTTGGGATTTTTGTGTTTTCGGGGGTCAGATGAATTTTTCTGCGAGCGGTGATAATTTATCTGCAAAGTAGACTTGCCAAGCTTTCCAGGGAGTCCAGTTTCATAATTTATCGACGTCGACGTTGCCCTGTAGAAATTGCCAAACCCACACCACACGATGGCCCAAAAGTTCCATTTCGGACAGTTTTGGGATTTTTGTGTTTTCGGGAGTCAGATGAATTTTTCTGCGGGCGGTGATCATTTATCTGCAAAGTAGACTTGCCAAGCTTTCCAGGGAGTCCAGTTTCGTAATTTATCGACGTCGACGTTGCCCTGTAGAAATTGCCAAACCCACACCACACAATGGCCCAAAAGTTCCATTTCGTACAGTTTTGGGATTTTTGTGTTTTCGGGGGTCAGATGAATTTTTCTGCGGGCGGCGATCATTTATCTGCAAAGTAGACTTGCCAAGCTTTCCAGGGAGTCCAGTTTCATAATTTATCGACGTCGACGTTGCCCTGTACAAATTGCCAAACCCACACCACACCATGGCCCAAAAGTTCTATTTTGGACAGTTTTGGGATTTTTGTGTTTTCGGGAGTCAGATGAATTTTCCTGCGGGCGGTGATCATTTATCTGCAAAGTAGACTTGCCAAGCTTTCCAGGGAGTCCAGTTTCGTAATTTATCGACGTCGACGTTGCCCTGTACAAATTGCCAAACCCACACCAGACGATGGCCCAAAAGTTCCATTTCGGACAGTTTTGGGATTTTTGTGTTTTCGGGAGTCAGATGAATTTTCCTGCGGGCGGTGATCATTTATCTGCAAAGTAGACTTGCCAAGCTTTCCAGGGAGTCCAGTTTCGTAATTTATCGACGTCGACGTTGCCCTGTACAAATTGCCAAACCCACACCAGACGATGGCCCAAAAGTTCCATTTCGGACAGTTTTACGATATTTGTGTTTTCAGGAGTCAGATGAATTTTTCTGCGGGCGGTGATCATTTATCTGCAAAGTGGACTTGCCAAGCTTTCCAGGGAGTCCAGTTTCATAATTTATCGACGTCGACGTTGCCCTGTAGAAATTGCCAAACCCACACCACACGATGGCCCAAAAGTTCCATTTCGGACAGTTTTGGGATTTTTGTGTTTTCGGGAGTCAGATGAATTTTTCTGCGGGCGGTGATCATTTATCTGCAAAGTAGACTTGCCAATCTTTCCAGGGAGTCCAGTTTCGTAATTTATCGACGTCGACGTTGCCCTGTACAAATTGCCAAACCCACACCACAAGATGGCCCAAAAGTTCCATTTCGGACAGTTTTGGGATTTTTGTGTTTTCGGGGGTCAGATGAATTTTTCTGCGCGCGGTGATAATTTATCTGCAAAGTAGACTTGCCAAGCTTTCCAGGGAGTCCAGTTTCATAATTTATCGACGTCGACGTTGCCCTGTAGAAATTGCCAAACCCACACCACACGATGGCCCAAAAGTTCCATTTCGGACAGTTTTGGGATTTTTGTGTTTTCGGGAGTCAGATGAATTTTTCTGCGGGCGGTGATCATTTATCTGCAAAGTAGACTTGCCAAGCTTTCCAGGGAGTCCAGTTTCGTAATTTATCGACGTCGACGTTGCCCTGTAGAAATTGCCAAACCCACACCACACAATGGCCCAAAAGTTCTATTTTGGACAGTTTTGGGATTTTTGTGTTTTCGGGAGTCAGATGAATTTTCCTGCGGGCGGTGATCATTTATCTGCAAAGTAGACTTGCCAAGCTTTCCAGGGAGTCCAGTTTCATAATTTATTGACGTCGACGTTGCCCTGTAGAAATTGCCAAACCCACACCACACGATGGCCCAAAAGTTCCATTTCGGACAGTTTTGGGATTTTTGTGTTTTCGGGAGTCAGATGAATTTTTCTGCGGGCGGTGATCATTTATCTGCAAAGTAGACTTGCCAAGCTTTCCAGGGAGTCCAGTTTCGTAATTTATCGACGTCGACGTTGCCCTGTACAAATTGCCAAACCCACACCACACGATGGCCCAAAAGTTCCATTTCGGACAGTTTTACGATATTTGTGTTTTCAGGAGTCAGATGAATTTTTCTGCGGGCGGTGATAATTTATCTGCAAAGTAGACTTGCCAAGCTTTCCAGGGAGTCTAGTTTCGTAATTTATCGACGTCGACGTTGCCCTGTAGAAATTGCCAAACCCACACCAGACGATGGCCCAAAAGTTCCTTTTCGGACAGTTTTGGAATTTTTGTGTTTTCGGGGGTCAGATGAATTTTTCTGCGGGCGGTGATCATTTATCTGCAAAGTAGACTTGCCAAGCTTTCCAGGGAGTCCAGTTTCATAATTTATCGACGTCGACGTTGCCCTGTAGAAATTGCCAAACCCACACCACACAATGGCCCAAAAGTTCTATTTTGGACAGTTTTGGGATTTTTGTGTTTTCGGGAGTCAGATGAATTTTCCTGCGGGCGGTGATCATTTATCTGCAAAGTAGACTTGCCAAGCTTTCCAGGGAGTCCAGTTTCGTAATTTATCGACGTCGACGTTGCCCTGTACAAATTGCCAAACCCACACCACACGATGGCCCAAAAGTTCCATTTCGGACAGTTTTGGGATTTTTGTGTTTTCGGGGTCAGATGAATTTTTCTGCGAGCGGTGATTATTTATCTGCAAAGTAGACTTGCCAAGCTTTCCAGGGAGTCTAGTTTCGTAATTTATCGACGTCGACGTTGCCCTGTAGAAATTGCCAAACCCACACCACACGATGGCCCAAAAGTTCCATTTCGGACAGTTTTGGGATTTTTGTGTTTTCGGGGGTCAGATGAATTTTTCTGCGGGCGGCGATAATTTATCTGCAAAGTAGACTTGCCAAGCTTTCCAGGGAGTCCAGTTTCGTAATTTATCGACGTCGACGTTGCCCTGTACAAATTGCCAAACCCACACCACACGATGGCCCAAAAGTTCCATTTCGGACAGTTTTACGATTTGTGTGTTTTCGGGCGTCAGATGAATTTTTCTGCGGGCGGTGATAATTTATCTGCAAAGTAGACTTGCCAAGCTTTCCAGGGAGTCCAGTTTCATAATTTATCGACGTCGACGTTGCCCTGTAGAAATTGCCAAACCCACACCACACAATGGCCCAAAAGTTCTATTTTGGACAGTTTTGGGATTTTTGTGTTTTCGGGAGTCAGATGAATTTTCCTGCGGGCGGTGATCATTTATCTGCAAAGTAGACTTGCCAAGCTTTCCAGGGAGTCCAGTTTCGTAATTTATCGACGTCGACGTTGCCCTGTACAAATTGCCAAACCCACACCAGACGATGGCCCAAAAGTTCCATTTCGGACAGTTTTACGATATTTGTGTTTTCAGGAGTCAGATGAATTTTTCTGCGGGCGGTGATAATTTATCTGCAAAGTAGACTTGCCAAGCTTTACAGGGAGTCTAGTTTCATAATTTATCGACGTCGACGTTGCCCTGTAGAAATTGCCAAACCCACACCACACGATGGCCCAAAAGTTCCATTTCGGACAGTTTTGGGATTTTTGTGTTTTCGGGAGTCAGATGAATTTTTCTGCGGGCGGTGATCATTTATCTGCAAAGTAGACTTGCCAAACTTTCCAAGGAGTCCAGTTTCGTAATTTATCGACGTCGACGTTGCCCTGTAGAAATTGCCAAACCCACACCACACGATGGCCCAAAAGTTCCATTTCAGACAGTTTTGGGATTTTTGTGTTTTCGGGAGTCAGATGAATTTTTCTGCGGGCGGTGATAATTTATCTGCAAAGTAGACTTGCCAAGCTTTCCAGGGAGTCCAGTTTCGTAATTTATCGACGTCGACGTTGCCCTGTACAAATTGCCAAACCCACACCACACGATGGCCCAAAAGTTCTATTTTGGACAGTTTTGGGATTTTTGTGTTTTCGGGAGTCAGATGAATTTTCCTGCGGGCGGTGATCATTTATCTGCAAAGTAGACTTGCCAAGCTTTCCAGGGAGTCCAGTTTCGTAATTTATCGACGTCGACGTTGCCCTGTACAAATTGCCAAACCCACACCACACGATGGCCCAAAAGTTCTATTTTGGACAGTTTTGGGATTTTTGTGTTTTCGGGAGTCAGATGAATTTTCCTGCGGGCGGTGATCATTTATCTGCAAAGTAGACTTGCCAAGCTTTCCAGGGAGTCCAGTTTCGTAATTTATCGACGTCGACGTTGCCCTGTACAAATTGCCAAACCCACACCAGACGATGGCCCAAAAGTTCCATTTCGGACAGTTTTACGATATTTGTGTTTTCAGGAGTCAGATGAATTTTTCTGCGGGCGGTGATAATTTATCTGCAAAGTAGACTTGCCAAGCTTTACAGGGAGTCTAGTTTCATAATTTATCGACGTCGACGTTGCCCTGTAGAAATTGCCAAACCCACACCACACGATGGCCCAAAAGTTCCATTTCGGACAGTTTTGGGATTTTTGTGTTTTCGGGAGTCAGATGAATTTTTCTGCGGGCGGTGATCATTTATCTGCAAAGTAGACTTGCCAAACTTTCCAAGGAGTCCAGTTTCGTAATTTATCGACGTCGACGTTGCCCTGTAGAAATTGCCAAACCCACACCACACGATGGCCCAAAAGTTCCATTTCAGACAGTTTTGGGATTTTTGTGTTTTCGGGAGTCAGATAAATTTTTCTGCGGGCGGTGATAATTTATCTGCAAAGTAGACTTGCCAAGCTTTCCAGGGAGTCCAGTTTCGTAATTTATCGACGTCGACGTTGCCCTGTACAAATTGCCAAACCCACACCACACGATGGCCCAAAAGTTCTATTTTGGACAGTTTTGGGATTTTTGTGTTTTCGGGAGTCAGATGAATTTTCCTGCGTGCGGTGATCATTTATCTGCAAAGTAGACTTGCCAAGCTTTCCAGGGAGTCCAGTTTCGTAATTTATCGACGTCGACGTTGCCCTGTACAAATTGCCAAACCCACACCAGACGATGGCCCAAAAGTTCCATTTCGGACAGTTTTACGATATTTGTGTTTTCAGGAGTCAGATGAATTTTTCTGCGGGCGGTGATAATTTATCTGCAAAGTAGACTTGCCAAGCTTTCCAGGGAGTCTAGTTTCGTAATTTATCGACGTCGACGTTGCCCTGTAGAAATTGCCAAACCCACACCAGACGATGGCCCAAAAGTTCCTTTTCGGACAGTTTTGGAATTTTTGTGTTTTCGGGGGTCAGATGAATTTTTCTGCGGGCGGTGATCATTTATCTGCAAAGTAGACTTGCCAAGCTTTCCAGGGAGTCCAGTTTCATAATTTATCGACGTCGACGTTGCCCTGTAGAAATTGCCAAACCCACACCACACAATGGCCCAAAAGTTCTATTTTGGACAGTTTTGGGATTTTTGTGTTTTCGGGAGTCAGATGAATTTTCCTGCGGGCGGTGATCATTTATCTGCAAAGTAGACTTGCCAAGCTTTCCAGGGAGTCCAGTTTCGTAATTTATCGACGTCGACGTTGCCCTGTACAAATTGCCAAACCCACACCACACGATGGCCCAAAAGTTCCATTTCGGACAGTTTTGGGATTTTTGTGTTTTCGGGGTCAGATGAATTTTTCTGCGAGCGGTGATTATTTATCTGCAAAGTAGACTTGCCAAGCTTTCCAGGGAGTCTAGTTTCGTAATTTATCGACGTCGACGTTGCCCTGTAGAAATTGCCAAACCCACACCACACGATGGCCCAAAAGTTCCATTTCGGACAGTTTTGGGATTTTTGTGTTTTCGGGGGTCAGATGAATTTTTCTGCGGGCGGCGATAATTTATCTGCAAAGTAGACTTGCCAAGCTTTCCAGGGAGTCCAGTTTCGTAATTTATCGACGTCGACGTTGCCCTGTACAAATTGCCAAACCCACACCACACGATGGCCCAAAAGTTCCATTTCGGACAGTTTTACGATTTGTGTGTTTTCGGGCGTCAGATGAATTTTTCTGCGGGCGGTGATAATTTATCTGCAAAGTAGACTTGCCAAGCTTTCCAGGGAGTCCAGTTTCATAATTTATCGACGTCGACGTTGCCCTGTAGAAATTGCCAAACCCACACCACACAATGGCCCAAAAGTTCTATTTTGGACAGTTTTGGGATTTTTGTGTTTTCGGGAGTCAGATGAATTTTCCTGCGGGCGGTGATCATTTATCTGCAAAGTAGACTTGCCAAGCTTTCCAGGGAGTCCAGTTTCGTAATTTATCGACGTCGACGTTGCCCTGTACAAATTGCCAAACCCACACCAGACGATGGCCCAAAAGTTCCATTTCGGACAGTTTTACGATATTTGTGTTTTCAGGAGTCAGATGAATTTTTCTGCGGGCGGTGATAATTTATCTGCAAAGTAGACTTGCCAAGCTTTACAGGGAGTCTAGTTTCATAATTTATCGACGTCGACGTTGCCCTGTAGAAATTGCCAAACCCACACCACACGATGGCCCAAAAGTTCCATTTCGGACAGTTTTGGGATTTTTGTGTTTTCGGGAGTCAGATGAATTTTTCTGCGGGCGGTGATCATTTATCTGCAAAGTAGACTTGCCAAACTTTCCAAGGAGTCCAGTTTCGTAATTTATCGACGTCGACGTTGCCCTGTAGAAATTGCCAAACCCACACCACACGATGGCCCAAAAGTTCCATTTCAGACAGTTTTGGGATTTTTGTGTTTTCGGGAGTCAGATGAATTTTTCTGCGGGCGGTGATAATTTATCTGCAAAGTAGACTTGCCAAGCTTTCCAGGGAGTCCAGTTTCGTAATTTATCGACGTCGACGTTGCCCTGTACAAATTGCCAAACCCACACCACACGATGGCCCAAAAGTTCTATTTTGGACAGTTTTGGGATTTTTGTGTTTTCGGGAGTCAGATGAATTTTCCTGCGGGCGGTGATCATTTATCTGCAAAGTAGACTTGCCAAGCTTTCCAGGGAGTCCAGTTTCGTAATTTATCGACGTCGACGTTGCCCTGTACAAATTGCCAAACCCACACCACACGATGGCCCAAAAGTTCTATTTTGGACAGTTTTGGGATTTTTGTGTTTTCGGGAGTCAGATGAATTTTCCTGCGGGCGGTGATCATTTATCTGCAAAGTAGACTTGCCAAGCTTTCCAGGGAGTCCAGTTTCGTAATTTATCGACGTCGACGTTGCCCTGTACAAATTGCCAAACCCACACCAGACGATGGCCCAAAAGTTCCATTTCGGACAGTTTTACGATATTTGTGTTTTCAGGAGTCAGATGAATTTTTCTGCGGGCGGTGATAATTTATCTGCAAAGTAGACTTGCCAAGCTTTACAGGGAGTCTAGTTTCATAATTTATCGACGTCGACGTTGCCCTGTAGAAATTGCCAAACCCACACCACACGATGGCCCAAAAGTTCCATTTCGGACAGTTTTGGGATTTTTGTGTTTTCGGGAGTCAGATGAATTTTTCTGCGGGCGGTGATCATTTATCTGCAAAGTAGACTTGCCAAACTTTCCAAGGAGTCCAGTTTCGTAATTTATCGACGTCGACGTTGCCCTGTAGAAATTGCCAAACCCACACCACACGATGGCCCAAAAGTTCCATTTCAGACAGTTTTGGGATTTTTGTGTTTTCGGGAGTCAGATAAATTTTTCTGCGGGCGGTGATAATTTATCTGCAAAGTAGACTTGCCAAGCTTTCCAGGGAGTCCAGTTTCGTAATTTATCGACGTCGACGTTGCCCTGTACAAATTGCCAAACCCACACCACACGATGGCCCAAAAGTTCTATTTTGGACAGTTTTGGGATTTTTGTGTTTTCGGGAGTCAGATGAATTTTCCTGCGTGCGGTGATCATTTATCTGCAAAGTAGACTTGCCAAGCTTTCCAGGGAGTCCAGTTTCGTAATTTATCGACGTCGACGTTGCCCTGTACAAATTGCCAAACCCACACCAGACGATGGCCCAAAAGTTCCATTTCGGACAGTTTTACGATATTTGTGTTTTCAGGAGTCAGATGAATTTTTCTGCGGGCGGTGATAATTTATCTGCAAAGTAGACTTGCCAAGCTTTCCAGGGAGTCTAGTTTCGTAATTTATCGACGTCGACGTTGCCCTGTAGAAATTGCCAAACCCACACCAGACGATGGCCCAAAAGTTCCTTTTCGGACAGTTTTGGAATTTTTGTGTTTTCGGGGGTCAGATGAATTTTTCTGCGGGCGGCGATAATTTATCTGCAAAGTAGACTTGCCAAGCTTTCCAGGGAGTCCAGTTTCGTAATTTATCGACGTCGACGTTGCCCTGTACAAATTGCCAAACCCACACCACACGATGGCCCAAAAGTTCCATTTCGGACAGTTTTACGATTTGTGTGTTTTCGGGCGTCAGATGAATTTTTTTGCGGGCGGTGATAATTTATCTGCAAAGTAGACTTGCCAACCTTTCCAGGGAGTCCAGTTTCATAATTTATCGACGTCGACGTTACCCTGTAGAAATTGCCAAACCCACACCACACGATGGCCCAAAAGTTCCATTTCGGACAGTTTTGGGATTTTTGTGTTTTCGGGCGTCAGATGAATTTTTCTGCGGGCGGTGATAATTTATCTGCAAAGTAGACTTGCCAAGCTTTCCAGGGAGTCCAGTTTCGTAATTTATCGACGTCGACGTTGCCCTGTACAAATTGCCAAACCCACACCACACGATGGCCCAAAAGTTCCATTTCGGACAGTTTTACGATTTGTGTGTTTTCGGGCGTCAGATGAATTTTTTTGCGGGCGGTGATAATTTATCTGCAAAGTAGACTTGCCAACCTTTCCAGGGAGTCCAGTTTCATAATTTATCGACGTCGACGTTACCCTGTAGAAATTGCCAAACCCACACCACACGATGGCCCAAAAGTTCCATTTCGGACAGTTTTGGGATTTTTGTGTTTTCGGGCGTCAGATGAATTTTTCTGCGGGCGGTGATAATTTATCTGCAAAGTAGACTTGCCAAGCTTTCCAGGGAGTCTAGTTTCGTAATTTATCGACGTCGACGTTGCCCTGTAGAAATTGCCAAACCCACACCAGACGATGGCCCAAAAGTTCCATTTCAGACAGTTTTGGGATTTTTGTGTTTTCGGGAGTCAGATGAATTTTTCTGCGGGCGGTGATAATTTATCTGCAAAGTAGACTTGCCAAGCTTTCCAGGGAGTCCAGTTTCGTAATTTATCGACGTCGACGTTGCCCTGTAGAAATTGCAAAACCCACACCCGACGATGGCCCAAAAGTTCCATTTCGGACAGTTTTGGGATTTTTCTGTTTTCGGGAGTCAGATGAATTTTTCTGCGGGCGGTGATAATTTATCTGCAAAGTAGACTTGCCAAGCTTTCCAGGGAGTCCAGTTTCATAATTTATCGACGTCGACGTTGCCCTGTAGAAATTGCCAAACCCACACCACACGATGGCCCAAAAGTTCCATTTCGGACAGTTTTGGGATTTTTGTGTTTTCGGGGTCAGATGAATTTTTCTGCGAGCGGTGATTATTTATCTGCAAAGTAGACTTGCCAAGCTTTCCAGGGAGTCTAGTTTCGTAATTTATCGACGTCGACGTTGCCCTGTAGAAATTGCCAAACCCACACCAGACGATGGCCCAAAAGTTCCATTTCGTACAGTTTTGGGATTTTTGTGTTTTCGGGGGTCAGATGAATTTTTCTGCGGGCGGCGATAATTGATCTGCAAAGTAGACTTGCCAAGCTTTCCAGGGAGTCCAGTTTCGTAATTTATCGACGTCGACGTTGCCCTGTACAAATTGCCAAACCCACACCAGACGATGGCCCAAAAGTTCCATTTCGGACAGTTTTACGATTTGTGTGTTTTCGGGCGTCAGATGAATTTTTCTGCGGGCGGTGATAATTTATCTGCAAAGTAGACTTGCCAAGCTTTCCAGGGAGTCCAGTTTCGTAATTTATCGACGTCGACGTTGCCCTGTAGAAATTGCCAAACCCACACCAGACGATGGCCCAAAAGTTCCATTTCAGACAGTTTTGGGATTTTTGTGTTTTCGGGAGTCAGATGAATTTTTCTGCGGGCGGTGATAATTTATCTGCAAAGTAGACTTGCCAAGCTTTCCAGGGAGTCCAGTTTCGTAATTTATCGACGTCGACGTTGCCCTGTAGAAATTGCCAAACCCACACCAGACGATGGCCCAAAAGTTCCATTTCGGACAGTTTTGGGATTTTTGTGTTTTCGGGAGTCAGATGAATTTTTCTGCGGGCGGTGATAATTTATCTGCAAAGTAGACTTGCCAAGCTTTCCAGGGAGTCCAGTTTCATAATTTATCGACGTCGACGTTGCCCTGTAGAAATTGCCAAACCCACACCACACGATGGCCCAAAAGTTCCATTTCGGACAGTTTTGGGATTTTTGTGTTTTCGGGAGTCAGATGAATTTTTCTGTGGGCGGTGATAATTTATCTGCAAAGTAGACTTGCCAAGCTTTCCAGGGAGTCCAGTTTCATAATTTATCGACGTCGACGTTGCCCTGTAGAAATTGCCAAACCCAAACCAGACGATGGCCCAAAAGTTCCTTTTCGGACAGTTTTGGGATTTTTGTGTTTTCGGGGGTCAGATGAATTTTTCTGCGGGCGGCGATAATTTATCTGCAAAGTAGACTTGCCAAGCTTTCCAGGGAGTCCAGTTTCGTAATTTATCGACGTCGACGTTGCCCTGTACAAATTGCCAAACCCACACCAGACGATGGCCCAAAAGTTCCATTTCGGACAGTTTTACGATTTGTGTGTTTTCGGGCGTCAGATGAATTTTTCTGCGGGCGGTGATAATTTATCTGCAAAGTAGACTTGCCAAGCTTTCCAGGGAGTCCAGTTTCATAATTTATCGACGTCGACGTTACCCTGTACAAATTGCCAAACCCACACCAGACGATGGCCCAAAAGTTCCATTTCGGACAGTTTTACGATTTGTGTGTTTTCGGGCGTCAGATGAATTTTTCTGCGGGCGGTGATCATTTATCTGCAAAGTAGACTTGCCAAGCTTTCCAGGGAGTCTAGTTTCATAATTTATCGACGTCGACGTTGCCCTGTAGAAATTGCCAAACCCACACCACACGATGGCCCAAAAGTTCCATTTCGGACAGTTTTGGGATTTTTGTGTTTTCGGGAGTCAGATGAATTTTTCTGCGGGCGGTGATAATTTATCTGCAAAGTAGACTTGCCAAGCTTTCCAGGGAGTCCAGTTTCGTAATTTATCGACGTCGACGTTGCCCTGTACAAATTGCCAAACCCACACCACACGATGGCCCAAAAGTTCCATTTCGGACAGTTTTGGGATTTTTGTGTTTTCGTCCGTCAGATGAATTTTTCCGCGAGCAGTGATAATTTATCTGCAAAGTAGACTTGCCAAACTTTCAAGGGAGTCCGGTTTCATTATTTATCGACATCTACGTTGCCCTGTAGAAATTGCCAAACCCAGACGATAGGATGGCCCAAAAGTTCCATTTCATACAGTTTTGGGATTTTTGTGTCTTCGGGAGTCACATGAATTTTTCTGCGAGCGGTGATAATTTATCTGCAAAGTAGACTTGCCAAGCTTTCCAGGGAGTCCAGTTTCATAATTTATCGACGTCGACGTTGCCCTGTAGAAATTGCCAAACCCACACCACACGATGGCCCAAAAGTTCCATTTCGGACAGTTTTGGGATTTTTGTGTTTTCGGGAGTCAGATGAATTTTTCTGCGTGCGGTGATAATTTATCTGCAAAGTAGACTTGCCAAGCTTTACAGGGAGTCCAGTTTCATAATTTATCGACGTCGACGTTGCCCTGTAGAAATTGCCAAACCCACACCACACGATGGCCCAAAAGTTCCATTTCGGACAGTTTTGGGATTTTTGTGTTTTCGGGAGTCAGATGAATTTTTCTGCGGGCGGTGATCATTTATCTGCAAAGTAGACTTGCCAAGCTTTCCAGGGAGTCCAGTTTCGTAATTTATCGACGTCGACGTTGCCCTGTAGAAATTGCCAAACCCACACCACACGATGGCCCAAAAGTTCCATTTCGGACAGTTTTGGGATTTTTGTGTTTTCGGGAGTCAGATGAATTTTTCTGCGGGCGGTGATCATTTATCTGCAAAGTAGACTTGCCAAGCTTTCCAGGGAGTCCAGTTTTGTAATTTATCGACGTCGACGTTGCCCTGTACAAATTGCCAAACCCACACCACACGATGGCCCAAAAGTTCCATTTCGGACAGTTTTACGATTTGTGTGTTTTCGGGCGTCAGATGAATTTTTCTGCGGGCGGTGATAATTTATCTGCAAAGTAGACTTGCCAAGCTTTCCAGGGAGTCCAGTTTTGTAATTTATCGACGTCGACGTTGCCCTGTACAAATTGCCAAACCCACACCACACGATGGCCCAAAAGTTCCATTTCGGACAGTTTTGGGATTTTTGTGTTTTCGGGGGTCAGATGAATTTTTCTGCGGGCGGCGATAATTTATCTGCAAAGTAGACTTGCCAAGCTTTCCAGGGAGTCCAGTTTCGTAATTTATCGACGTCGACGTTGCCCTGTACAAATTGCCAAACCCACACTAGACGATGGCCCAAAAGTTCCATTTCGGACAGTTTTACGATTTATGTGTTTTCGGGCGTCAGATGAATTTTTCTGCGGGCGGTGATAATTTATCTGCAAAGTAAACTTGCCAAGCTTTCCAGGGAGTCCAGTTTCGTAATTTATCGACGTCGACGTTGCCCTGCAGAAATTGCCAAACCCACACCACACGATGGCCCAAAAGTTCCATTTTGGACAGTTTTGGGATTTTTGTGTTTTCGGGAGTCAGATGAATTTTTCTGCGGGCGGTGATCATTTATCTGCAAAGTAGACTTGCCAAGCTTTCCAGGGAGTCCAGTTTCGTAATTTATCGACGTCGACGTTGCCCTGTACAAATTGCCAAACCCACACCACACGATGGCCCAAAAGTTCCATTTCGGACAGTTTTACGATTTGTGTGTTTTCGGGCGTCAGATGAATTTTTCTGCAGGCGGGGATAATTTATCTGCAAAGTAGACTTGCCAAGCTTTCCAGGGAGTCTAGTTTCATAATTTATCGACGTCGACGTTGCCCTGTAGAAATTGCCAAACCCACACCAGACGATGGCCCAAAAGTTCCATTTCGGACAGTTTTGGGATTTTTGTGTTTTCGGGGGTCAGATGAATTTTTCTGCGGGCGGCGATAATTTATCTGCAAAGTAGACTTGCCAAGCTTTCCAGGGAGTCCAGTTTCATAATTTATCGACGTCGAAGTTGCCCTGTAGAAATTGCCAAACCCACACCACACGATGGCCCAAAAGTTCCATTTCGGACAGTTTTGGGATTTTTGTGTTTTCGGGGGTCAGATGAATTTTTCTGCGGGCGTCGATAATTTATCTGCAAAGTAGACTTGCCAAGCTTTCCAGGGAGTCCAGTTTCGTAATTTATCGACGTCGAAGTTGCCCTGTACAAATTGCCAAACCCACACCACACGGTGGCCCAAAAGTTCCATTTAGGACAGATTTGGGATTTTTGTGTTTTCAGGAGTCAGATGAATTTTTCTGCGGGCGGTGATAATTTATCTGCAAAGTAGACTTGCCAAGCTTTCCAGGGAGTCTAGTTTCATAATTTATCGACGTCGACGTTGCCCTGTAGAAATTGCCAAACCCACACCACACGATGGCCCAAAATTTCCATTTCGGACAGTTTTTGGATTTTTGTGTTTTCGAGAGTCAGATGAATTTTTCTGCGGGCGGTGATAATTTATCTGCAAAGTAGACTTGCCAAGCTTTCCAGGGAGTCCAGTTTCGTAATTTATCGACGTCGACGTTGCCCTGTACAAATTGCCAAACCCACACCAGACGATGGCCCAAAAGTTCCATTTCGGACAGTTTTACGATTTGTGTGTTTTCGGGCGTCAGATGAATTTTTCTGCGGGCGGTGATAATTTATCTGCAAAGTAGACTTGCCAAGCTTTCCAGGGAGTCCAGTTTCGTAATTTATCGACGTCGACGTTGCCCTGTAGAAATTGCCAAACCCACACCAGACGATGGCCCAAAAGTTCTATTTTGGACAGTTTTGGGATTTTTGTGTTTTCGGGAGTCAGATGAATTTTCCTGCGGGCGGTGATCATTTATCTGCAAAGTAGACTTGCCAAGCTTTCCAGGGAGTCCAGTTTCATAATTTATCGACGTCGACGTTGCCCTGTAGAAATTGCCAAACCCACACCACACGATGGCCCAAAAGTTCCATTTCGGACAGTTTTGGGATTTTTGTGTTTTCAGGAGTCAGATGAATTTTTCTGCGGGCGGTGATCATTTATCTGCAAAGTAGACTTGCCAAGCTTTCCAGGGAGTCCAGTTTCGTAATTTATCGACGTCGACGTTGCCCTGTACAAATTGCCAAACCCACACCACAAGATGGCCCAAAAGTTCCATTTCGGACAGTTTTGGGATTTTTGTGTTTTCGGGGGTCAGATGAATTTTTCTGCGAGCGGTGATAATTTATCTGCAAAGTAGACTTGCCAAGCTTTCCAGGGAGTCCAGTTTCATAATTTATCGACGTCGACGTTGCCCTGTAGAAATTGCCAAACCCACACCACACGATGGCCCAAAAGTTCCATTTCGGACAGTTTTGGGATTTTTGTGTTTTCGGGAGTCAGATGAATTTTTCTGCGGGCGGTGATCATTTATCTGCAAAGTAGACTTGCCAAGCTTTCCAGGGAGTCCAGTTTCGTAATTTATCGACGTCGACGTTGCCCTGTAGAAATTGCCAAACCCACACCACACAATGGCCCAAAAGTTCCATTTCGTACAGTTTTGGGATTTTTGTGTTTTCGGGGGTCAGATGAATTTTTCTGCGGGCGGCGATCATTTATCTGCAAAGTAGACTTGCCAAGCTTTCCAGGGAGTCCAGTTTCATAATTTATCGACGTCGACGTTGCCCTGTACAAATTGCCAAACCCACACCACACCATGGCCCAAAAGTTCTATTTTGGACAGTTTTGGGATTTTTGTGTTTTCGGGAGTCAGATGAATTTTCCTGCGGGCGGTGATCATTTATCTGCAAAGTAGACTTGCCAAGCTTTCCAGGGAGTCCAGTTTCGTAATTTATCGACGTCGACGTTGCCCTGTACAAATTGCCAAACCCACACCAGACGATGGCCCAAAAGTTCCATTTCGGACAGTTTTACGATTTGTGTGTTTTCGGGAGTCAGATGAATTTTCCTGCGGGCGGTGATCATTTATCTGCAAAGTAGACTTGCCAAGCTTTCCAGGGAGTCCAGTTTCGTAATTTATCGACGTCGACGTTGCCCTGTAGAAATTGCCAAACCCACACCACACGATGGCCCAAAAGTTCTATTTTGGACAGTTTTGGGATTTTTGTGTTTTCGGGAGTCAGATGAATTTTCCTGCGGGCGGTGATCATTTATCTGCAAAGTAGACTTGCCAAGCTTTCCAGGGAGTCCAGTTTCATAATTTATCGACGTCGACGTTGCCCTGTAGAAATTGCCAAACCCACACCACACGATGGCCCAAAAGTTCCATTTCGGACAGTTTTGGGATTTTTGTGTTTTCGGGAGTCAGATGAATTTTTCTGCGGGCGGTGATCATTTATCTGCAAAGTAGACTTGCCAAGCTTTCCAGGGAGTCCAGTTTCGTAATTTATCGACGTCGACGTTGCCCTGTACAAATTGCCAAACCCACACCACAAGATGGCCCAAAAGTTCCATTTCGGACAGTTTTGGGATTTTTGTGTTTTCGGGGGTCAGATGAATTTTTCTGCGCGCGGTGATAATTTATCTGCAAAGTAGACTTGCCAAGCTTTCCAGGGAGTCCAGTTTCATAATTTATCGACGTCGACGTTGCCCTGTAGAAATTGCCAAACCCACACCACACGATGGCCCAAAAGTTCCATTTCGGACAGTTTTGGGATTTTTGTGTTTTCGGGAGTCAGATGAATTTTTCTGCGGGCGGTGATCATTTATCTGCAAAGTAGACTTGCCAAGCTTTCCAGGGAGTCCAGTTTCGTAATTTATCGACGTCGACGTTGCCCTGTAGAAATTGCCAAACCCACACCACACAATGGCCCAAAAGTTCTATTTTGGACAGTTTTGGGATTTTTGTGTTTTCGGGAGTCAGATGAATTTTCCTGCGGGCGGTGATCATTTATCTGCAAAGTAGACTTGCCAAGCTTTCCAGGGAGTCCAGTTTCATAATTTATTGACGTCGACGTTGCCCTGTAGAAATTGCCAAACCCACACCACACGATGGCCTAAAAGTTCCATTTCGGACAGTTTTGGGATTTTTGTGTTTTCGGGAGTCAGATGAATTTTTCTGCGGGCGGTGATCATTTATCTGCAAAGTAGACTTGCCAAGCTTTCCAGGGAGTCCAGTTTCGTAATTTATCGACGTCGACGTTGCCCTGTACAAATTGCCAAACCCACACCACACGATGGCCCAAAAGTTCCATTTCGGACAGTTTTACGATATTTGTGTTTTCAGGAGTCAGATGAATTTTTCTGCGGGCGGTGATAATTTATCTGCAAAGTAGACTTGCCAAGCTTTCCAGGGAGTCTAGTTTCGTAATTTATCGACGTCGACGTTGCCCTGTAGAAATTGCCAAACCCACACCAGACGATGGCCCAAAAGTTCCTTTTCGGACAGTTTTGGAATTTTTGTGTTTTCGGGGGTCAGATGAATTTTCCTGCGGGCGGTGATCATTTATCTGCAAAGTAGACTTGCCAAGCTTTCCAGGGAGTCCAGTTTCATAATTTATCGACGTCGACGTTGCCCTGTAGAAATTGCCAAACCCACACCACACAATGGCCCAAAAGTTCCATTTCGGACAGTTTTGGGATTTTTGTGTTTTCGGGAGTCAGATGAATTTTCCTGCGGGCGGTGATCATTTATCTGCAAAGTAGACTTGCCAAGCTTTCCAGGGAGTCCAGTTTCGTAATTTATCGACGTCGACGTTGCCCTGTACAAATTGCCAAACCCACACCACACGATGGCCCAAAAGTTCCATTTCGGACAGTTTTACGATTTGTGTGTTTTCGGGCGTCAGATGAATTTTTCTGCGGGCGGTGATAATTTATCTGCAAAGTAGACTTGCCAAGCTTTCCAGGGAGTCCAGTTTCGTAATTTATCGACGTCGACGTTGCCCTGTACAAATTGCCAAACCCACACCACACGATGGCCCAAAAGTTCCATTTCGGACAGTTTTACGATTTGTGTGTTTTCGGGCGTCAGATGAATTTTTTTGCGGGCGGTGATAATTTATCTGCAAAGTAGACTTGCCAACCTTTCCAGGGAGTCCAGTTTCATAATTTATCGACGTCGACGTTACCCTGTAGAAATTGCCAAACCCACACCACACGATGGCCCAAAAGTTCCATTTCGGACAGTTTTGGGATTTTTGTGTTTTCGGGCGTCAGATGAATTTTTCTGCGGGCGGTGATAATTTATCTGCAAAGTAGACTTGCCAAGCTTTCCAGGGAGTCTAGTTTCGTAATTTATCGACGTCGACGTTGCCCTGTAGAAATTGCCAAACCCACACCAGACGATGGCCCAAAAGTTCCATTTCAGACAGTTTTGGGATTTTTGTGTTTTCGGGAGTCAGATGAATTTTTCTGCGGGCGGTGATAATTTATCTGCAAAGTAGACTTGCCAAGCTTTCCAGGGAGTCCAGTTTCGTAATTTATCGACGTCGACGTTGCCCTGTAGAAATTGCAAAACCCACACCCGACGATGGCCCAAAAGTTCCATTTCGGACAGTTTTGGGATTTTTCTGTTTTCGGGAGTCAGATGAATTTTTCTGCGGGCGGTGATAATTTATCTGCAAAGTAGACTTGCCAAGCTTTCCAGGGAGTCCAGTTTCATAATTTATCGACGTCGACGTTGCCCTGTAGAAATTGCCAAACCCACACCACACGATGGCCCAAAAGTTCCATTTCGGACAGTTTTGGGATTTTTGTGTTTTCGGGGTCAGATGAATTTTTCTGCGAGCGGTGATTATTTATCTGCAAAGTAGACTTGCCAAGCTTTCCAGGGAGTCTAGTTTCGTAATTTATCGACGTCGACGTTGCCCTGTAGAAATTGCCAAACCCACACCAGACGATGGCCCAAAAGTTCCATTTCGTACAGTTTTGGGATTTTTGTGTTTTCGGGGGTCAGATGAATTTTTCTGCGGGCGGCGATAATTGATCTGCAAAGTAGACTTGCCAAGCTTTCCAGGGAGTCCAGTTTCGTAATTTATCGACGTCGACGTTGCCCTGTACAAATTGCCAAACCCACACCAGACGATGGCCCAAAAGTTCCATTTCGGACAGTTTTACGATTTGTGTGTTTTCGGGCGTCAGATGAATTTTTCTGCGGGCGGTGATAATTTATCTGCAAAGTAGACTTGCCAAGCTTTCCAGGGAGTCCAGTTTCGTAATTTATCGACGTCGACGTTGCCCTGTAGAAATTGCCAAACCCACACCAGACGATGGCCCAAAAGTTCCATTTCAGACAGTTTTGGGATTTTTGTGTTTTCGGGAGTCAGATGAATTTTTCTGCGGGCGGTGATAATTTATCTGCAAAGTAGACTTGCCAAGCTTTCCAGGGAGTCCAGTTTCGTAATTTATCGACGTCGACGTTGCCCTGTAGAAATTGCCAAACCCACACCAGACGATGGCCCAAAAGTTCCATTTCGGACAGTTTTGGGATTTTTGTGTTTTCGGGAGTCAGATGAATTTTTCTGCGGGCGGTGATAATTTATCTGCAAAGTAGACTTGCCAAGCTTTCCAGGGAGTCCAGTTTCATAATTTATCGACGTCGACGTTGCCCTGTAGAAATTGCCAAACCCACACCACACGATGGCCCAAAAGTTCCATTTCGGACAGTTTTGGGATTTTTGTGTTTTCGGGAGTCAGATGAATTTTTCTGTGGGCGGTGATAATTTATCTGCAAAGTAGACTTGCCAAGCTTTCCAGGGAGTCCAGTTTCATAATTTATCGACGTCGACGTTGCCCTGTAGAAATTGCCAAACCCAAACCAGACGATGGCCCAAAAGTTCCTTTTCGGACAGTTTTGGGATTTTTGTGTTTTCGGGGGTCAGATGAATTTTTCTGCGGGCGGCGATAATTTATCTGCAAAGTAGACTTGCCAAGCTTTCCAGGGAGTCCAGTTTCGTAATTTATCGACGTCGACGTTGCCCTGTACAAATTGCCAAACCCACACCAGACGATGGCCCAAAAGTTCCATTTCGGACAGTTTTACGATTTGTGTGTTTTCGGGCGTCAGATGAATTTTTCTGCGGGCGGTGATAATTTATCTGCAAAGTAGACTTGCCAAGCTTTCCAGGGAGTCCAGTTTCATAATTTATCGACGTCGACGTTACCCTGTAGAAATTGCCAAACCCACACCACACGATGGCCCAAAAGTTCCATTTCGGACAGTTTTGGGATTTTTGTGTTTTCGGGAGTCAGATGAATTTTTCTGCGGGCGGGGATAATTTATCTGCAAAGTAGACTTGCCAAGCTTTCCAGGGAGTCTAGTTTCGTAATTTATCGACGTCGACGTTGCCCTGTAGAAATTGCCAAACCCACACCAGACGATGGCCCAAAAGTTCCATTTCGGACAGTTTTGGGATTTTTGTGTTTTCGGGAGTCAGATGAATTTTTCTGCGGGCGGTGATCATTTATCTGCAAAGTAGACTTGCCAAACTTTCCAGGGAGTCCAGTTTCGTAATTTATCGACGTCGACGTTGCCCTGTACAAATTGCCAAACCCACACCACACGATGGCCCAAAAGTTCCATTTCGGACAGTTTTACGATTTGTGTGTTTTCGGGCGTCAGATGAATTTTTCTGCGGGCGGTGATCATTTATCTGCAAAGTAGACTTGCCAAGCTTTCCAGGGAGTCCAGTTTCATAATTTATCGACGTCGACGTTGCCCTGTACAAATTGCCAAACCCACACCAGACGATGGCCCAAAAGTTCCATTTCGGACAGTTTTACGATTTGTGTGTTTTCGGGCGTCAGATGAATTTTTCTGCGGGCGGTGATCATTTATCTGCAAAGTAGACTTGCCAAGCTTTCCAGGGAGTCCAGTTTCATAATTTATCGACGTCGACGTTGCCCTGTAGAAATTGCCAAACCCACACCACACGATGGCCCAAAAGTTCCATTTCGTACAGTTTTGGGATTTTTGTGTTTTCGGGGGTCAGATGAATTTTTCTGCGGGCGGCGATAATTTATCTGCAAAGTAGACTTGCCAAGCTTTCCAGGGAGTCCAGTTTCATAATTTATCGACGTCGACGTTGCCCTGTAGAAATTGCCAAACCCACACCACACGATGGCCCAAAAGTTCCATTTCGGACAGTTTTGGGATTTTTGTGTTTTCGGGAGTCAGATGAATTTTTCTGCGGGCGGTGATCATTTATCTGCAAAGTAGACTTGCCAAGCTTTCCAAGGAGTCCAGTTTCGTAATTTATCGACGTCGACGTTGCCCTGTAGAAATTGCCAAACCCACACCACACGATGGCCCAAAAGTTCCATTTCAGACAGTTTTGGGATTTTTGTGTTTTCGGGAGTCAGATGAATTTTTTTGCGGGCGGTGATAATTTATCTGCAAAGTAGACTTGCCAAGCTTTCCAGGGAGTCCAGTTTCGTAATTTATCGACGTCGACGTTGCCCTGTAGAAATTGCCAAACCCACACCAGACGATGGCCCAAAAGTTCCATTTCAGACAGTTTTGGGATTTTTGTGTTTTCGGGAGTCAGATGAATTTTTCTGCGGGCGGTGATAATTTATCTGCAAAGTAGACTTGCCAAGCTTTCCAGGGAGTCCAGTTTCGTAATTTATCGACGTCGACGTTGCCCTGTAGAAATTGCCAAACCCACACCAGACGATGGCCAAAAAGTTCCATTTCGGACAGTTTTGGGATTTTTGTGTTTTCGGGAGTCAGATGAATTTTTCTGCGGGCGGTGATAATTTATCTGCAAAGTAGACTTGCCAAGCTTTCCAGGGAGTCCAGTTTCATAATTTATCGACGTCGACGTTGCCCTGTAGAAATTGCCAAACCCACACCACACGATGGCCAAAAAGTTCCATTTCGGACAGTTTTGGGATTTTTGTGTTTTCGGGAGTCAGATGAATTTTTCTGCGGGCGGTGATCATTTATCTGCAAAGTAGACTTGCCAAGCTTTCCAGGGAGTCCAGTTTCATAATTTATCGACGTCGACGTTGCCCTGTACAAATTGCCAAACCCACACCACACCATGGCCCAAAAGTTCTATTTTGGACAGTTTTGGGATTTTTGTGTTTTCGGGAGTCAGATGAATTTTCCTGCGGGCGGTGATCATTTATCTGCAAAGTAGACTTGCCAAGCTTTCCAGGGAGTCCAGTTTCGTAATTTATCGACGTCGACGTTGCCCTGTACAAATTGCCAAACCCACACCAGACGATGGCCCAAAAGTTCCATTTCGGACAGTTTTACGATTTGTGTGTTTTCGGGCGTCAGATGAATTTTTCTGCGGGCGGTGATCATTTATCTGCAAAGTAGACTTGCCAAGCTTTCCAGGGAGTCCAGTTTCATAATTTATCGACGTCGACGTTGCCCTGTAGAAATTGCCAAACCCACACCACACGATGGCCCAAAAGTTCCATTTCGTACAGTTTTGGGATTTTTGTGTTTTCGGGGGTCAGATGAATTTTTCTGCGGGCGGCGATAATTTATCTGCAAAGTAGACTTGCCAAGCTTTCCAGGGAGTCCAGTTTCATAATTTATCGACGTCGACGTTGCCCTGTAGAAATTGCCAAACCCACACCACACGATGGCCCAAAAGTTCCATTTCGGACAGTTTTGGGATTTTTGTGTTTTCGGGAGTCAGATGAATTTTTCTGCGGGCGGTGATCATTTATCTGCAAAGTAGACTTGCCAAGCTTTCCAGGGAGTCCAGTTTCATAATTTATCGACGTCGACGTTGCCCTGTACAAATTGCCAAACCCACACCACAAGATGGCCCAAAAGTTCCATTCCGGACAGTTTTGGGATTTTTGTGTTTTCGGGGGTCAGATGAATTTTTCTGCGGGCGGTGATAATTTATCTGCAAAGTAGACTTGCCAAGCTTTCCAGGGAGTCCAGTTTCATAATTTATCGACGTCGACGTTACCCTGTAGAAATTGCCAAACCCACACCACACGATGGCCCAAAAGTTCCATTTCGGACAGTTTTGGGATTTTTGTGTTTTCGGGAGTCAGATGAATTTTTCTGCGGGCGGGGATAATTTATCTGCAAAGTAGACTTGCCAAGCTTTCCAGGGAGTCTAGTTTCGTAATTTATCGACGTCGACGTTGCCCTGTAGAAATTGCCAAACCCACACCAGACGATGGCCCAAAAGTTCCATTTCGGACAGTTTTGGGATTTTTGTGTTTTCGGGAGTCAGATGAATTTTTCTGCGGGCGGTGATCATTTATCTGCAAAGTAGACTTGCCAAACTTTCCAGGGAGTCCAGTTTCGTAATTTATCGACGTCGACGTTGCCCTGTACAAATTGCCAAACCCACACCACACGATGGCCCAAAAGTTCCATTTCGGACAGTTTTACGATTTGTGTGTTTTCGGGCGTCAGATGAATTTTTCTGCGGGCGGTGATCATTTATCTGCAAAGTAGACTTGCCAAGCTTTCCAGGGAGTCCAGTTTCATAATTTATCGACGTCGACGTTGCCCTGTACAAATTGCCAAACCCACACCAGACGATGGCCCAAAAGTTCCATTTCGGACAGTTTTACGATTTGTGTGTTTTCGGGCGTCAGATGAATTTTTCTGCGGGCGGTGATCATTTATCTGCAAAGTAGACTTGCCAAGCTTTCCAGGGAGTCCAGTTTCATAATTTATCGACGTCGACGTTGCCCTGTAGAAATTGCCAAACCCACACCACACGATGGCCCAAAAGTTCCATTTCGTACAGTTTTGGGATTTTTGTGTTTTCGGGGGTCAGATGAATTTTTCTGCGGGCGGCGATAATTTATCTGCAAAGTAGACTTGCCAAGCTTTCCAGGGAGTCCAGTTTCATAATTTATCGACGTCGACGTTGCCCTGTAGAAATTGCCAAACCCACACCACACGATGGCCCAAAAGTTCCATTTCGGACAGTTTTGGGATTTTTGTGTTTTCGGGAGTCAGATGAATTTTTCTGCGGGCGGTGATCATTTATCTGCAAAGTAGACTTGCCAAGCTTTCCAAGGAGTCCAGTTTCGTAATTTATCGACGTCGACGTTGCCCTGTAGAAATTGCCAAACCCACACCACACGATGGCCCAAAAGTTCCATTTCAGACAGTTTTGGGATTTTTGTGTTTTCGGGAGTCAGATGAATTTTTTTGCGGGCGGTGATAATTTATCTGCAAAGTAGACTTGCCAAGCTTTCCAGGGAGTCCAGTTTCGTAATTTATCGACGTCGACGTTGCCCTGTAGAAATTGCCAAACCCACACCAGACGATGGCCCAAAAGTTCCATTTCAGACAAGTTTTGGGATTTTTGTGTTTTCGGGAGTCAGATGAATTTTTCTGCGGGCGGTGATAATTTATCTGCAAAGTAGACTTGCCAAGCTTTCCAGGGAGTCCAGTTTCGTAATTTATCGACGTCGACGTTGCCCTGTAGAAATTGCCAAACCCACACCAGACGATGGCCAAAAAGTTCCATTTCGGACAGTTTTGGGATTTTTGTGTTTTCGGGAGTCAGATGAATTTTTCTGCGGGCGGTGATAATTTATCTGCAAAGTAGACTTGCCAAGCTTTCCAGGGAGTCCAGTTTCATAATTTATCGACGTCGACGTTGCCCTGTAGAAATTGCCAAACCCACACCACACGATGGCCAAAAAGTTCCATTTCGGACAGTTTTGGGATTTTTGTGTTTTCGGGAGTCAGATGAATTTTTCTGCGGGCGGTGATCATTTATCTGCAAAGTAGACTTGCCAAGCTTTCCAGGGAGTCCAGTTTCATAATTTATCGACGTCGACGTTGCCCTGTACAAATTGCCAAACCCACACCACACCATGGCCCAAAAGTTCTATTTTGGACAGTTTTGGGATTTTTGTGTTTTCGGGAGTCAGATGAATTTTCCTGCGGGCGGTGATCATTTATCTGCAAAGTAGACTTGCCAAGCTTTCCAGGGAGTCCAGTTTCGTAATTTATCGACGTCGACGTTGCCCTGTACAAATTGCCAAACCCACACCAGACGATGGCCCAAAAGTTCCATTTCGGACAGTTTTACGATTTGTGTGTTTTCGGGCGTCAGATGAATTTTTCTGCGGGCGGTGATCATTTATCTGCAAAGTAGACTTGCCAAGCTTTCCAGGGAGTCCAGTTTCATAATTTATCGACGTCGACGTTGCCCTGTAGAAATTGCCAAACCCACACCACACGATGGCCCAAAAGTTCCATTTCGTACAGTTTTGGGATTTTTGTGTTTTCGGGGGTCAGATGAATTTTTCTGCGGGCGGCGATAATTTATCTGCAAAGTAGACTTGCCAAGCTTTCCAGGGAGTCCAGTTTCATAATTTATCGACGTCGACGTTGCCCTGTAGAAATTGCCAAACCCACACCACACGATGGCCCAAAAGTTCCATTTCGGACAGTTTTGGGATTTTTGTGTTTTCGGGAGTCAGATGAATTTTTCTGCGGGCGGTGATCATTTATCTGCAAAGTAGACTTGCCAAGCTTTCCAGGGAGTCCAGTTTCATAATTTATCGACGTCGACGTTGCCCTGTACAAATTGCCAAACCCACACCAGACGATGGCCCAAAAGTTCTATTTCGGACAGTTTTACGATTTGTGTGTTTTCGGGCGTCAGATGAATTTTTCTCTGGGCGGTGATAATTTATCTGCAAAGTAGACTTGCCAAGCTTTCCAGGGAGTCCAGTTTCATAATTTATCGACGTCGACGTTGCCCTGTAGAAATTGCCAAACCCACACCACACGATGGCCCAAAAGTTCCATTTCGGACAGTTTTGGGATTTTTGTGTTTTCGGGAGTCAGATGAATTTTTCTGCGGGCGGTGATAATTTATCTGCAAAGTAGACTTGCCAAGCTTTCCAGGGAGTCCAGTTTCGTAATTTATCGACGTCGACGTTGCCCTGTAGAAATTGCCAAACCCACACCAGACGATGGCCCAAAAGTTCCATTTCGGACAGTTTTGGGATTTTTGTGTTTTCGGGAGTCAGATGAATTTTTCTGCGGGCGGTGATAATTTATCTGCAAAGTAGACTTGCCAAGCTTTCCAGGGAGTCCAGTTTCATAATTTATCGACGTCGACGTTGCCCTGTAGAAATTGCCAAACCCACACCACACGATGGCCCAAAAGTTCCATTTCGGACAGTTTTGGGATTTTTGTGTTTTCGGGAGTCAGATGAATTTTTCTGGGGGCGGTGATAATTTATCTGCAAAGTAGACTTGCCAAGCTTTCCAGGGAGTCCAGTTTCATAATTTATCGACGTCGACGTTGCCCTGTAGAAATTGCCAAACCCAAACCAGACGATGGCCCAAAAGTTCCTTTTCGGACAGTTTTGGGATTTTTGTGTTTTCGGGGGTCAGATGAATTTTTCTGCGGGCGGCGATAATTTATCTGCAAAGTAGACTTGCCAAGCTTTCCAGGGAGTCTAGTTTCGTAATTTATCGACGTCGACGTTGCCCTGTAGAAATTGCCAAACCCACACCAGACGATGGCCCAAAAGTTCCATTTCGGACAGTTTTGGGATTTTTGTGTTTTCGGGAGTCAGATGAATTTTTCTGCGGGCGGTGATCATTTATCTGCAAAGTAGACTTGCCAAACTTTCCAGGGAGTCCAGTTTCGTAATTTATCGACGTCGACGTTGCCCTGTACAAATTGCCAAACCCACACCACACGATGGCCCAAAAGTTCCATTTCGGACAGTTTTGGGATTTTTGTGTTTTCGGGAGTCAGATGAATTTTTCTGCGGGCGGTGATCATTTATCTGCAAAGTAGACTTGCCAAACTTTCCAGGGAGTCCAGTTTCGTAATTTATCGACGTCGACGTTGCCCTGTACAAATTGCCAAACCCACACCACACCATGGCCCAAAAGTTCTATTTTGGACAGTTTTGGGATTTTTGTGTTTTCGGGAGTCAGATGAATTTTCCTGCGGGCGGTGATCATTTATCTGCAAAGTAGACTTGCCAAGCTTTCCAGGGAGTCCAGTTTCGTAATTTATCGACGTCGACGTTGCCCTGTAGAAATTGCCAAACCCACACCAGACGATGGCCAAAAAGTTCCATTTCGGACAGTTTTGGGATTTTTGTGTTTTCGGGAGTCAGATGAATTTTTCTGCGGGCGGTGATAATTTATCTGCAAAGTAGACTTGCCAAGCTTTCCAGGGAGTCCAGTTTCATAATTTATCGACGTCGACGTTGCCCTGTAGAAATTGCCAAACCCACACCACACGATGGCCCAAAAGTTCCATTTCGGACAGTTTTGGGATTTTTGTGTTTTCGGGGGTCAGATGAATTTTTCTGCGGGCGGCGATAATTTATCTGCAAAGTAGACTTGCCAAGCTTTCCAGGGAGTCCAGTTTCGTAATTTATCGACGTCGACGTTGCCCTGTAGAAATTGCCAAACCCACACCAGACGATGGCCCAAAAGTTTCATTTCAGACAGTTTTGGGATTTTTGTGTTTTCGGGAGTCAGATGAATTTTTCTGCGGGCGGTGATAATTTATCTGCAAAGTAGACTTGCCAAGCTTACCAGGGAGTCCAGTTTCGTAATTTATCGACGTCGACGTTGCCCTGTAGAAATTGCCAAACCCACACCAGACGATGGCCCAAAAGTTCCATTTCGGACAGTTTTGGGATTTTTGTGTTTTCGGGAGTCAGATGAATTTTTCTGCGGGCGGTGATAATTTATCTGCAAAGTAGACTTGCCAAGCTTTCCAGGGAGTCCAGTTTCATAATTTATCGACGTCGACGTTGCCCTGTAGAAATTGCCAAACCCACACCAGACGATGGCCCAAAAGTTCCATTTCGGACAGTTTTACGATTTGTGTGTTTTCGGGCGTCAGATGAATTTTTCTGCGGGCGGTGATAATTTATCTGCAAAGTAGACTTGCCAAGCTTTCCAGGGAGTCCAGTTTCATAATTTATCGACGTCGACGTTACCCTGTAGAAATTGCCAAACCCACACCACACGATGGCCCAAAAGTTCCATTTCCGACAGTTTTGGGATTTTTGTGTTTTCGGGAGTCAGATGAATTTTTCTGCGGGCGGTGATAATTTATCTGCAAAGTAGACTTGCCAAGCTTTCCAGGGAGTCCAGTTTCGTAATTTATCGACGTCGACGTTGCCCTGTAGAAATTGCCAAACCCACACCACACGATGGCCCAAAAGTTCCATTTCGGACAGTTTTGGGATTTTTGTGTTTTCGGGAGTCAGATGAATTTTTCTGCGGGCGGTGATCATTTATCTGCAAAGTAGACTTGCCAAGCTTTCCAGGGAGTCCAGTTTCATAATTTATCGACGTCGACGTTGCCTTGTACAAATTGCCAAAAACACACCACACGATGGCCCAAAAGTTCTATTTCGGACAGTTTTACGATTTGTGTGTTTTCGGGCGTCAGATGAATTTTTCTCTGGGCGGTGATAATTTATCTGCAAAGTAGACTTGCCAAGCTTTCCAGGGAGTCCAGTTTCATAATTTATCGACGTCGACGTTGCCCTGTAGAAATTGCCAAACCCACACCACACGATGGCCCAAAAGTTCCATTTCGGACAGTTTTGGGATTTTTGTGTTTTCGGGAGTCAGATGAATTTTTCTGCGGGCGGTGATCATTTATCTGCAAAGTAGACTTGCCAAGCTTTCCAAGGAGTCCAGTTTCGTAATTTATCGACGTCGACGTTGCCCTGTAGAAATTGCCAAACCCACACCACACGATGGCCCAAAAGTTCCATTTCAGACAGTTTTGGGATTTTTGTGTTTTCGGGAGTCAGATGAATTTTTCTGCGGGCGGTGATAATTTATCTGCAAAGTAGACTTGCCAAGCTTTCCAGGGAGTCCAGTTTCATAATTTATCGACGTCGACGTTGCCCTGTAGAAATTGCCAAACCCACACCACACGATGGCCCAAAAGTTCCATTTCGGACAGTTTTGGGATTTTTGTGTTTTCGGGGGTCAGATGAATTTTTCTGCGGGCGGCGATAATTTATCTGCAAAGTAGACTTGCCAAGCTTTCCAGGGAGTCCAGTTTCGTAATTTATCGACGTCGACGTTGCCCTGTAGAAATTGCCAAACCCACACCAGACGATGGCCCAAAAGTTCCATTTCGGACAGTTTTGGGATTTTTGTGTTTTCGGGAGTCAGATGAATTTTTCTGCGGGCGGTGATAATTTATCTGCAAAGTAGACTTGCCAAGCTTTCCAGGGAGTCCAGTTTCGTAATTTATCAACGTCGACGTTGCCCTGTAGAAATTGCCAAACCCACACCAGACGATGGCCCAAAAGTTCCTTTTCGGACAGTTTTGGGATTTTTGTGTTTTCGGGGGTCAGATGAATTTTTCTGCGGGCGGTGATCATTTATCTGCAAAGTAGACTTGCCAAGCTTTCCAGGGAGTCCAGTTTCATAATTTATCGACGTCGACGTTGCCCTGTAGAAATTGCCAAACCCACACCACACGATGGCCCAAAAGTTCCTTTTCGGACAGTTTTGGGATTTTTGTGTTTTCGGGGGTCAGATGAATTTTTCTGCGGGCGGCGATAATTTATCTGCAAAGTAGACTTGCCAAGCTTTCCAGGGAGTCCAGTTTCGTAATTTATCGACGTCGACGTTGCCCTGTACAAATTGCCAAACCCACACCAGACGATGGCCCAAAAGTTCCATTTCGGACAGTTTTACGATTTGTGTGTTTTCGGGCGTCAGATGAATTTTTCTGCGGGCGGTGATAATTTATCTGCAAAGTAGACTTGCCAAGCTTTCCAGGGAGTCCAGTTTCATAATTTATCGACGTCGACGTTGCCCTGTAGAAATTGCCAAACCCACACCACACGATGGCCCAAAAGTTCCATTTCGGACAGTTTTGGGATTTTTGTGTTTTCGGGAGTCAGATGAATTTTTCTGCGGGCGGGGATAATTTATCTGCAAAGTAGACTTGCCAAGCTTTCCAGGGAGTCTAGTTTCGTAATTTATCGACGTCGACGTTGCCCTGTAGAAATTGCCAAACCCACACCAGACGATGGCCCAAAAGTTCCATTTCGGACAGTTTTGGGATTTTTGTGTTTTCGGGAGTCAGATGAATTTTTCTGCGGGCGGTGATAATTTATCTGCAAAGTAGACTTGCCAAGCTTTCCAGGGAGTCCAGTTTCGTAATTTATCAACGTCGACGTTGCCCTGTAGAAATTGCCAAACCCACACCAGACGATGGCCCAAAAGTTCCTTTTCGGACAGTTTTGGGATTTTTGTGTTTTCGGGGGTCAGATGAATTTTTCTGCGGGCGGTGATCATTTATCTGCAAAGTAGACTTGCCAAGCTTTCCAGGGAGTCCAGTTTCATAATTTATCGACGTCGACGTTGCCCTGTAGAAATTGCCAAACCCACACCACACGATGGCCCAAAAGTTCCATTTCGGACAGTTTTGGGATTTTTGTGTTTTCGGGGGTCAGATGAATTTTTCTGCGGGCGGCGATAATTTATCTGCAAAGTAGACTTGCCAAGCTTTCCAGGGAGTTCAGTTTCGTAATTTATCGACGTCGACGTTGCCCTGTACAAATTGCCAAACCCACACCAGACGATGGCCCAAAAGTTCCATTTCGGACAGTTTTACGATTTGTGTGTTTTCGGGAGTCAGATGAATTTTTCTGCGGGCGGTGATAATTTATCTGCAAAGTAGACTTGCCAAGCTTTCCAGGGAGTCCAGTTTCGTAATTTATCGACGTCGACGTTGCCCTGTAGAAATTGCCAAACCCACACCACACGATGGCCCAAAAGTTCCATTTCGGACAGTTTTGGGATTTTTGTGTTTTCGGGAGTCAGATGAATTTTTCTGCGGGCGGGGATAATTTATCTGCAAAGTAGACTTGCCAAACTTTCCAGGGAGTCCAGTTTCGTAATTTATCGACGTCGACGTTGCCCTGTAGAAATTGCCAAACCCACACCAGACGATGGCCCAAAAGTTCCATTTCAGACAGTTTTGGGATTTTTGTGTTTTCGGGAGTCAGATGAATTTTTCTGCGGGCGGTGATCATTTATCTGCAAAGTAGACTTGCCAAGCTTTCCAGGGAGTCCAGTTTCGTAATTTATCGATGTCGACGTTGCCCTGTACAAATTGCCAAACCCACACCAGACGATGGCCCAAAAGTTCCATTTCGGACAGTTTTACGATTTGTGTGTTTTCGGGAGTCAGATGAATTTTTCTGCGGGCGGTGATGATTTATCTGCAAAGTAGACTTGCCAAGCTTTCCAGGGAGTCCAGTTTCGTAATTTATCGACGTCGACGTTGCCCTGTACAAATTGCCAAACCCACACCAGACGATGGCCCAAAAGTTCCATTTCGGACAGTTTTGGGATTTTTGTGTTTTCGGGAGTCAGATGAATTTTTCTGCGGGCGGTGATCATTTATCTGCAAAGTAGACTTGCCAAACTTTCCAAGGAGTCCAGTTTCGTAATTTATCGACGTCGACGTTGCCCTGTAGAAATTGCCAAACCCACACCACACGATGGCCCAAAAGTTCCATTTCGGACAGTTTTGGGATTTTTGTGTTTTCGGGAGTCAGATGAATTTTTCTGCGGGCGGTGATCATTTATCTGCAAAGTAGACTTGCCAAGCTTTCCAAGGAGTCCAGTTTCGTAATTTATCGACGTCGACGTTGCCCTGTAGAAATTGCCAAACCCACACCACACGATGGCCCAAAAGTTCCATTTCAGACAGTTTTGGGATTTTTGTGTTTTCGGGAGTCAGATGAATTTTTCTGCGGGCGGTGATAATTTATCTGCAAAGTAGACTTGCCAAGCTTTCCAGGGAGTCCAGTTTCATAATTTATCGACGTCGACGTTGCCCTGTAGAAATTGCCAAACCCACACCACACGATGGCCCAAAAGTTCCATTTCGGACAGTTTTGGGATTTTTGTGTTTTCGGGAGTCAGATGAATTTTTCTGCGGGCGGTGATCATTTATCTGCAAAGTAGACTTGCCAAGCTTTCCAGGGAGTCCAGTTTCATAATTTATCGACGTCGACGTTGCCCTGTAGAAATTGCCAAAAACACACCACACGATGGCCCAAAAGTTCTATTTCGGACAGTTTTACCATTTGTGTGTTTTCGGGCGTCAGATGAATTTTTCTCTGGGCGGTGATAATTTATCTGCAAAGTAGACTTGCCAAGCTTTCCAGGGAGTCCAGTTTCATAATTTATCGACGTCGACGTTGCCCTGTAGAAATTGCCAAACCCACACCACACGATGGCCCAAAAGTTCCATTTCGGACAGTTTTGAGATTTTTGTGTTTTCGGGAGTCAGATGAATTTTTCTGCGGGCGGTGATCATTTATCTGCAAAGTAGACTTGCCAAGCTTTCCAAGGAGTCCAGTTTCGTAATTTATCGACGTCGACGTTGCCCTGTAGAAATTGCCAAACCCACACCACACGATGGCCCAAAAGTTCCATTTCAGACAGTTTTGGGATTTTTGTGTTTTCGGGAGTCAGATGAATTTTTCTGCGGGCGGTGATAATTTATCTGCAAAGTAGACTTGCCAAGCTTTCCAGGGAGTCCAGTTTCGTAATTTATCGACGTCGACGTTGCCCTGTACAAATTGCCAAACCCACACCAGACGATGGCCCAAAAGTTCCATTTCGGACAGTTTTACGATTTGTGTGTTTTCGGGCGTCAGATGAATTTTTCTGCGGGCGGTGATAATTTATCTGCAAAGTAGACTTGCCAAGCTTTCCAGGGAGTCCAGTTTCATAATTTATCGACGTCGACGTTGCCCTGTAGAAATTGCCAAACCCACACCACACGATGGCCCAAAAGTTCCATTTCGGACAGTTTTGGGATTTTTGTGTTTTCGGGAGTCAGATGAATTTTTCTGCGGGCGGGGATAATTTATCTGCAAAGTAGACTTGCCAAGCTTTCCAGGGAGTCTAGTTTCGTAATTTATCGACGTCGACGTTGCCCTGTACAAATTGCCAAACCCACACCAGACGATGGCCCAAAAGTTCCATTTCGGACAGTTTTGGGATTTTTGTGTTTTCGGGAGTCAGATGAATTTTTCTGCGGGCGGTGATAATTTATCTGCAAAGTAGACTTGCCAAGCTTTCCAGGGAGTCCAGTTTCTTAATTTATCGACGTCGACGTTGCCCTGTAGAAATTGCCAAACCCAAACCAGACGATGGCCCAAAAGTTCCTTTTCGGACAGTTTTGGGATTTTTGTGTTTTCGGGGGTCAGATGAATTTTTCTGCGGGCGGCGATAATTTATCTGCAAAGTAGACTTGCCAAGCTTTCCAGGGAGTCCAGTTTCGTAATTTATCGACGTCGACGTTGCCCTGTACAAATTGCCAAACCCACACCAGACGATGGCCCAAAAGTTCCATTTCGGACAGTTTTACGATTTGTGTGTTTTCGGGCGTCAGATGAATTTTTCTGCGGGCGGTGATAATTTATCTGCAAAGTAGACTTGCCAAGCTTTCCAGGGAGTCCAGTTTCATAATTTATCGACGTCGACGTTGCCCTGTAGAAATTGCCAAACCCACACCACACGATGGCCCAAAAGTTCCATTTCGGACAGTTTTGGGATTTTTGTGTTTTCGGGAGTCAGATGAATTTTTCTGCGGGCGGGGATAATTTATCTGCAAAGTAGACTTGCCAAGCTTTCCAGGGAGTCTAGTTTCGTAATTTATCGACGTCGACGTTGCCCTGTAGAAATTGCCAAACCCACACCAGACGATGGCCCAAAAGTTCCATTTCGGACAGTTTTGGGATTTTTGTGTTTTCGGGAGTCAGATGAATTTTTCTGCGGGCGGTGATAATTTATCTGCAAAGTAGACTTGCCAAGCTTTCCAGGGAGTCCAGTTTCGTAATTTATCAACGTCGACGTTGCCCTGTAGAAATTGCCAAACCCACACCAGACGATGGCCCAAAAGTTCCTTTTCGGACAGTTTTGGGATTTTTGTGTTTTCGGGGGTCAGATGAATTTTTCTGCGGGCGGTGATCATTTATCTGCAAAGTAGACTTGCCAAGCTTTCCAGGGAGTCCAGTTTCATAATTTATCGACGTCGACGTTGCCCTGTAGAAATTGCCAAACCCACACCACACGATGGCCCAAAAGTTCCATTTCGGACAGTTTTGGGATTTTTGTGTTTTCGGGGGTCAGATGAATTTTTCTGCGGGCGGCGATAATTTATCTGCAAAGTAGACTTGCCAAGCTTTCCAGGGAGTCCAGTTTCGTAATTTATCGACGTCGACGTTGCCCTGTACAAATTGCCAAACCCACACCAGACGATGGCCCAAAAGTTCCATTTCGGACAGTTTTACGATTTGTGTGTTTTCGGGAGTCAGATGAATTTTTCTGCGGGCGGTGATAATTTATCTGCAAAGTAGACTTGCCAAGCTTTCCAGGGAGTCCAGTTTCGTAATTTATCGACGTCGACGTTGCCCTGTAGAAATTGCCAAACCCACACCACACGATGGCCCAAAAGTTCCATTTCGGACAGTTTTGGGATTTTTGTGTTTTCGGGAGTCAGATGAATTTTTCTGCGGGCGGGGATAATTTATCTGCAAAGTAGACTTGCCAAACTTTCCAGGGAGTCCAGTTTCGTAATTTATCGACGTCGACGTTGCCCTGTAGAAATTGCCAAACCCACACCAGACGATGGCCCAAAAGTTCCATTTCAGACAGTTTTGGGATTTTTGTGTTTTCGGGAGTCAGATGAATTTTTCTGCGGGCGGTGATCATTTATCTGCAAAGTAGACTTGCCAAGCTTTCCAGGGAGTCCAGTTTCGTAATTTATCGACGTCGACGTTGCCCTGTACAAATTGCCAAACCCACACCACACGATGGCCCAAAAGTTCCATTTCGGACAGTTTTACGATTTTTGTGTTTTCGGGCGTCAGATGAATTTTTCTGCGGGCGGTGATCATTTATCTGCAAAGTAGACTTGCCAAGCTTTCCAGGGAGTCCAGTTTCATAATTTATCGACGTCGACGTTGCCCTGTAGAAATTGCCAAACCCACACCACACGATGGCCCAAAAGTTCCATTTCGTACAGTTTTGGGATTTTTGTGTTTTCGGGGGTCAGATGAATTTTTCTGCGGGCGGCGATAATTTATCTGCAAAGTAGACTTGCCAAGCTTTCCAGGGAGTCCAGTTTCGTAATTTATCGACGTCGACGTTGCCCTGTACAAATTGCCAAACCCACACCAGACGATGGCCCAAAAGTTCCATTTCGGACAGTTTTGGGATTTTTGTGTTTTCGGGAGTCAGATGAATTTTTCTGCGGGCGGTGATCATTTATCTGCAAAGTAGACTTGCCAAACTTTCCAAGGAGTCCAGTTTCGTAATTTATCGACGTCGACGTTGCCCTGTAGAAATTGCCAAACCCACACCACACGATGGCCCAAAAGTTCCATTTCAGACAGTTTTGGGATTTTTGTGTTTTCGGGAGTCAGATGAATTTTTCTGCGGGCGGTGATAATTTATCTGCAAAGTAGACTTGCCAAGCTTTCCAGGGAGTCCAGTTTCGTAATTTATCGACGTCGACGTTGCCCTGTAGAAATTGCCAAACCCACACCAGACGATGGCCCAAAAGTTCCATTTCAGACAGTTTTGGGATTTTTGTGTTTTCGGGAGTCAGATGAATTTTTCTGCGGGCGGTGATCATTTATCTGCAAAGTAGACTTGCCAAGCTTTCCAGGGAGTCCAGTTTCGTAATTTATCGACGTCGACGTTGCCCTGTACAAATTGCCAAACCCACACCACACGATGGCCCAAAAGTTCCATTTCGGACAGTTTTACGATTTTTGTGTTTTCGGGCGTCAGATGAATTTTTCTGCGGGCGGTGATCATTTATCTGCAAAGTAGACTTGCCAAGCTTTCCAGGGAGTCCAGTTTCATAATTTATCGACGTCGACGTTGCCCTGTAGAAATTGCCAAACCCACACCACACGATGGCCCAAAAGTTCCATTTCGTACAGTTTTGGGATTTTTGTGTTTTCGGGGGTCAGATGAATTTTTCTGCGGGCGGCGATAATTTATCTGCAAAGTAGACTTGCCAAGCTTTCCAGGGAGTCCAGTTTCGTAATTTATCGACGTCGACGTTGCCCTGTACAAATTGCCAAACCCACACCAGACGATGGCCCAAAAGTTCCATTTCGGACAGTTTTGGGATTTTTGTGTTTTCGGGAGTCAGATGAATTTTTCTGCGGGCGGTGATCATTTATCTGCAAAGTAGACTTGCCAAACTTTCCAAGGAGTCCAGTTTCGTAATTTATCGACGTCGACGTTGCCCTGTAGAAATTGCCAAACCCACACCACACGATGGCCCAAAAGTTCCATTTCAGACAGTTTTGGGATTTTTGTGTTTTCGGGAGTCAGATGAATTTTTCTGCGGGCGGTGATAATTTATCTGCAAAGTAGACTTGCCAAGCTTTCCAGGGAGTCCAGTTTCGTAATTTATCGACGTCGACGTTGCCCTGTAGAAATTGCCAAACCCACACCACACGATGGCCCAAAAGTTCCATTTCGGACAGTTTTGGGATTTTTGTGTTTTCGGGAGTCAGATGAATTTTTCTGCGGGCGGTGATAATTTATCTGCAAAGTAGACTTGCCAAGCTTTCCAGGGAGTCCAGTTTCGTAATTTATCGACGTCGACGTTGCCCTGTACAAATTGCCAAACCCACACCAGACGATGGCCCAAAAGTTCCATTTCGGACAGTTTTGGGATTTTTGTGTTTTCGGGAGTCAGATGAATTTTTCTGCGGGCGGTGATAATTTATCTGCAAAGTAGACTTGCCAAGCTTTCCAGGGAGTCCAGTTTCGTAATTTATTGACGTCGACGTTGCCCTGTACAAATTGCCAAACCCAGACCAGACGATGGCCCAAAAGTTCCATTTCGGACAGTTTTGTGATTTTTGTGTTTTCGGGAGTCAGATGAATTTTTCTGCGGGCGGTGATCATTTATCTGCAAAGTAGACTTGCCAAGCTTTCCAGGGAGTCCAGTTTCATAATTTATCGACGTCGACGTTGCCCTGTAGAAATTGCCAAACCCACACCACACGATGGCCCAAAAGTTCTATTTCGGACAGTTTTACGATTTGTGTGTTTTCGGGCGTCAGATGAATTTTTCTCTGGGCGGTGATAATTTATCTGCAAAGTAGACTTGCCAAGCTTTCCAGGGAGTCCAGTTTCATAATTTATCGACGTCGACGTTGCCCTGTACAAATTGCCAAACCCACACCACACGATGGCCCAAAAGTTCCATTTCGGACAGTTTTGGGATTTTTGTGTTTTCGGGAGTCAGATGAATTTTTCTGCGGGCGGTGATCATTTACCTGCAAAGTAGACTTGCCAAGCTTTCCAAGGAGTCCAGTTTCGTAATTTATCGACGTCGACGTTGCCCTGTAGAAATTGCCAAACCCACACCACACGATGGCCCAAAAGTTCCATTTCAGACAGTTTTGGGATTTTTGTGTTTTCGGGAGTCAGATGAATTTTTCTGCGGGCGGTGATAATTTATCTGCAAAGTAGACTTGCCAAGCTTTCCAGGCAGTCCAGTTTCGTAATTTATCGACGTCGACGTTGCCCTGTACAAATTGCCAAACCCACACCATACGATGGCCCAAAAGTTCTATTTTGGACAGTTTTGGGATTTTTGTGTTTTCGGGAGTCAGATGAATTTTCCTGCGGGCGGTGATCATTTATCTGCAAAGTAGACTTGCCAAGCTTTCCAGGGAGTCCAGTTTCGTAATTTATCGACGTCGACGTTGCCCTGTAGAAATTGCCAAACCCACACCAGACGATGGCCCAAAAGTTCCATTTCGGACAGTTTTACGATATTTGTGTTTTCAGGAGTCAGATGAATTTTTCTGCGGGCGGTGATCATTTATCTGCAAAGTAGACTTGCCAAACTTTCCAGGGAGTCCAGTTTCATAATTTATCGACGTCGACGTTGCCCTGTACAAATTGCCAAACCCACACCAGACGATGGCCCAAAAGTTCCATTTCGGACAGTTTTACGATATTTGTGTTTTCAAGAGTCAGATGAATTTTTCTGCGGGCGGTGATCATTTATCTGCAAAGTAGACTTGCCAAGCTTTCCAGGGAGTCCAGTTTCATAATTTATCGACGTCGACGTTGCCCTGTACAAATTGCCAAACCCACACCAGACGATGGCCCAAAAGTTCCATTTCGGACAGTTTTACGATATTTGTGTTTTCAGGAGTCAGATGAATTTTTCTGCGGGCGGTGATAATTTATCTGCAAAGTAGACTTGCCAAGCTTTCCAGGGAGTCTAGTTTCGTAATTTATCGACGTCGACGTTGCCCTGTAGAAATTGCCAAACCCACACCAGACGATGGCCCAAAAGTTCCATTTCGGACAGTTTTGGGATTTTTGTGTTTTCGGGAGTCAGATGAATTTTTCTGCGGGCGGTGATAATTTATCTGCAAAGTAGACTTGCCAAGCTTTCCAGGGAGTCCAGTTTCGTAATTTATCGACGTCGACGTTGCCCTGTACAAATTGCCAAACCCACACCAGACGATGGCCCAAAAGTTCTATTTTGGACAGTTTTGGGATTTGTGTGTTTTCGGGCGTCAGATGAATTTTTCTCTGGGCGGTGATAATTTATCTGCAAAGTAGACTTGCCAAGCTTTCCAGGGAGTCCAGTTTCATAATTTATCGACGTCGACGTTGCCCTGTAGAAATTGCCAAACCCACACCACACGATGGCCCAAAAGTTCCATTTCGGACAGTTTTGGGATTTTTGTGTTTTCGGGGGTCAGATGAATTTTTCTGCGGGCGGTGATAATTTATCTGCAAAGTAGACTTGCCAAGCTTTCCAGGGAGTCCAGTTTCGTAATTTATCGACGTCGACGTTGCCCTGTACAAATTGCCAAACCCACACCAGACGATGGCCCAAAAGTTCCATTTCAGACAGTTTTGGGATTTTTGTGTTTTCGGGAGTCAGATGAATTTTTCTGCGGGCGGTGATAATTTATCTGCAAAGTAGACTTGCCAAGCTTTCCAGGGAGTCCAGTTTCGTAATTTATCGACGTCGACGTTACCCTGTAGAAATTGCCAAACCCACACCAGACGATGGCCCAAAAGTTCCATTTCGGACAGTTTTACGATATTTGTGTTTTCAGGAGTCAGATGAATTTTTCTGCGGGCGGTGATCATTTATCTGCAAAGTAGACTTGCCAAACTTTCCAGGGAGTCCAGTTTCATAATTTATCGACGTCGACGTTGCCCTGTACAAATTGCCAAACCCACACCAGACGATGGCCCAAAAGTTCCATTTCGGACAGTTTTACGATATTTGTGTTTTCAAGAGTCAGATGAATTTTTCTGCGGGCGGTGATCATTTATCTGCAAAGTAGACTTGCCAAGCTTTCCAGGGAGTCCAGTTTCATAATTTATCGACGTCGACGTTGCCCTGTACAAATTGCCAAACCCACACCAGACGATGGCCCAAAAGTTCCATTTCGGACAGTTTTACGATATTTGTGTTTTCAGGAGTCAGATGAATTTTTCTGCGGGCGGTGATAATTTATCTGCAAAGTAGACTTGCCAAGCTTTCCAGGGAGTCTAGTTTCGTAATTTATCAACGTCGACGTTGCCCTGTAGAAATTGCCAAACCCACACCAGACGATGGCCCAAAAGTTCCTTTTCGGACAGTTTTGGGATTTTTGTGTTTTCGGGGGTCAGATGAATTTTTCTGCGGGCGGTGATCATTTATCTGCAAAGTAGACTTGCCAAGCTTTCCAGGGAGTCCAGTTTCATAATTTATCGACGTCGACGTTGCCCTGTAGAAATTGCCAAACCCACACCACACGATGGCCCAAAAGTTCCATTTCGGACAGTTTTGGGATTTTTGTGTTTTCGGGGGTCAGATGAATTTTTCTGCGGGCGGTGATAATTTATCTGCAAAGTAGACTTGCCAAGCTTTCCAGGGAGTCCAGTTTCATAATTTATCGACGTCGACGTTGCCCTGTAGAAATTGCCAAACCCACACCAGACGATGGCCCAAAAGTTCCATTTCAGACAGTTTTGGGATTTTTGTGTTTTCGGGAGTCAGATGAATTTTTCTGCGGGCGGTGATAATTTATCTGCAAAGTAGACTTGCCAAGCTTTCCAGGGAGTCCAGTTTCGTAATTTATCGACGTCGACGTTACCCTGTAGAAATTGCCAAACCCACACCAGACGATGGCCCAAAAGTTCCATTTCGGACAGTTTTACGATATTTGTGTTTTCAGGAGTCAGATGAATTTTTCTGCGGGCGGTGATCATTTATCTGCAAAGTAGATTTGCCAAACTTTCCAGGGAGTCCAGTTTCATAATTTATCGACGTCGACGTTGCCCTGTACAAATTGCCAAACCCACACCAGACGATGGCCCAAAAGTTCCATTTCGGACAGTTTTACGATATTTGTGTTTTCAAGAGTCAGATGAATTTTTCTGCGGGCGGTGATCATTTATCTGCAAAGTAGACTTGCCAAGCTTTCCAGGGAGTCCAGTTTCATAATTTATCGACGTCGACGTTGCCCTGTAGAAATTGCCAAACCCACACCAGACGATGGCCCAAAAGTTCCATTTCGGACAGTTTTACGATATTTGTGTTTTCAAGAGTCAGATGAATTTTTCTGCGGGCGGTGATCATTTATCTGCAAAGTAGACTTGCCAAGCTTTCCAAGGAGTCCAGTTTCGTAATTTATCGACGTCGACGTTGCCCTGTAGAAATTGCCAAACCCACACCACACGATGGCCCAAAAGTTCCATTTCAGACAGTTTTGGGATTTTTGTGTTTTCGGGAGTCAGATGAATTTTTCTGCGGGCGGTGATCATTTATCTGCAAAGTAGACTTGCCAAGCTTTCCAAGGAGTCCAGTTTCGTAATTTATCGACGTCGACGTTGCCCTGTAGAAATTGCCAAACCCACACCAGACGATGGCCCAAAAGTTCCATTTCGGACAGTTTTGGGATTTTTGTGTTTTCGGGAGTCAGATGAATTTTTCTGCGGGCGGTGATAATTTATCTGCAAAGTAGACTTGCCAAGCTTTCCAGGGAGTCCAGTTTCGTAATTTATTGACGTCGACGTTGCCCTGTACAAATTGCCAAACCCACACCATACGATGGCCCAAAAGTTCTATTTTGGACAGTTTTGGGATTTTTGTGTTTTCGGGAGTCAGATGAATTTTTCTGCGGGCGGTGATAATTTATCTGCAAAGTAGACTTGCCAAGCTTTCCAGGGAGTCTAGTTTCGTAATTTATCGACGTCGACGTTGCCCTGTAGAAATTGCCAAACCCACACCAGACGATGGCCCAAAAGTTCCATTTCGGACAGTTTTGGGATTTTTGTGTTTTCGGGAGTCAGATGAATTTTTCTGCGGGCGGTGATAATTTATCTGCAAAGTAGACTTGCCAAGCTTTCCAGGGAGTCCAGTTTCGTAATTTATCGACGTCGACGTTGCCCTGTACAAATTGCCAAACCCACACCATACGATGGCCCAAAAGTTCTATTTTGGACAGTTTTGGGATTTGTGTGTTTTCGGGCGTCAGATGAATTTTTCTCTGGGCGGTGATAATTTATCTGCAAAGTAGACTTGCCAAGCTTTCCAGGGAGTCCAGTTTCATAATTTATCGACGTCGACGTTGCCCTGTAGAAATTGCCAAACCCACACCACACGATGGCCCAAAAGTTCCATTTCGGACAGTTTTGGGATTTTTGTGTTTTCGGGCGTCAGATGAATTTTTCTGCGGGCGGTGATCATTTATCTGCAAAGTAGACTTGCCAAGCTTTCCAGGGAGTCCAGTTTCATAATTTATCGACGTCGACGTTGCCCTGTAGAAATTGCCAAACCCACACCAGACGATGGCCCAAAAGTTCCTTTTCGGACAGTTTTGGGATTTTTGTGTTTTCGGGGGTCAGATGAATTTTTCTGCGGGCGGTGATCATTTATCTGCAAAGTAGACTTGCCAAGCTTTCCAGGGAGTCCAGTTTCATAATTTATCGACGTCGACGTTGCCCTGTAGAAATTGCCAAACCCACACCACACGATGGCCCAAAAGTTCCATTTCGGACAGTTTTGGGATTTTTGTGTTTCGGGAGTCAGATGAATTTTTCTGCGGGCGGTGATCATTTATCTGCAAAGTAGACTTGCCAAGCTTTCCAGGGAGTCCAGTTTCGTAATTTATCGACGTCGACGTTGCCCTGTAGAAATTGCCAAACCCACACCAGACGATGGCCCAAAAGTTCCTTTTCGGACAGTTTTACGATATTTGTGTTTTCCGGAGTCAGATGAATTTTTCTGCGGGCGGTGATAATTTATCTGCAAAGTAGACTTGCCAAGCTTTCCAGGGAGTCTAGTTTCGTAATTTATCGACGTCGACGTTGCCCTGTAGAAATTGCCAAACCCACACCACACGATGGCCCAAAAGTTCCATTTCGGACAGTTTTGGGATTTTTGTGTTTTCGGGGGTCAGATGAATTTTTCTGCGGGCGGTGATAATTTATCTGCAAAGTAGACTTGCCAAGCTTTCCAGGGAGTCCAGTTTCATAATTTATCGACGTCGACGTTGCCCTGTACAAATTGCCAAACCCACACCAGACGATGGCCCAAAAGTTCCATTTCAGACAGTTTTGGGATTTTTGTGTTTTCGGGAGTCAGATGAATTTTTCTGCGGGCGGTGATAATTTATCTGCAAAGTAGACTTGCCAAGCTTTCTAGGGAGTCCAGTTTCATAATTTATCGACGTCGACGTTGCCCTGTAGAAATTGCCAAACCCACACCAGACGATGGCCCAAAAGTTCCTTTTCGGACAGTTTTGGGATTTTTATGTTTTCGGGGGTCAGATGAATTTTTCTGCGGGCGGTGATCATTTATCTGCAAAGTAGACTTGCCAAGCTTTCCAGGGAGTCCAGTTTCATAATTTATCGACGTCGACGTTGCCCTGTAGAAATTGCCAAACCCACACCACACGATGGCCCAAAAGTTCCATTTCGGACAGTTTTGGGATTTTTGTGTTTTCGGGAGTCAGATGAATTTTTCTGCGGGCGGTGATCATTTATCTGCAAAGTAGACTTGCCAAGCTTTCCAGGGAGTCCAGTTTCGTAATTTATCGACGTCGACGTTGCCCTGTACAAATTGCCAAACCCACACCACACGATGGCCCAAAAGTTCCATTTCGGACAGTTTTGGGATTTTTGTGTTTTCGGGGGTGAGATGAATTTTTCTGCGGGCGGTGATAATTTATCTGCAAAGTAGACTTGCCAAGCTTTCCAGGGAGTCCAGTTTCGTAATTTATCGACGTCGACGTTGCCCTGTACAAATTGCCAAACCCACACCAGACGATGGCCCAAAAGTTCCATTTCAGACAGTTTTGGGATTTTTGTGTTTTCGGGAGTCAGATGAATTTTTCTGCGGGCGGTGATAATTTATCTGCAAAGTAGACTTGCCAAGCTTTCCAGGGAGTCCAGTTTCGTAATTTATCGACGTCGACGTTACCCTGTAGAAATTGCCAAACCCACACCAGACGATGGCCCAAAAGTTCCATTTCGGACAGTTTTACGATATTTGTGTTTTCAGGAGTCAGATGAATTTTTCTGCGGGCGGTGATCATTTATCTGCAAAGTAGACTTGCCAAACTTTCCAGGGAGTCCAGTTTCATAATTTATCGACGTCGACGTTGCCCTGTACAAATTGCCAAACCCACACCAGACGATGGCCCAAAAGTTCCATTTCGGACAGTTTTACGATATTTGTGTTTTCAAGAGTCAGATGAATTTTTCTGCGGGCGGTGATCATTTATCTGCAAAGTAGACTTGCCAAGCTTTCCAGGGAGTCCAGTTTCATAATTTATCGACGTCGACGTTGCCCTGTACAAATTGCCAAACCCACACCAGACGATGGCCCAAAAGTTCCATTTCGGACAGTTTTACGATATTTGTGTTTTCAGGAGTCAGATGAATTTTTCTGCGGGCGGTGATAATTTATCTGCAAAGTAGACTTGCCAAGCTTTCCAGGGAGTCTAGTTTCGTAATTTATCCACGTCGACGTTGCCCTGTAGAAATTGCCAAACCCACACCAGACGATGGCCCAAAAGTTCCTTTTCGGACAGTTTTGGGATTTGTGTGTTTTCGGGCGTCAGATGAATTTTTCTCTGGGCGGTGATAATTTATCTGCAAAGTAGACTTGCCAAGCTTTCCAGGGAGTCCAGTTTCATAATTTATCGACGTCGACGTTGCCCTGTAGAAATTGCCAAACCCACACCACACGATGGCCCAAAAGTTCCATTTCGGACAGTTTTGGGATTTTTGTGTTTTCGGGGGTCAGATGAATTTTTCTGCGGGCGGTGATAATTTATCTGCAAAGTAGACTTGCCAAGCTTTCCAGGGAGTCCAGTTTCGTAATTTATCGACGTCGACGTTGCCCTGTACAAATTGCCAAACCCACACCAGACGATGGCCCAAAAGTTCCATTTCAGACAGTTTTGGGATTTTTGTGTTTTCGGGAGTCAGATGAATTTTTCTGCGGGCGGTGATAATTTATCTGCAAAGTAGACTTGCCAAGATTTCCAGGGAGTCCAGTTTCGTAATTTATCGACGTCGACGTTACCCTGTAGAAATTGCCAAACCCACACCAGACGATGGCCCAAAAGTTCCATTTCGGACAGTTTTACGATATTTGTGTTTTCAGGAGTCAGATGAATTTTTCTGCGGGCGGTGATCATTTATCTGCAAAGTAGACTTGCCAAACTTTCCAGGGAGTCCAGTTTCATAATTTATCGACGTCGACGTTGCCCTGTACAAATTGCCAAACCCACACCAGACGATGGCCCAAAAGTTCCATTTCGGACAGTTTTACGATATTTGTGTTTTCAAGAGTCAGATGAATTTTTCTGCGGGCGGTGATCATTTATCTGCAAAGTAGACTTGCCAAGCTTTCCAGGGAGTCCAGTTTCATAATTTATCGACGTCGACGTTGCCCTGTACAAATTGCCAAACCCACACCAGACGATGGCCCAAAAGTTCCATTTCGGACAGTTTTACGATATTTGTGTTTTCAGGAGTCAGATGAATTTTTCTGCGGGCGGTGATAATTTATCTGCAAAGTAGACTTGCCAAGCTTTCCAGGGAGTCTAGTTTCGTAATTTATCAACGTCGACGTTGCCCTGTAGAAATTGCCAAACCCACACCAGACGATGGCCCAAAAGTTCCTTTTCGGACAGTTTTGGGATTTTTGTGTTTTCGGGGGTCAGATGAATTTTTCTGCGGGCGGTGATCATTTATCTGCAAAGTAGACTTGCCAAGCTTTCCAGGGAGTCCAGTTTCATAATTTATCGACGTCGACGTTGCCCTGTAGAAATTGCCAAACCCACACCACACGATGGCCCAAAAGTTCCATTTCAGACAGTTTTGGGATTTTTGTGTTTTCGGGGGTCAGATGAATTTTTCTGCGGGCGGTGATAATTTATCTGCAAAGTAGACTTGCCAAGCTTTCCAGGGAGTCCAGTTTCATAATTTATCGACGTCGACGTTGCCCTGTACAAATTGCCAAACCCACACCAGACGATGGCCCAAAAGTTCCATTTCAGACAGTTTTGGGATTTTTGTGTTTTCGGGAGTCAGATGAATTTTTCTGCGGGCGGTGATAATTTATCTGCAAAGTAGACTTGCCAAGCTTTCCAGGGAGTCCAGTTTCGTAATTTATCGACGTCGACGTTGCCCTGTAGAAATTGCCAAACCCACACCAGACGATGGCCCAAAAGTTCCATTTCGGACAGTTTTACGATATTTGTGTTTTCAGGAGTCAGATGAATTTTTCTGCGGGCGGTGATCATTTATCTGCAAAGTAGATTTGCCAAACTTTCCAGGGAGTCCAGTTTCATAATTTATCGACGTCGACGTTGCCCTGTACAAATTGCCAAACCCACACCAGACAATGGCCCAAAAGTTCCATTTCGGACAGTTTTACGATATTTGTGTTTTCAAGAGTCAGATGAATTTTTCTGCGGGCGGTGATCATTTATCTGCAAAGTAGACTTGCCAAGCTTTCCAGGGAGTCCAGTTTCATAATTTATCGACGTCGACGTTGCCCTGTACAAATTGCCAAACCCACACCAGACGATGGCCCAAAAGTTCCATTTCGGACAGTTTTAAGATATTTGTGTTTTCAAGAGTCAGATGAATTTTTCTGCGGGCGGTGATCATTTATCTGCAAAGTAGACTTGCCAAGCTTTCCAGGGAGTCCAGTTTCATAATTTATCGACGTCGACGTTGCCCTGTACAAATTGCCAAACCCACACCAGACGATGGCCCAAAAGTTCCATTTCGGACAGTTTTACGATATTTGTGTTTTCAAGAGTCAGATGAATTTTTCTGCGGGCGGTGATCATTTATCTGCAAAGTAGACTTGCCAAGCTTTCCAGGGAGTCCAGTTTCGTAATTTATCGACGTCGACGTTGCCCTGTACAAATTGCCAAACCCACACCACACGATGGCCCAAAAGTTCCATTTCGGACAGTTTTGGGATTTTTGTGTTTTCGGGGGTGAGATGAATTTTTCTGCGGGCGGTGATAATTTATCTGCAAAGTAGACTTGCCAAGCTTTCCAGGGAGTCTAGTTTCATAATTTATCGACGTCGACGTTGCCCTGTAGAAATTGCCAAACCCACACCAGACGATGGCCCAAAAGTTCCATTTCGGACAGTTTTGGGATTTTTGTGTTTTCGGGAGTCAGATGAATTTTTCTGCGGGCGGTGATAATTTATCTGCAAAGTAGACTTGCCAAGCTTTCCAGGGAGTCCAGTTTCGTAATTTATCGACGTCGACGTTGCCCTGTAGAAATTGCCAAACCCACACCAGACGATGGCCCAAAAGTTCCTTTTCGGACAGTTTTACGATATTTGTGTTTTCAGGAGTCAGATGAATTTTTCTGCGGGCGGTGATAATTTATCTGCAAAGTAGACTTGCCAAGCTTTCCAGGGAGTCTAGTTTCGTAATTTATCGACGTCGACGTTGCCCTGTAGAAATTGCCAAACCCACACCACACGATGGCCCAAAAGTTCCATTTCAGAGAGTTTTGGGATTTTTGTGTTTTCGGGAGTCAGATGAATTTTTCTGCGGGCGGTGATAATTTATCTGCAAAGTAGACTTGCCAAGCTTTCCAGGGAGTCCAGTTTCATAATTTATCGACGTCGACGTTGCCCTGTAGAAATTGCCAAACCCACACCAGACGATGGCCCAAAAGTTCCTTTTCGGACAGTTTTGGGATTTTTGTGTTTTCGGGGGTCAGATGAATTTTTCTGCGGGCGGTGATCATTTATCTGCAAAGTAGACTTGCCAAGCTTTCCAGGGAGTCCAGTTTCATAATTTATCGACGTCGACGTTGCCCTGTAGAAATTGCCAAACCCACACCACACGATGGCCCAAAAGTTCCATTTCGGACAGTTTTGGGATTTTTGTGTTTCGGGAGTCAGATGAATTTTTCTGCGGGCGGTGATCATTTATCTGCAAAGTAGACTTGCCAAGCTTTCCAGGGAGTCCAGTTTCGTAATTTATCGACGTCGACGTTGCCCTGTAGAAATTGCCAAACCCACACCAGACGATGGCCCAAAAGTTCCTTTTCGGACAGTTTTACGATATTTGTGTTTTCAGGAGTCAGATGAATTTTTCTGCGGGCGGTGATAATTTATCTGCAAAGTAGACTTGCCAAGCTTTCCAGGGAGTCTAGTTTCGTAATTTATCGACGTCGACGTTGCCCTGTAGAAATTGCCAAACCCACACCACACGATGGCCCAAAAGTTCCATTTCAGAGAGTTTTGGGATTTTTGTGTTTTCGGGAGTCAGATGAATTTTTCTGCGGGCGGTGATCATTTATCTGCAAAGTAGACTTGCCAAGCTTTCCAGGGAGTCCAGTTTCGTAATTTATCGACGTCGACGTTGCCCTGTAGAAATTGCCAAACCCACACCACACGATGGCCCAAAAGTTCCATTTCAGAGAGTTTTGGGATTTTTGTGTTTTCGGGAGTCAGATGAATTTTTCTGCGGGCGGTGATCATTTATCTGCAAAGTAAACTTGCCAAGCTTTCCAGGGAGTCCAGTTTCGTAATTTATCGACGTCGACGTTGCCCTGTACAAATTGCCAAACCCACACCACACGATGGCCCAAAAGTTCTATTTCGGACAGTTTTACGATTTGTGTGTTTTCGGGCGTCAGATGAATTTTTCTCCGGGCGGTGATAATTTATCTGCAAAGTAGACTTGCCAAGCTTTCCAGGGAGTCCAGTTTCATAATTTATCGACGTCGACGTTGCCCTGTAGAAATTGCCAAACCCACACCACACGATGGCCCAAAAGTTCCATTTCGGACAGTTTTGGGATTTTTGTGTTTTCGGGAGTCAGATGAATTTTTCTGCGGGCGGTGATCATTTATCTGCAAAGTAGACTTGCCAAGCTTTCCAGGGAGTCTAGTTTCATAATTTATCGACGTCGACGTTGCCCTGTACAAATTGCCAAACCCACACCAGACGATGGCCCAAAAGTTCCATTTCGGACAGTTTTACGATATTTGTGTTTTCAGGAGTCAGATGAATTTTTCTGCGGGCGGTGATAATTTATCTGCAAAGTAGACTTGCCAAGCTTTCCAGGGAGTCCAGTTTCGTAATTTATCGACGTCGACGTTGCCCTGTAGAAATTGCCAAACCCACACCACACGATGGCCCAAAAGTTCCATTTCGGACAGTTTTGGGATTTTTGTGTTTTCGGGAGTCAGATGAATTTTTCTGCGGGCGGTGATCATTTATCTGCAAAGTAAACTTGCCAAGCTTTCCAGGGAGTCCAGTTTCGTAATTTATCGACGTCGACGTTGCCCTGTACAAATTGCCAAACCCACACCACACGATGGCCCAAAAGTTCTATTTCGGACAGTTTTACGATTTGTGTGTTTTCGGGCGTCAGATGAATTTTTCTCCGGGCGGTGATAATTTATCTGCAAAGTAGACTTGCCAAGATTTCCAGGGAGTCCAGTTTCGTAATTTATCGACGTCGACGTTGCCCTGTAGAAATTGCCAAACCCACACCACACCATGGCCCAAAAGTTCTATTTTGGACAGTTTTGGGATTTTTGTGTTTTCGGGAGTCAGATGAATTTTCCTGCGGGCGGTGATCATTTATCTGCAAAGTAGACTTGCCAAGCTTTCCAGGGAGTCCAGTTTCGTAATTTATCGACGTCGACGTTGCCCTGTACAAATTGCCAAACCCACACCAGACGATGGCCCAAAAGTTCCATTTCGGACAGTTTTACGATATTTGTGTTTTCAGGAGTCAGATGAATTTTTCTGCGGGCGGTGATCATTTATCTGCAAAGTAGACTTGCCAAGCTTTCCAGGGAGTCCAGTTTCGTAATTTATCGACGTCGACGTTGCCCTGTAGAAATTGCCAAACCCACACCACACGATGGCCCAAAAGTTCCATTTCGGACAGTTTTGGGATTTTTGTGTTTTCGGGAGTCAGATGAATTTTTCTGCGGGCGGTGATCATTTATCTGCAAAGTAGACTTGCCAAGCTTTCCAGGGAGTCCAGTTTCGTAATTTATCGACGTCGACGTTGCCCTGTAGAAATTGCCAAACCCACACCAGACGATGGCCCAAAAGTTCCATTTCGGACAGTTTTACGATATTTGTGTTTTCAGGAGTCAGATGAATTTTTCTGCGGGCGGTGATCATTTATCTGCAAAGTAGACTTGCCAAACTTTCCAGGGAGTCCAGTTTCATAATTTATCGACGTCGACGTTGCCCTGTACAAATTGCCAAACCCACACCAGACGATGGCCCAAAAGTTCCATTTCGGACAGTTTTACGATATTTGTGTTTTCAAGAGTCAGATGAATTTTTCTGCGGGCGGTGATCATTTATCTGCAAAGTAGACTTGCCAAGCTTTCCAGGGAGTCCAGTTTCATAATTTATCGACGTCGACGTTGCCCTGTACAAATTGCCAAACCCACACCAGACGATGGCCCAAAAGTTCCATTTCGGACAGTTTTACGATATTTGTGTTTTCAGGAGTCAGATGAATTTTTCTGCGGGCGGTGATAATTTATCTGCAAAGTAGACTTGCCAAGCTTTCCAGGGAGTCTAGTTTCATAATTTATCGACGTCGACGTTGCCCTGTACAAATTGCCAAACCCACACCAGACGATGGCCCAAAAGTTCCATTTCGGACAGTTTTGGGATTTTTGTGTTTTCGGGAGTCAGATGAATTTTTCTGCGGGCGGTGATCATTTATCTGCAAAGTAGACTTGCCAAGCTTTCCAGGGAGTCCAGTTTCGTAATTTATCGACGTCGACGTTGCCCTGTAGAAATTGCCAAACCCACACCAGACGATGGCCCAAAAGTTCCATTTCGGACAGTTTTACGATATTTGTGTTTTCAGGAGTCAGATGAATTTTTCTGCGGGCGGTGATCATTTATCTGCAAAGTAGACTTGCCAAACTTTCCAGGGAGTCCAGTTTCATAATTTATCGACGTCGACGTTGCCCTGTACAAATTGCCAAACCCACACCAGACGATGGCCCAAAAGTTCCATTTCAGACAGTTTTGGGATTTTTGTGTTTTCGGGAGTCAGATGAATTTTTCTGCGGGCGGTGATAATTTATCTGCAAAGTAGACTTGCCAAGCTTTCCAGGGAGTCCAGTTTCATAATTTATCGACGTCGACGTTGCCCTGTAGAAATTACCAAACCCACACCAGACGATGGCCCAAAAGTTCCTTTTCGGACAGTTTTGGGATTTTTGTGTTTTCGGGGGTCAGATGAATTTTTCTGCGGGCGGTGATCATTTATCTGCAAAGTAGACTTGCCAAGCTTTCCAGGGAGTCCAGTTTCATAATTTATCGACGTCGACGTTGCCCTGTAGAAATTGCCAAACCCACACCACACGATGGCCCAAAAGTTCCATTTCGGACAGTTTTGGGATTTTTGTGTTTTCGGGGGTCAGATGAATTTTTCTGCGGGCGGTGATCATTTATCTGCAAAGTAGACTTGCCAAGCTTTCCAGGGAGTCCAGTTTCATAATTTATCGACGTCGACGTTGCCCTGTACAAATTGCCAAACCCACACCAGACGATGGCCCAAAAGTTCCATTTCGGACAGTTTTACGATATTTGTGTTTTCAAGAGTCAGATGAATTTTTCTGCGGGCGGTGATCATTTATCTGCAAAGTAGACTTGCCAAGCTTTCCAGGGAGTCCAGTTTCATAATTTATCGACGTCGACGTTGCCCTGTACAAATTGCCAAACCCACACCAGACGATGGCCCAAAAGTTCCATTTCGGACAGTTTTACGATATTTGTGTTTTCAGGAGTCAGATGAATTTTTCTGCGGGCGGTGATAATTTATCTGCAAAGTAGACTTGCCAAGCTTTCCAGGGAGTCTAGTTTCATAATTTATCGACGTCGACGTTGCCCTGTACAAATTGCCAAACCCACACCAGACGATGGCCCAAAAGTTCCATTTCGGACAGTTTTGGGATTTTTGTGTTTTCGGGAGTCAGATGAATTTTTCTGCGGGCGGTGATCATTTATCTGCAAAGTAGACTTGCCAAGCTTTCCAGGGAGTCCAGTTTCGTAATTTATCGACGTCGACGTTGCCCTGTAGAAATTGCCAAACCCACACCAGACGATGGCCCAAAAGTTCCATTTCGGACAGTTTTACGATATTTGTGTTTTCAGGAGTCAGATGAATTTTTCTGCGGGCGGTGATCATTTATCTGCAAAGTAGACTTGCCAAACTTTCCAGGGAGTCCAGTTTCATAATTTATCGACGTCGACGTTGCCCTGTACAAATTGCCAAACCCACACCAGACGATGGCCCAAAAGTTCCATTTCGGACAGTTTTACGATATTTGTGTTTTCAAGAGTCAGATGAATTTTTCTGCGGGCGGTGATCATTTATCTGCAAAGTAGACTTGCCAAGCTTTCCAGGGAGTCCAGTTTCATAATTTATCGACGTCGACGTTGCCCTGTACAAATTGCCAAACCCACACCAGACGATGGCCCAAAAGTTCCATTTCGGACAGTTTTACGATATTTGTGTTTTCAAGAGTCAGATGAATTTTTCTGCGGGCGGTGATCATTTATCTGCAAAGTAGACTTGCCAAGCTTTCCAGGGAGTCCAGTTTCATAATTTATCGACGTCGACGTTGCCCTGTACAAATTGCCAAACCCACACCAGACGATGGCCCAAAAGTTCCATTTCGGACAGTTTTACGATATTTGTGTTTTCAGGAGTCAGATGAATTTTTCTGCGGGCGGTGATAATTTATCTGCAAAGTAGACTTGCCAAGCTTTCCAGGGAGTCTAGTTTCGTAATTTATCGACGTCGACGTTGCCCTGTAGAAATTGCCAAACCCACACCACACGATGGCCCAAAAGTTCCATTTCGGACAGTTTTGGGATTTTTGTGTTTTCGGGGGTCAGATGAATTTTTCTGCGGGCGGTGATAATTTATCTGCAAAGTAGACTTGCCAAGCTTTCCAGGGAGTCCAGTTTCATAATTTATCGACGTCGACGTTGCCCTGTACAAATTGCCAAACCCACACCAGACGATGGCCCAAAAGTTCCATTTCAGACAGTTTTGGGATTTTTGTGTTTTCGGGAGTCAGATGAATTTTTCTGCGGGCGGTGATAATTTATCTGCAAAGTAGACTTGCCAAGCTTTCCAGGGAGTCCAGTTTCATAATTTATCGACGTCGACGTTGCCCTGTAGAAATTACCAAACCCACACCAGACGATGGCCCAAAAGTTCCTTTTCGGACAGTTTTGGGATTTTTGTGTTTTCGGGGGTCAGATGAATTTTTCTGCGGGCGGTGATCATTTATCTGCAAAGTAGACTTGCCAAGCTTTCCAGGGAGTCCAGTTTCGTAATTTATCGACGTCGACGTTGCCCTGTAGAAATTGCCAAACCCACACCACACGATGGCCCAAAAGTTCCATTTCGGACAGTTTTACGATTTGTGTGTTTTCGGGAGTCAGATGAATTTTTCTGCGGGCGGTGATCATTTATCTGCAAAGTAGACTTGCCAAGCTTTCCAGGGAGTCCAGTTTCGTAATTTATCGACGTCGACGTTGCCCTGTAGAAATTGCCAAACCCACACCAGACGATGGCCCAAAAGTTCCATTTCGGACAGTTTTACGATATTTGTGTTTTCAGGAGTCAGATGAATTTTTCTGCGGGCGGTGATCATTTATCTGCAAAGTAGACTTGCCAAACTTTCCAGGGAGTCCAGTTTCATAATTTATCGACGTCGACGTTGCCCTGTACAAATTGCCAAACCCACACCAGACGATGGCCCAAAAGTTCCATTTCAGACAGTTTTGGGATTTTTGTGTTTTCGGGAGTCAGATGAATTTTTCTGCGGGCGGTGATAATTTATCTGCAAAGTAGACTTGCCAAGCTTTCCAGGGAGTCCAGTTTCATAATTTATCGACGTCGACGTTGCCCTGTAGAAATTACCAAACCCACACCAGACGATGGCCCAAAAGTTCCTTTTCGGACAGTTTTGGGATTTTTGTGTTTTCGGGGGTCAGATGAATTTTTCTGCGGGCGGTGATCATTTATCTGCAAAGTAGACTTGCCAAGCTTTCCAGGGAGTCCAGTTTCATAATTTATCGACGTCGACGTTGCCCTGTAGAAATTGCCAAACCCACACCACACGATGGCCCAAAAGTTCCATTTCGGACAGTTTTGGGATTTTTGTGTTTTCGGGGGTCAGATGAATTTTTCTGCGGGCGGTGATCATTTATCTGCAAAGTAGACTTGCCAAGCTTTCCAGGGAGTCCAGTTTCATAATTTATCGACGTCGACGTTGCCCTGTACAAATTGCCAAACCCACACCAGACGATGGCCCAAAAGTTCCATTTCGGACAGTTTTACGATATTTGTGTTTTCAAGAGTCAGATGAATTTTTCTGCGGGCGGTGATCATTTATCTGCAAAGTAGACTTGCCAAGCTTTCCAGGGAGTCCAGTTTCATAATTTATCGACGTCGACGTTGCCCTGTACAAATTGCCAAACCCACACCAGACGATGGCCCAAAAGTTCCATTTCGGACAGTTTTACGATATTTGTGTTTTCAGGAGTCAGATGAATTTTTCTGCGGGCGGTGATAATTTATCTGCAAAGTAGACTTGCCAAGCTTTCCAGGGAGTCTAGTTTCATAATTTATCGACGTCGACGTTGCCCTGTACAAATTGCCAAACCCACACCAGACGATGGCCCAAAAGTTCCATTTCGGACAGTTTTGGGATTTTTGTGTTTTCGGGAGTCAGATGAATTTTTCTGCGGGCGGTGATCATTTATCTGCAAAGTAGACTTGCCAAGCTTTCCAGGGAGTCCAGTTTCGTAATTTATCGACGTCGACGTTGCCCTGTAGAAATTGCCAAACCCACACCAGACGATGGCCCAAAAGTTCCATTTCGGACAGTTTTACGATATTTGTGTTTTCAGGAGTCAGATGAATTTTTCTGCGGGCGGTGATCATTTATCTGCAAAGTAGACTTGCCAAACTTTCCAGGGAGTCCAGTTTCATAATTTATCGACGTCGACGTTGCCCTGTACAAATTGCCAAACCCACACCAGACGATGGCCCAAAAGTTCCATTTCGGACAGTTTTACGATATTTGTGTTTTCAAGAGTCAGATGAATTTTTCTGCGGGCGGTGATCATTTATCTGCAAAGTAGACTTGCCAAGCTTTCCAGGGAGTCCAGTTTCATAATTTATCGACGTCGACGTTGCCCTGTACAAATTGCCAAACCCACACCAGACGATGGCCCAAAAGTTCCATTTCGGACAGTTTTACGATATTTGTGTTTTCAAGAGTCAGATGAATTTTTCTGCGGGCGGTGATCATTTATCTGCAAAGTAGACTTGCCAAGCTTTCCAGGGAGTCCAGTTTCATAATTTATCGACGTCGACGTTGCCCTGTACAAATTGCCAAACCCACACCAGACGATGGCCCAAAAGTTCCATTTCGGACAGTTTTACGATATTTGTGTTTTCAGGAGTCAGATGAATTTTTCTGCGGGCGGTGATAATTTATCTGCAAAGTAGACTTGCCAAGCTTTCCAGGGAGTCTAGTTTCGTAATTTATCGACGTCGACGTTGCCCTGTAGAAATTGCCAAACCCACACCACACGATGGCCCAAAAGTTCCATTTCGGACAGTTTTGGGATTTTTGTGTTTTCGGGGGTCAGATGAATTTTTCTGCGGGCGGTGATAATTTATCTGCAAAGTAGACTTGCCAAGCTTTCCAGGGAGTCCAGTTTCATAATTTATCGACGTCGACGTTGCCCTGTACAAATTGCCAAACCCACACCAGACGATGGCCCAAAAGTTCCATTTCAGACAGTTTTGGGATTTTTGTGTTTTCGGGAGTCAGATGAATTTTTCTGCGGGCGGTGATAATTTATCTGCAAAGTAGACTTGCCAAGCTTTCCAGGGAGTCCAGTTTCATAATTTATCGACGTCGACGTTGCCCTGTAGAAATTACCAAACCCACACCAGACGATGGCCCAAAAGTTCCTTTTCGGACAGTTTTGGGATTTTTGTGTTTTCGGGGGTCAGATGAATTTTTCTGCGGGCGGTGATCATTTATCTGCAAAGTAGACTTGCCAAGCTTTCCAGGGAGTCCAGTTTCGTAATTTATCGACGTCGACGTTGCCCTGTAGAAATTGCCAAACCCACACCACACGATGGCCCAAAAGTTCCATTTCGGACAGTTTTACGATTTGTGTGTTTTCGGGCGTCAGATGAATTTTTCTGCGGGCGGTGATCATTTATCTGCAAAGTAGACTTGCCAAGCTTTCCAGGGAGTCCAGTTTCGTAATTTATCGACGTCGACGTTGCCCTGTACAAATTGCCAAACCCACACCACACGATGGCCCAAAAGTTCCATTTCGGACAGTTTTGGGATTTTTGTGTTTTCGGGGGTGAGATGAATTTTTCTGCGGGCGGTGATCATTTATCTGCAAAGTAGACTTGCCAAGCTTTCCAGGGAGTCCAGTTTCGTAATTTATCGATGTCGACGTTGCCCTGTAGAAATTGCCAAACCCACACCACACGATGGCCCAAAAGTTCCATTTCAGAGAGTTTTGGGATTTTTGTGTTTTCGGGAGTCAGATGAATTTTTCTGCGGGCGGTGATCATTTATCTGCAAAGTAGACTTGCCAAGCTTTCCAGGGAGTCCAGTTTCCTAATTTATCGACGTCGACGTTGCCCTGTAGAAATTGCCAAACCCACACCACACGATGGCCCAAAAGTTCCATTTCAGAGAGTTTTGGGATTTTTGTGTTTTCGGGAGTCAGATGAATTTTTCTGCGGGCGGTGATCATTTATCTGCAAAGTAGACTTGCCAAGCTTTCCAGGGAGTCCAGTTTCGTAATTTATCGACGTCGACGTTGCCCTGTACAAATTGCCAAACCCACACCAGACGATGGCCCAAAAGTTCCATTTCAGACAGTTTTGGGATTTTTGTGTTTTCGGGAGTCAGATGAATTTTTCTGCGGGCGGTGATCATTTATCTGCAAAGTAGACTTGCCAAGCTTTCCAGGGAGTCCAGTTTCGTAATTTATCGACGTCGACGTTGCCCTGTAGAAATTGCCAAACCCACACCACACGATGGCCCAAAAGTTCCATTTCAGAGAGTTTTGGGATTTTTGTGTTTTCGGGAGTCAGATGAATTTTTCTGCGGGCGGTGATCATTTATCTGCAAAGTAGACTTGCCAAGCTTTCCAGGGAGTCCAGTTTCATAATTTATCGACGTCGACGTTGCCCTGTAGAAATTGCCAAACCCACACCACACGATGGCCCAAAAGTTCCATTTCAGACAGTTTTGGGATTTTTGTGTTTTCGGGAGTCAGATGAATTTTTCTGCGGGCGGTGATCATTTATCTGCAAAGTAGACTTGCCAAGCTTTCCCGGGAGTCCAGTTTCGTAATTTATCGACGTCGACGTTGCCCTGTACAAATTGCCAAACCCACACCAGACGATGGCCCAAAAGTTCCATTTCGGACAGTTTTACGATTTGTGTGTTTTCGGGCGTCAGATGAATTTTTCTGCGGGCGGTGCTAATTTATCTGCAAAGTAGACTTGCCAAGCTTTCCAGGGAGTCCAGTTTCGTAATTTATCGACGTCGACGTTGCCCTGTAGAAATTGCCAAACCCACACCACACGATGGCCCAAAAGTTCCATTTCGGACAGTTTTGGGATTTTTGTGTTTTCGGGAGTCAGATGAATTTTTCTGCGGGCGGTGATCATTTATCTGCAAAGTAGACTTGCCAAGCTTTCCAGGGAGTCCAGTTTCGTAATTTATCGACGTCGACGTTGCCCTGTAGAAATTGCCAAACCCACACCACACGATGGCCCAAAAGTTCCATTTCAGAGAGTTTTGGGATTTTTGTGTTTTCGGGAGTCAGATGAATTTTTCTGCGGGCGGTGATCATTTATCTGCAAAGTAGACTTGCCAAGCTTTCCAGGGAGTCCAGTTTCGTAATTTATCGACGTCGACGTTGCCCTGTAGAAATTGCCAAACCCACACCACACGATGGCCCAAAAGTTCCATTTCGGACAGTTTTGGGATTTTTGTGTTTTCGGGAGTCAGATGAATTTTTCTGCGGGCGGTGATCATTTATCTGCAAAGTAGACTTGCCAAGCTTTCCAGGGAGTCCAGTTTCATAATTTATCGACGTCGACGTTGCCCTGTAGAAATTGCCAAACCCACACCAGACGATGGCCCAAAAGTTCCTTTTCGGACAGTTTTGGGATTTTTGTGTTTTCGGGGGTCAGATGAATTTTTCTGCGGGCGGTGATCATTTATCTGCAAAGTAGACTTGCCAAGCTTTCCAGGGAGTCCAGTTTCATAATTTATCGACGTCGACGTTGCCCTGTAGAAATTGCCAAACCCACACCACACGATGGCCCAAAAGTTCCATTTCGGACAGTTTTGGGATTTTTGTGTTTCGGGAGTCAGATGAATTTTTCTGCGGGCGGTGATCATTTATCTGCAAAGTAGACTTGCCAAGCTTTCCAGGGAGTCCAGTTTCGTAATTTATCGACGTCGACGTTGCCCTGTAGAAATTGCCAAACCCACACCACACGATGGCCCAAAAGTTCCATTTCAGACAGTTTTACGATTTGTGTGTTTTCGGGCGTCAGATGAATTTTTCTGCGGGCGGTGATCATTTATCTGCAAAGTAGACTTGCCAAGCTTTCCAGGGAGTCCAGTTTCATAATTTATCGACGTCGACGTTGCCCTGTAGAAATTGCCAAACCCACACCACACGATGGCCCAAAAGTTCCATTTCGGACAGTTTTGGGATTTTTGTGTTTTCGGGAGTCAGATGAATTTTTCTGCGGGCGGTGCTAATTTATCTGCAAAGTAGACTTGCCAAGCTTTCCAGGGAGTCCAGTTTCGTAATTTATCGACGTCGACGTTGCCCTGTACAAATTGCCAAACCCACACCACACGATGGCCCAAAAGTTCCATTTCGGACAGTTTTACGATTTGTGTGTTTTCGGGCGTCAGATGAATTTTTCTGCGGGCGGTGATAATTTATCTGCAAAGTAGACTTGCCAAGCTTTCCAGGGAGTCCAGTTTCATAATTTATCGACGTCGACGTTGCCCTGTAGAAATTGCCAAACCCACACCACACGATGGCCCAAAAGTTCCATTTCGGACAGTTTTGGGATTTTTGTGTTTTCGGGAGTCAGATGAATTTTTCTGCGGGCGGTGATCATTTATCTGCAAAGTAGACTTGCCAAGCTTTCCAGGGAGTCCAGTTTCGTAATTTATCGATGTCGACGTTGCCCTGTAGAAATTGCCAAACCCACACCACACGATGGCCCAAAAGTTCCATTTCAGAGAGTTTTGGGATTTTTGTGTTTTCGGGAGTCAGATGAATTTTTCTGCGGGCGGTGATCATTTATCTGCAAAGTAGAATTGCCAAGCTTTCCAGGGAGTCCAGTTTCCTAATTTATCGACGTCGACGTTGCCCTGTAGAAATTGCCAAACCCACACCACACGATGGCCCAAAAGTTCCATTTCAGACAGTTTTACGATTTGTGTGTTTTCGGGCGTCAGATGAATTTTTCTGCGGGCGGTGATCATTTATCTGCAAAGTAGACTTGCCAAGCTTTCCAGGGAGTCCAGTTTCATAATTTATCGACGTCGACGTTGCCCTGTAGAAATTGCCAAACCCACACCACACGATGGCCCAAAAGTTCCATTTCGGACAGTTTTGGGATTTTTGTGTTTTCGGGAGTCAGATGAATTTTTCTGCGGGCGGTGCTAATTTATCTGCAAAGTAGACTTGCCAAGCTTTCCAGGGAGTCCAGTTTCGTAATTTATCGACGTCGACGTTGCCCTGTAGAAATTGCCAAACCCACACCACACGATGGCCCAAAAGTTCCATTTCGGACAGTTTTGGGATTTTTGTGTTTTCGGGAGTCAGATGAATTTTTCTGCGGGCGGTGATCATTTATCTGCAAAGTAGACTTGCCAAGCTTTCCAGGGAGTCCAGTTTCGTAATTTATCGACGTCGACGTTGCCCTGTAGAAATTGCCAAACCCACACCACACGATGGCCCAAAAGTTCCATTTCAGAGAGTTTTGGGATTTTTGTGTTTTCGGGAGTCAGATGAATTTTTCTGCGGGCGGTGATCATTTATCTGCAAAGTAGACTTGCCAAGCTTTCCAGGGAGTCCAGTTTCGTAATTTATCGACGTCGACGTTGCCCTGTAGAAATTGCCAAACCCACACCACACGATGGCCCAAAAGTTCCATTTCGGACAGTTTTGGGATTTTTGTGTTTTCGGGAGTCAGATGAATTTTTCTGCGGGCGGTGATCATTTATCTGCAAAGTAGACTTGCCAAGCTTTCCAGGGAGTCCAGTTTCATAATTTATCGACGTCGACGTTGCCCTGTAGAAATTGCCAAACCCACACCACACGATGGCCCAAAAGTTCCATTTCGGACAGTTTTGGGATTTTTGTGTTTTCGGGAGTCAGATGAATTTTTCTGCGGGCGGTGATCATTTATCTGCAAAGTAGACTTGCCAAGCTTTCCAGGGAGTCCAGTTTCGTAATTTATCGACGTCGACGTTGCCCTGTAGAAATTGCCAAACCCACACCACACGATGGCCCAAAAGTTCCATTTCAGAGAGTTTTGGGATTTTTGTGTTTTCGGGAGTCAGATGAATTTTTCTGCGGGCGGTGATCATTTATCTGCAAAGTAGACTTGCCAAGCTTTCCAGGGAGTCCAGTTTCATAATTTATCGACGTCGACGTTGCCCTGTAGAAATTGCCAAACCCACACCACACGATGGCCCAAAAGTTCCATTTCAGACAGTTTTGGGATTTTTGTGTTTTCGGGAGTCAGATGAATTTTTCTGCGGGCGGTGATCATTTATCTGCAAAGTAGACTTGCCAAGCTTTCCCGGGAGTCCAGTTTCGTAATTTATCGACGTCGACGTTGCCCTGTACAAATTGCCAAACCCACACCAGACGATGGCCCAAAAGTTCCATTTCGGACAGTTTTACGATTTGTGTGTTTTCGGGCGTCAGATGAATTTTTCTGCGGGCGGTGATAATTTATCTGCAAAGTAGACTTGCCAAGCTTTCCAGGGAGTCCAGTTTCATAATTTATCGACGTTGACGTTGACCTGTAGAAATTGCCAAACCCACACCACACGATGGCCCAAAAGTTCCATTTCGGACAGTTTTGGGATTTTTGTGTTTTCGGGAGTCAGATGAATTTTTCTGCGGGCGGTGATCATTTATCTGCAAAGTAGACTTGCCAAGCTTTCCAGGGAGTCCAGTTTCGTAATTTATCGACGTCGACGTTGCCCTGTAGAAATTGCCAAACCCACACCACATGATGGCCCAAAAGTTCCATTTCAGACAGTTTTGGGATTTTTGTGTTTTCGGGAGTCAGATGAATTTTTCTGCGGGCGGTGATCATTTATCTGCAAAGTAGACTTGCCAAGCTTTCCAGGGAGTCCAGTTTCGTAATTTATCGACGTCGACGTTGCCCTGTAGAAATTGCCAAACCCACACCACACGATGGCCCAAAAGTTCCATTTCGGACAGTTTTACGATTTGTGTGTTTTCGGGCGTCAGATGAATTTTTCTGCGGGCGGTGATAATTTATCTGCAAAGTAGACTTGCCAAGCTTTCCAGGGAGTCCAGTTTCATAATTTATCGACGTCGACGTTGCCCTGTAGAAATTGCCAAACCCACACCACACGATGGCCCAAAAGTTCCATTTCGGACAGTTTTGGGATTTTTGTGTTTTCGGGAGTCAGATGAATTTTTCTGCGGGCGGTGATAATTTATCTGCAAAGTAGACTTGCCAAGCTTTCCAGGGAGTCTAGTTTCATAATTTATCGACGTCGACGTTGCCCTGTAGAAATTGCCAAACCCACACCACACGATGGCCCAAAAGTTCCATTTCAGACAGTTTTGGGATTTTTGTGTTTTCGGGAGTCAGATGAATTTTTCTGCGGGCGGTGATCATTTATCTGCAAAGTAGACTTGCCAAGCTTTCCAGGGAGTCCAGTTTCGTAATTTATCGACGTCGACGTTGCCCTGTACAAATTGCCAAACCCACACCAGACGATGGCCCAAAAGTTCCATTTCGGACAGTTTTACGATTTGTGTGTTTTCGGGCGTCAGATGAATTTTTCTGCGGGCGGTGATAATTTATCTGCAAAGTAGACTTGCCAAGCTTTCCAGGGAGTCCAGTTTCATAATTTATCGACGTCGACGTTGCCCTGTAGAAATTGCCAAACCCACACCACACGATGGCCCAAAAGTTCCATTTCGGACAGTTTTGGGATTTTTGTGTTTTCGGGAGTCAGATGAATTTTTCTGCGGGCGGTGATCATTTATCTGCAAAGTAGGCTTGCCAAGCTTTCCAGGGAGTCCAGTTTCGTAATTTATCGACGTCGACGTTGCCCTGTAGAAATTGCCAAACCCACACCACACGATGGCCCAAAAGTTCCATTTCGGACAGTTTTGGGATTTTTGTGTTTTCGGGAGTCAGATGAATTTTTCTGCGGGCGGTGATCATTTATCTGCAAAGTAGACTTGCCAAGCTTTCCAGGGAGTCCAGTTTCGTAATTTATCGACGTCGACGTTGCCCTGTAGAAATTGCCAAACCCACACCACACGATGGCCCAAAAGTTCCATTTCAGACAGTTTTGGGATTTTTGTGTTTTCGGGAGTCAGATGAATTTTTCTGCGGGCGGTGATCATTTATCTGCAAAGTAGACTTGCCAAGCTTTCCAGGGAGTCTAGTTTCATAATTTATCGACGTCGACGTTGCCCTGTAGAAATTGCCAAACCCACACCACACGATGGCCCAAAAGTTCCATTTCAGACAGTTTTGGGATTTTTGTGTTTTCGGGAGTCAGATGAATTTTGCTGCGGGCGGTGATCATTTATCTGCAAAGTAGACTTGCCAAGCTTTCCAGGGAGTCCAGTTTCGTAATTTATCGACATCGACGTTGCCCTGTAGAAATTGCCAAACCCACACCACACGATGGCCCAAAAGTTCCATTTCGGACAGTTTTGGGATTTTTGTGTTTTCGGGAGTCAGATGAATTTTTCTGCGGGCGGTGATCATTTATCTGCAAAGTAGACTTGCCAAGCTTTCCAGGGAGTCCAGTTTCGTAATTTATCGACGTCGACGTTGCCCTGTAGAAATTGCCAAACCCACACCACACGATGGCCCAAAAGTTCCATTTCAGAGAGTTTTGGGATTTTTGTGTTTTCGGGAGTCAGATGAATTTTTCTGCGGGCGGTGATCATTTATCTGCAAAGTAGACTTGCCAAGCTTTCCAGGGAGTCCAGTTTCATAATTTATCGACGTCGACGTTGCCCTGTAGAAATTGCCAAACCCACACCACACGATGGCCCAAAAGTTCCATTTCAGACAGTTTTGGGATTTTTGTGTTTTCGGGAGTCAGATGAATTTTTCTGCGGGCGGTGATCATTTATCTGCAAAGTAGACTTGCCAAGCTTTCCCGGGAGTCCAGTTTCGTAATTTATCGACGTCGACGTTGCCCTGTACAAATTACCAAACCCACACCAGACGATGGCCCAAAAGTTCCATTTCGGACAGTTTTACGATTTGTGTGTTTTCGGGCGTCAGATGAATTTTTCTGCGGGCGGTGATAATTTATCTGCAAAGTAGACTTGCCAAGCTTTCCAGGGAGTCCAGTTTCATAATTTATCGACGTCGACGTTGCCCTGTAGAAATTGCCAAACCCACACCACACGATGGCCCAAAAGTTCCATTTCGGACAGTTTTGGGATTTTTGTGTTTTCGGGAGTCAGATGAATTTTTCTGCGGGCGGTGATCATTTATCTGCAAAGTAGACTTGCCAAGCTTTCCAGGGAGTCCAGTTTCGTAATTTATCGATGTCGACGTTGCCCTGTAGAAATTGCCAAACCCACACCACACGATGGCCCAAAAGTTCCATTTCAGAGAGTTTTGGGATTTTTGTGTTTTCGGGAGTCAGATGAATTTTTCTGCGGGCGGTGATCATTTATCTGCAAAGTAGACTTGCCAAGCTTTCCAGGGAGTCCAGTTTCCTAATTTATCGACGTCGACGTTGCCCTGTAGAAATTGCCAAACCCACACCACACGATGGCCCAAAAGTTCCATTTCAGACAGTTTTACGATTTGTGTGTTTTCGGGCGTCAGATGAATTTTTCTGCGGGCGGTGATCATTTATCTGCAAAGTAGACTTGCCAAGCTTTCCAGGGAGTCCAGTTTCATAATTTATCGACGTCGACGTTGCCCTGTAGAAATTGCCAAACCCACACCACACGATGGCCCAAAAGTTCCATTTCGGACAGTTTTGGGATTTTTGTGTTTTCGGGAGTCAGATGAATTTTTCTGCGGGCGGTGATCATTTATCTGCAAAGTAGACTTGCCAAGCTTTCCAGGGAGTTCAGTTTCGTAATTTATCGACGTCGACGTTGCCCTGTAGAAATTGCCAAACCCACACCACACGATGGCCCAAAAGTTCCATTTCGGACAGTTTTACGATTTGTGTGTTTTCGGGCGTCAGATGAATTTTTCTGCGGGCGGTGATCATTTATCTGCAAAGTAGACTTGCCAAGCTTTCCAGGGAGTCCAGTTTCGTAATTTATCGACGTCGACGTTGCCCTGTAGAAATTGCCAAACCCACACCACACGATGGCCCAAAAGTTCCATTTCAGAGAGTTTTGGGATTTTTGTGTTTTCGGGAGTCAGATGAATTTTTCTGCGGGCGGTGATCATTTATCTGCAAAGTAGACTTGCCAAGCTTTCCAGGGAGTCCAGTTTCGTAATTTATCGACGTCGACGTTGCCCTGTAGAAATTGCCAAACCCACACCACACGATGGCCCAAAAGTTCCATTTCAGACAGTTTTACGATTTGTGTGTTTTCGGGCGTCAGATGAATTTTTCTGCGGGCGGTGATCATTTATCTGCAAAGTAGACTTGCCAAGCTTTCCAGGGAGTCCAGTTTCATAATTTATTGACGTCGACGTTGCCCTGTAGAAATTGCCAAACCCACACCACACGATGGCCCAAAAGTTCCATTTCGGACAGTTTTGGGATTTTTGTGTTTTCGGGAGTCAGATGAATTTTTCTGCGGGCGGTGCTAATTTATCTGCAAAGTAGACTTGCCAAGCTTTCCAGGGAGTCCAGTTTCGTAATTTATCGACGTCGACGTTGCCCTGTACAAATTGCCAAACCCACACCACACGATGGCCCAAAAGTTCCATTTCGGACAGTTTTACGATTTGTGTGTTTTCGGGCGTCAGATGAATTTTTCTGCGGGCGGTGATAATTTATCTGCAAAGTAGACTTGCCAAGCTTTCCAGGGAGTCCAGTTTCATAATTTATCGACGTCGACGTTGCCCTGTAGAAATTGCCAAACCCACACCACACGATGGCCCAAAAGTTCCATTTCGGACAGTTTTGGGATTTGTGTGTTTTCGGGCGTCAGATGAATTTTTCTGCGGGCGGTGATCATTTATCTGCAAAGTAGACTTGCCAAGCTTTCCAGGGAGTCCAGTTTCGTAATTTATCGACGTCGACGTTGCCCTGTAGAAATTGCCAAACCCACACCACACGATGGCCCAAAAGTTCCATTTCGGACAGTTTTGGGATTTTTGTGTTTTCGGGAGTCAGATGAATTTTTCTGCGGGCGGTGATCATTTATCTGCAAAGTAGACTTGCCAAGCTTTCCAGGGAGTCCAGTTTCGTAATTTATCGATGTCGACGTTGCCCTGTAGAAATTGCCAAACCCACACCACACGATGGCCCAAAAGTTCCATTTCAGAGAGTTTTGGGATTTTTGTGTTTTCGGGAGTCAGATGAATTTTTCTGCGGGCGGTGATCATTTATCTGCAAAGTAGACTTGCCAAGCTTTCCAGGGAGTCCAGTTTCCTAATTTATCGACGTCGACGTTGCCCTGTAGAAATTGCCAAACCCACACCACACGATGGCCCAAAAGTTCCATTTCAGACAGTTTTACGATTTGTGTGTTTTCGGGCGTCAGATGAATTTTTCTGCGGGCGGTGATCATTTATCTGCAAAGTAGACTTGCCAAGCTTTCCAGGGAGTCCAGTTTCATAATTTATCGACGTCGACGTTGCCCTGTAGAAATTGCCAAACCCACACCACACGATGGCCCAAAAGTTCCATTTCGGACAGTTTTGGGATTTTTGTGTTTTCGGGAGTCAGATGAATTTTTCTGCGGGCGGTGATCATTTATCTGCAAAGTAGACTTGCCAAGCTTTCCAGGGAGTTCAGTTTCGTAATTTATCGACGTCGACGTTGCCCTGTAGAAATTGCCAAACCCACACCACACGATGGCCCAAAAGTTCCATTTCGGACAGTTTTACGATTTGTGTGTTTTCGGGCGTCAGATGAATTTTTCTGCGGGCGGTGATCATTTATCTGCAAAGTAGACTTGCCAAGCTTTCCAGGGAGTCCAGTTTCGTAATTTATCGACGTCGACGTTGCCCTGTAGAAATTGCCAAACCCACACCACACGATGGCCCAAAAGTTCCATTTCAGAGAGTTTTGGGATTTTTGTGTTTTCGGGAGTCAGATGAATTTTTCTGCGGGCGGTGATCATTTATCTGCAAAGTAGACTTGCCAAGCTTTCCAGGGAGTCCAGTTTCGTAATTTATCGACGTCGACGTTGCCCTGTAGAAATTGCCAAACCCACACCACACGATGGCCCAAAAGTTCCATTTCGGACAGTTTTGGGATTTTTGTGTTTTCGGGAGTCAGATGAATTTTTCTGCGGGCGGTGATCATTTATCTGCAAAGTAGACTTGCCAAGCTTTCCAGGGAGTCCAGTTTCATAATTTATCGACGTCGACGTTGCCCTGTAGAAATTGCCAAACCCACACCAGACGATGGCCCAAAAGTTCCTTTTCGGACAGTTTTGGGATTTTTGTGTTTTCGGGGGTCAGATGAATTTTTCTGCGGGCGGTGATCATTTATCTGCAAAGTAGACTTGCCAAGCTTTCCAGGGAGTCCAGTTTCATAATTTATCGACGTCGACGTTGCCCTGTAGAAATTGCCAAACCCACACCACACGATGGCCCAAAAGTTCCATTTCGGACAGTTTTGGGATTTTTGTGTTTCGGGAGTCAGATGAATTTTTCTGCGGGCGGTGATCATTTATCTGCAAAGTAGACTTGCCAAGCTTTCCAGGGAGTCCAGTTTCGTAATTTATCGACGTCGACGTTGCCCTGTAGAAATTGCCAAACCCACACCACACGATGGCCCAAAAGTTCCATTTCAGACAGTTTTACGATTTGTGTGTTTTCGGGCGTCAGATGAATTTTTCTGTGGGCGGTGATCATTTATCTGCAAAGTAGACTTGCCAAGCTTTCCAGGGAGTCCAGTTTCATAATTTATCGACGTCGACGTTGCCCTGTAGAAATTGCCAAACCCACACCACACGATGGCCCAAAAGTTCCATTTCGGACAGTTTTGGGATTTTTGTGTTTTCGGGAGTCAGATGAATTTTTCTGCGGGCGGTGCTAATTTATCTGCAAAGTAGACTTGCCAAGCTTTCCAGGGAGTCCAGTTTCGTAATTTATCGACGTCGACGTTGCCCTGTACAAATTGCCAAACCCACACCACACGATGGCCCAAAAGTTCCATTTCGGACAGTTTTACGATTTGTGTGTTTTCGGGCGTCAGATGAATTTTTCTGCGGGCGGTGATAATTTATCTGCAAAGTAGACTTGCCAAGCTTTCCAGGGAGTCCAGTTTCATAATTTATCGACGTCGACGTTGCCCTGTAGAAATTGCCAAACCCACACCACACGATGGCCCAAAAGTTCCATTTCGGACAGTTTTGGGATTTTTGTGTTTTCGGGAGTCAGATGAATTTTTCTGCGGGCGGTGATCATTTATCTGCAAAGTAGACTTGCCAAGCTTTCCAGGGAGTCCAGTTTCGTAATTTATCGATGTCGACGTTGCCCTGTAGAAATTGCCAAACCCACACCACACGATGGCCCAAAAGTTCCATTTCAGAGAGTTTTGGGATTTTTGTGTTTTCGGGAGTCAGATGAATTTTTCTGCGGGCGGTGATCATTTATCTGCAAAGTAGACTTGCCAAGCTTTCCAGGGAGTCCAGTTTCCTAATTTATCGACGTCGACGTTGCCCTGTAGAAATTGCCAAACCCACACCACACGATGGCCCAAAAGTTCCATTTCAGACAGTTTTACGATTTGTGTGTTTTCGGGCGTCAGATGAATTTTTCTGCGGGCGGTGATCATTTATCTGCAAAGTAGACTTGCCAAGCTTTCCAGGGAGTCCAGTTTCATAATTTATCGACGTCGACGTTGCCCTGTAGAAATTGCCAAACCCACACCACACGATGGCCCAAAAGTTCCATTTCGGACAGTTTTGGGATTTTTGTGTTTTCGGGAGTCAGATGAATTTTTCTGCGGGCGGTGCTAATTTATCTGCAAAGTAGACTTGCCAAGCTTTCCAGGGAGTCCAGTTTCGTAATTTATCGACGTCGACGTTGCCCTGTAGAAATTGCCAAACCCACACCACACGATGGCCCAAAAGTTCCATTTCGGACAGTTTTGGGATTTTTGTGTTTTCGGGAGTCAGATGAATTTTTCTGCGGGCGGTGATCATTTATCTGCAAAGTAGACTTGCCAAGCTTTCCAGGGAGTCCAGTTTCGTAATTTATCGACGTCGACGTTGCCCTGTAGAAATTGCCAAACCCACACCACACGATGGCCCAAAAGTTCCATTTCAGAGAGTTTTGGGATTTTTGTGTTTTCGGGAGTCAGATGAATTTTTCTGCGGGCGGTGATCATTTATCTGCAAAGTAGACTTGCCAAGCTTTCCAGGGAGTCCAGTTTCGTAATTTATCGACGTCGACGTTGCCCTGTAGAAATTGCCAAACCCACACCACACGATGGCCCAAAAGTTCCATTTCGGACAGTTTTGGGATTTTTGTGTTTTCGGGAGTCAGATGAATTTTTCTGCGGGCGGTGATCATTTATCTGCAAAGTAGACTTGCCAAGCTTTCCAGGGAGTCCAGTTTCATAATTTATCGACGTCGACGTTGCCCTGTAGAAATTGCCAAACCCACACCACACGATGGCCCAAAAGTTCCATTTCGGACAGTTTTGGGATTTTTGTGTTTTCGGGAGTCAGATGAATTTTTCTGCGGGCGGTGATCATTTATCTGCAAAGTAGACTTGCCAAGCTTTCCAGGGAGTCCAGTTTCGTAATTTATCGACGTCGACGTTGCCCTGTAGAAATTGCCAAACCCACACCACACGATGGCCCAAAAGTTCCATTTCAGAGAGTTTTGGGATTTTTGTGTTTTCGGGAGTCAGATGAATTTTTCTGCGGGCGGTGATCATTTATCTGCAAAGTAGACTTGCCAAGCTTTCCAGGGAGTCCAGTTTCATAATTTATCGACGTCGACGTTGCCCTGTAGAAATTGCCAAACCCACACCACACGATGGCCCAAAAGTTCCATTTCAGACAGTTTTGGGATTTTTGTGTTTTCGGGAGTCAGATGAATTTTTCTGCGGGCGGTGATCATTTATCTGCAAAGTAGACTTGCCAAGCTTTCCCGGGAGTCCAGTTTCGTAATTTATCGACGTCGACGTTGCCCTGTACAAATTGCCAAACCCACACCAGACGATGGCCCAAAAGTTCCATTTCGGACAGTTTTACGATTTGTGTGTTTTCGGGCGTCAGATGAATTTTTCTGCGGGCGGTGATAATTTATCTGCAAAGTAGACTTGCCAAGCTTTCCAGGGAGTCCAGTTTCATAATTTATCGACGTTGACGTTGACCTGTAGAAATTGCCAAACCCACACCACACGATGGCCCAAAAGTTCCATTTCGGACAGTTTTGGGATTTTTGTGTTTTCGGGAGTCAGATGAATTTTTCTGCGGGCGGTGATCATTTATCTGCAAAGTAGACTTGCCAAGCTTTCCAGGGAGTCCAGTTTCGTAATTTATCGACGTCGACGTTGCCCTGTAGAAATTGCCAAACCCACACCACACGATGGCCCAAAAGTTCCATTTCAGACAGTTTTGGGATTTTTGTGTTTTCGGGAGTCAGATGAATTTTTCTGCGGGCGGTGATCATTTATCTGCAAAGTAGACTTGCCAAGCTTTCCAGGGAGTCCAGTTTCGTAATTTATCGACGTCGACGTTGCCCTGTAGAAATTGCCAAACCCACACCACACGATGGCCCAAAAGTTCCATTTCGGACAGTTTTACGATTTGTGTGTTTTCGGGCGTCAGATGAATTTTTCTGCGGGCGGTGATAATTTATCTGCAAAGTAGACTTGCCAAGCTTTCCAGGGAGTCCAGTTTCATAATTTATCGACGTCGACGTTGCCCTGTAGAAATTGCCAAACCCACACCACACGATGGCCCAAAAGTTCCATTTCGGACAGTTTTGGGATTTTTGTGTTTTCGGGAGTCAGATGAATTTTTCTGCGGGCGGTGATAATTTATCTGCAAAGTAGACTTGCCAAGCTTTCCAGGGAGTCTAGTTTCATAATTTATCGACGTCGACGTTGCCCTGTAGAAATTGCCAAACCCACACCACACGATGGCCCAAAAGTTCCATTTCAGACAGTTTTGGGATTTTTGTGTTTTCGGGAGTCAGATGAATTTTTCTGCGGGCGGTGATCATTTATCTGCAAAGTAGACTTGCCAAGCTTTCCAGGGAGTCCAGTTTCGTAATTTATCGACGTCGACGTTGCCCTGTACAAATTGCCAAACCCACACCAGACGATGGCCCAAAAGTTCCATTTCGGACAGTTTTACGATTTGTGTGTTTTCGGGCGTCAGATGAATTTTTCTGCGGGCGGTGATAATTTATCTGCAAAGTAGACTTGCCAAGCTTTCCAGGGAGTCCAGTTTCATAATTTATCGACGTCGACGTTGCCCTGTAGAAATTGCCAAACCCACACCACACGATGGCCCAAAAGTTCCATTTCGGACAGTTTTGGGATTTTTGTGTTTTCGGGAGTCAGATGAATTTTTCTGCGGGCGGTGATCATTTATCTGCAAAGTAGGCTTGCCAAGCTTTCCAGGGAGTCCAGTTTCGTAATTTATCGACGTCGACGTTGCCCTGTAGAAATTGCCAAACCCACACCACACGATGGCCCAAAAGTTCCATTTCGGACAGTTTTGGGATTTTTGTGTTTTCGGGAGTCAGATGAATTTTTCTGCGGGCGGTGATCATTTATCTGCAAAGTAGACTTGCCAAGCTTTCCAGGGAGTCTAGTTTCATAATTTATCGACGTCGACGTTGCCCTGTAGAAATTGCCAAACCCACACCACACGATGGCCCAAAAGTTCCATTTCAGACAGTTTTGGGATTTTTGTGTTTTCGGGAGTCAGATGAATTTTTCTGCGGGCGGTGATCATTTATCTGCAAAGTAGACTTGCCAAGCTTTCCAGGGAGTCCAGTTTCGTAATTTATCGACGTCGACGTTGCCCTGTAGAAATTGCCAAACCCACACCACACGATGGCCCAAAAGTTCCATTTCGGACAGTTTTACGATTTGTGTGTTTTCGGGCGTCAGATGAATTTTTCTGCGGGCGGTGATAATTTATCTGCAAAGTAGACTTGCCAAGCTTTCCAGGGAGTCCAGTTTCATAATTTATCGACGTCGACGTTGCCCTGTACAAATTGCCAAACCCACACCACACGATGGCCCAAAAGTTCTATTTCGGACAGTTTTGGGATTTTTGTGTTTTCGGGAGTCAGATGAATTTTTCTGCGGGCGGTGATAATTTATCTGCAAAGTAGACTTGCCAAGCTTTCCAGGGAGTCCAGTTTCGTAATTTATCGACGCCGACGTTGCCCTGTAGAAATTGCCAAACCCACACCACACGATGGCCCAAAAGTTCCATTTCAGAGAGTTTTGGGATTTTTGTGTTTTCGGGAGTCAGATGAATTTTTCTGCGGGCGGTGATCATTTATCTGCAAAGTAGACTTGCCAAGCTTTCCAGGGAGTCCAGTTTCATAATTTATCGACGTCGACGTTGCCCTGTAGAAATTGCCAAACCCACACCACACGATGGCCCAAAAGTTCCATTTCAGACAGTTTTGGGATTTTTGTGTTTTCGGGAGTCAGATGAATTTTTCTGCGGGCGGTGATCATTTATCTGCAAAGTAGACTTGCCAAGCTTTCCCGGGAGTCCAGTTTCGTAATTTATCGACGTCGACGTTGCCCTGTACAAATTACCAAACCCACACCAGACGATGGCCCAAAAGTTCCATTTCGGACAGTTTTACGATTTGTGTGTTTTCGGGCGTCAGATGAATTTTTCTGCGGGCGGTGATAATTTATCTGCAAAGTAGACTTGCCAAGCTTTCCAGGGAGTCCAGTTTCATAATTTATCGACGTCGACGTTGCCCTGTAGAAATTGCCAAACCCACACCACACGATGGCCCAAAAGTTCCATTTCGGACAGTTTTGGGATTTTTGTGTTTTCGGGAGTCAGATGAATTTTTCTGCGGGCGGTGATCATTTATCTGCAAAGTAGACTTGCCAAGCTTTCCAGGGAGTCCAGTTTCGTAATTTATCGACGTCGACGTTGCCCTGTAGAAATTGCCAAACCCACACCACACGATGGCCCAAAAGTTCCATTTCAGAGAGTTTTGGGATTTTTGTGTTTTCGGGAGTCAGATGAATTTTTCTGCGGGCGGTGATCATTTATCTGCAAAGTAGACTTGCCAAGCTTTCCAGGGAGTCCAGTTTCGTAATTTATCGACGTCGACGTTGCCCTGTAGAAATTGCCAAACCCACACCACACGATGGCCCAAAAGTTCCATTTCGGACAGTTTTACGATTTGTGTGTTTTCGGGCGTCAGATGAATTTTTCTGCGGGCGGTGATAATTTATCTGCAAAGTAGACTTGCCAAGCTTTCCAGGGAGTCCAGTTTCATAATTTATCGACGTCGACGTTGACCTGTAGAAATTGCCAAACCCACACCACACGATGGCCCAAAAGTTCCATTTCGGACAGTTTTGGGATTTTTGTGTTTTCGGGAGTCAGATGAATTTTTCTGCGGGCGGTGATCATTTATCTGCAAAGTAGACTTGCCAAGCTTTCCAGGGAGTCCAGTTTCGTAATTTATCGACGTCGACGTTGCCCTGTAGAAATTGCCAAACCCACACCACACGATGGCCCAAAAGTTCCATTTCAGAGAGTTTTGGGATTTTTGTGTTTTCGGGAGTCAGATGAATTTTTCTGCAGGCGGTGATCATTTATCTGCAAAGTAGACTTGCCAAGCTTTCCAGGGAGTCCAGTTTCGTAATTTATCGACGTCGACGTTGCCCTGTAGAAATTGCCAAACCCACACCACACGATGGCCCAAAAGTTCCATTTCAGACAGTTTTGGGATTTTTGTGTTTTTGGGAGTCAGATGAATTTTTCTGCGGGCGGTGATCATTTATCTGCAAAGTAGACTTGCCAAGCTTTCCAGGGAGTCCAGTTTCGTAATTTATCGACGTCGACGTTGCCCTGTACAAATTGCCAAACCCACACCAGACGATGGCCCAAAAGTTCCATTTCGGACAGTTTTACGATTTGTGTGTTTTCGTGCGTCAGATGAATTTTTCTGCGGGCGGTGATAATTTATCTGCAAAGTAGACTTGCCAAGCTTTCCAGGGAGTCCAGTTTCATAATTTATCGACGTCGACGTTGCCCTGTAGAAATTGCCAAACCCACACCACACGATGGCCCAAAAGTTCCATTTCGGACAGTTTTGGGATTTTTGTGTTTTCGGGAGTCAGATGAATTTTTCTGCGGGCGGTGATCATTTATCTGCAAAGTAGACTTGCCAAGCTTTCCAGGGAGTCCAGTTTCGTAATTTATCGACGTCGACGTTGCCCTGTAGAAATTGCCAAACCCACACCACACGATGGCCCAAAAGTTCCATTTCAGAGAGTTTTGGGATTTTTGTGTTTTCGGGAGTCAGATGAATTTTTCTGCGGGCGGTGATCATTTATCTGCAAAGTAGACTTGCCAAGCTTTCCAGGGAGTCCAGTTTCATAATTTATCGACGTCGACGTTGCCCTGTACAAATTGCCAAACCCACACCACACGATGGCCCAAAAGTTCCATTTCGGACAGTTTTGGGATTTTTGTGTTTTCGGGCGTCAGATGAATTTTTCTGTGGGCGGTGATCATTTATCTGCAAAGTAGACTTGCCAAGCTTTCCAGGGAGTCCAGTTTCGTAATTTATCGACGTCGACGTTGCCCTGTACAAATTGCCAAACCCACACCAGACGATGGCCCAAAAGTTCCATTTCAGAGAGTTTTGGGATTTTTGTGTTTTCGGGAGTCAGATGAATTTTTCTGCGGGCGGTGATCATTTATCTGCAAAGTAGACTTGCCAAGCTTTCCAGGGAGTCCAGTTTCGTAATTTATCGACGTCGACGTTGCCCTGTAGAAATTGCCAAACCCACACCACACGATGGCCCAAAAGTTCCATTTCAGACAGTTTTACGATTTGTGTGTTTTCGGGCGTCAGATGAATTTTTCTGCGGGCGGTGATAATTTATCTGCAAAGTAGACTTGCCAAGCTTTCCAGGGAGTCCAGTTTCACAATTTATCGACCTCGACGTTGCCCTGTAGAAATTGCCAAACCCACACCACACGATGGCCCAAAAGTTCCATTTCGGACAGTTTTGGGATTTTTGTGTTTTCGGGAGTCAGATGAATTTTTCTGCGGGCGGTGATAATTTATCTGCAAAGTAGACTTGCCAAGCTTTCCAGGGAGTCTAGTTTCATAATTTATCGACGTCGACGTTGCCCTGTAGAAATTGCCAAACCCACACCACACGATGGCCCAAAAGTTCCATTTCAGACAGTTTTGGGATTTTTGTGTTTTCGGGAGTCAGATGAATTTTTCTGCGGGCGGTGATCATTTATCTGCAAAGTAGACTTGCCAAGCTTTCCAGGGAGTCCAGTTTCGTAATTTATCGACGTCGACGTTGCCCTGTAGAAATTGCCAAACCCACACCACACGATGGCCCAAAAGTTCCATTTCGGACAGTTTTACGATTTGTGTGTTTTCGGGCGTCAGATGAATTTTTCTGCGGGCGGTGATAATTTATCTGCAAAGTAGACTTGCCAAGCTTTCCAGGGAGTCCAGTTTCATAATTTATCGACGTCGACGTTGCCCTGTACAAATTGCCAAACCCACACCACACGATGGCCCAAAAGTTCTATTTCGGACAGTTTTGGGATTTTTGTGTTTTCGGGAGTCAGATGAATTTTTCTGCGGGCGGTGATAATTTATCTGCAAAGTAGACTTGCCAAGCTTTCCAGGGAGTCCAGTTTCGTAATTTATCGACGCCGACGTTGCCCTGTAGAAATTGCCAAACCCACACCACACGATGGCCCAAAAGTTCCATTTCAGAGAGTTTTGGGATTTTTGTGTTTTCGGGAGTCAGATGAATTTTTCTGCGGGCGGTGATCATTTATCTGCAAAGTAGACTTGCCAAGCTTTCCAGGGAGTCCAGTTTCGTAATTTATCGACGTCGACGTTGCCCTGTACAAATTGCCAAACCCACACCACACGATGGCCCAAAAGTTCCATTTCAGACAGTTTTACGATTTGTGTGTTTTCGGGAGTCAGATGAATTTTTCTGCGGGCGGTGATCATTTATCTGCAAAGTAGACTTGCCAAGCTTTCCAGGGAGTCCAGTTTCGTAATTTATCGACGTCGACGTTGCCCTGTACAAATTGCCAAACCCACACCACACGATGGCCCAAAAGTTCTATTTCGGACAGTTTTACGATTTGTGTGTTTTCGTGCGTCAGATGAATTTTTCTGCGGGCGGTGATCATTTATCTGCAAAGTAGACTTGCCAAGCTTTCCAGGGAGTCCAGTTTCATAATTTATCGACGTCGACGTTGCCCTGTAGAAATTGCCAAACCCACACCACACGATGGCCCAAAAGTTCCATTTCGGACAGTTTTGGGATTTTTGTGTTTTCGGGAGTCAGATGAATTTTTCTGCGGGCGGTGATCATTTATCTGCAAAGTAGACTTGCCAAGCTTTCCAGGGAGTCCAGTTTCGTAATTTATCGACGTCGACGTTGCCCTGTAGAAATTGCCAAACCCACACCACACGATGGCCCAAAAGTTCCATTTCAGAGAGTTTTGGGATTTTTGTGTTTTCGGGAGTCAGATGAATTTTTCTGCGGGCGGTGATCATTTATCTGCAAAGTAGACTTGCCAAGCTTTCCAGGGAGTCCAGTTTCATAATTTATCGACGTCGACGTTGCCCTGTACAAATTGCCAAACCCACACCACACGATGGCCCAAAAGTTCCATTTCGGACAGTTTTGGGATTTTTGTGTTTTCGGGCGTCAGATGAATTTTTCTGCGGGCGGTGATAATTTATCTGCAAAGTAGACTTGCCAAGCTTTCCAGGGAGTCCAGTTTCATAATTTATCGACGTCGACGTTGCCCTGTACAAATTGCCAAACCCACACCACACGATGGCCCAAAAGTTCCATTTCGGACAGTTTTGGGATTTTTGTGTTTTCGGGCGTCAGATGAATTTTTCTGTGGGCGGTGATAATTTATCTGCAAAGTAGACTTGCCAAGCTTTCCAGGGAGTCCAGTTTCGTAATTTATCGACGTCGACGTTGCCCTGTAGAAATTGCCAAACCCACACCACACGATGGCCCAAAAGTTCCATTTCGGACAGTTTTGGGTTTTTTGTGTTTTCGGGAGTCAGATGAATTTTTCTGCGGGCGGTGATCATTTATCTGCAAAGTAGACTTGCCAAGCTTTCCAGGGAGTCCAGTTTCGTAATTTATTGACGCCGACGTTGCCCTGTAGAAATTGCCAAACCCACACCACACGATGGCCCAAAAGTTCCATTTCAGAGAGTTTTGGGATTTTTGTGTTTTCGGGAGTCAGATGAATTTTTCTGCGGGCGGTGATCATTTATCTGCAAAGTAGACTTGCCAAGCTTTCCAGGGAGTCCAGTTTCGTAATTTATCGACGTCGACGTTGCCCTGTACAAATTGCCAAACCCACACCACACGATGGCCCAAAAGTTCCATTTCAGACAGTTTTGGGATTTTTGTGTTTTCGGGAGTCAGATGAATTTTTCTGCGGGCGGTGATCATTTATCTGCAAAGTAGACTTGCCAAGCTTTCCAGGGAGTCCAGTTTCGTAATTTATCGACGTCGACGTTGCCCTGTACAAATTGCCAAACCCACACCAGACGATGGCCCAAAAGTTCCATTTCGGACAGTTTTACGATTTGTGTGTTTTCGGGCGTCAGATGAATTTTTCTGCGGGCGGTGATAATTTATCTGCAAAGTAGACTTGCCAAGCTTTCCAGGGAGTCCAGTTTCGTAATTTATCGACGTCGACGTTGCCCTGTAGAAATTGCCAAACCCACACCACACGATGGCCCAAAAGTTCCATTTCGGACAGTTTTGGGATTTTTGTGTTTTCGGGAGTTAGATGAATTTTTCTGCGGGCGGTGATCATTTATCTGCAAAGTAGACTTGCCAAGCTTTCCAGGGAGTCCAGTTTCGTAATTTATCGACGCCGACGTTGCCCTGTAGAAATTGCCAAACCCACACCACACGATGGCCCAAAAGTTCCATTTCAGAGAGTTTTGGGATTTTTGTGTTTTCGGGAGTCAGATGAATTTTTCTGCGGGCGGTGATCATTTATCTGCAAAGTAGACTTGCCAAGCTTTCCAGGGAGTCCAGTTTCGTAATTTATCGACGTCGACGTTGCCCTGTACAAATTGCCAAACCCACACCACACGATGGCCCAAAAGTTCCATTTCAGACAGTTTTGGGATTTTTGTGTTTTCGGGAGTCAGATGAATTTTTCTGCGGGCGGTGATCATTTATCTGCAAAGTAGACTTGCCAAGCTTTCCAGGGAGTCCAGTTTCGTAATTTATCGACGTCGACGTTGCCCTGTACAAATTGCCAAACCCACACCAGACGATGGCCCAAAAGTTCCATTTCGGACAGTTTTACGATTTGTGTGTTTTCGGGCGTCAGATGAATTTTTCTGCGGGCGGTGATAATTTATCTGCAAAGTAGACTTGCCAAGCTTTCCAGGGAGTCCAGTTTCGTAATTTATCGACGTCGACGTTGCCCTGTAGAAATTGCCAAACCCACACCACACGATGGCCCAAAAGTTCCATTTCGGACAGTTTTGGGATTTTTGTGTTTTCGGGAGTTAGATGAATTTTTCTGCGGGCGGTGATCATTTATCTGCAAAGTAGACTTGCCAAGCTTTCCAGGGAGTCCAGTTTCGTAATTTATCGACGCCGACGTTGCCCTGTAGAAATTGCCAAACCCACACCACACGATGGCCCAAAAGTTCCATTTCAGAGAGTTTTGGGATTTTTGTGTTTTCGGGAGTCAGATGAATTTTTCTGCGGGCGGTGATCATTTATCTGCAAAGTAGACTTGCCAAGCTTTCCAGGGAGTCCAGTTTCGTAATTTATCGACGTCGACGTTGCCCTGTACAAATTGCCAAACCCACACCACACGATGGCCCAAAAGTTCCATTTCAGACAGTTTTGGGATTTTTGTGTTTTCGGGAGTCAGATGAATTTTTCTGCGGGCGGTGATCATTTATCTGCAAAGTAGACTTGCCAAGCTTTCCAGGGAGTCCAGTTTCGTAATTTATCGACGTCGACGTTGCCCTGTACAAATTGCCAAACCCACACCAGACGATGGCCCAAAAGTTCCATTTCGGACAGTTTTACGATTTGTGTGTTTTCGGGCGTCAGATGAATTTTTCTGCGGGCGGTGATAATTTATCTGCAAAGTAGACTTGCCAAGCTTTCCAGGGAGTCCAGTTTCATAATTTATCGACGTCGACGTTGCCCTGTAGAAATTGCCAAACCCACACCACACGATGGCCCAAAAGTTCCATTTCGGACAGTTTTGGGATTTTTGTGTTTTCGGGAGTCAGATGAATTTTTCTGCGGGCGGTGATCATTTATCTGCAAAGTAGACTTGTCAAGCTTTCCAGGGAGTCCAGTTTCGTAATTTATCGACGTCGACGTTGCCCTGTAGAAATTGCCAAACCCACACCACACGATGGCCCAAAAGTTCCATTTCAGAGAGTTTTGGGATTTTTGTGTTTTCGGGAGTCAGATGAATTTTTCTGCGGGCGGTGATCATTTATCTGCAAAGTAGACTTGCCAAGCTTTCCAGGGAGTCCAGTTTCGTAATTTATCGACGTCGACGTTGCCCTGTAGAAATTGCCAAACCCACACCACACGATGGCCCAAAAGTTCCATTTCGGACAGTTTTGGGATTTTTGTGTTTTCGGGAGTCAGATGAATTTTTCTGCGGGCGGTGATCATTTATCTGCAAAGTAGACTTGCCAAGCTTTCCAGGGAGTCCAGTTTCGTAATTTATCGACGTCGACGTTGCCCTGTAGAAATTGCCAAACCCACACCACACGATGGCCCAAAAGTTCCATTTCGGACAGTTTTACGATTTGTGTGTTTTCGGGCGTCAGATGAATTTTTCTGCGGGCGGTGATCATTTATCTGCAAAGTAGACTTGCCAAGCTTTCAAGGGAGTCCAGTTTCATAATTTATCGACGTCGACGTTGCCCTGTAGAAATTGCCAAACCCACACCACACGATGGCCCAAAAGTTCCATTTCGGACAGTTTTGGGATTTTTGTGTTTTCGGGAGTCAGATGAATTTTTCTGCGGGCGGTGATCATTTATCTGCAAAGTAGACTTGCCAAGCTTTCCAGGGAGTCCAGTTTCGTAATTTATCGACGTCGACGTTGCCCTGTAGAAATTGCCAAACCCACACCACACGATGGCCCAAAAGTTCCATTTCAGAGAGTTTTGGGATTTTTGTGTTTTCGGGAGTCAGATGAATTTTTCTGCAGGCGGTGATCATTTATCTGCAAAGTAGACTTGCCAAGCTTTCCAGGGAGTCCAGTTTCGTAATTTATCGACGTCGACGTTGCCCTGTAGAAATTGCCAAACCCACACCACACGATGGCCCAAAAGTTCCATTTCGGACAGTTTTGGGATTTTTGTGTTTTCGGGAGTCAGATGAATTTTTCTGCGGGCGGTGATCATTTATCTGCAAAGTAGACTTGCCAAGCTTTCCAGGGAGTCCAGTTTCGTAATTTATCGACGTCGACGTTGCCCTGTAGAAATTGCCAAACCCACACCACACGATGGCCCAAAAGTTCCATTTCAGAGAGTTTTGGGATTTTTGTGTTTTCGGGAGTCAGATGAATTTTTCTGCGGGCGGTGATCATTTATCTGCAAAGTAGACTTGCCAAGCTTTCAAGGGAGTCCAGTTTCATAATTTATCGACGTCGACGTTGCCCTGTACAAATTGCCAAACCCACACCACACGATGGCCCAAAAGTTCCATTTCGGACAGTTTTGGGATTTTTGTGTTTTCGGGCGTCAGATGAATTTTTCTGTGGGCGGTGATAATTTATCTGCAAAGTAGACTTGCCAAGCTTTCCAGGGAGTCCAGTTTCGTAATTTATCGACGTCGACGTTGCCCTGTAGAAATTGCCAAACCCACACCACACGATGGCCCAAAAGTTCCATTTCAGAGAGTTTTGGGATTTTTGTGTTTTTGGGAGTCAGATGAATTTTTCTGCGGGCGGTGATCATTTATCTGCAAAGTAGACTTGCCAAGCTTTCCAGGGAGTCCAGTTTCATAATTTATCGACGTCGACGTTGCCCTGTACAAATTGCCAAACCCACACCACACGATGGCCCAAAAGTTCCATTTCGGACAGTTTTGGGATTTTTGTGTTTTCGGGCGTCAGATGAATTTGTCTGCGGGCGGTGATAATTTATCTGCAAAGTAGACTTGCCAAGCTTTCCAGGGAGTCCAGCTTCGTAATTTATCGACGTCGACGTTGCCCTGTACAAATTGCCAAACCCACACCACACGATGGCCCAAAAGTTCCATTTCGGACAGTTTTACGATTTGTGTGTTTTCGGGCGTCAGATGAATTTTTCTGCGGGCGGTGATAATTTATCTGCAAAGTAGACTTGCCAAGCTTTCCAGGGAGTCCAGTTTCATAATTTATCGACGTCGACGTTGCCCTGTAGAAATTGCCAAACCCACACCACACGATGGCCCAAAAGTTCCATTTCGGACAGTTTTGGGATTTTTGTGTTTTCGGGAGTCAGATGAATTTTTCTGCGGGCGGTGATAATTTATCTGCAAAGTAGACTTGCCAAGCTTTCCAGGGAGTCTAGTTTCATAATTTATCGACGTCGACGTTGCCCTGTAGAAATTGCCAAACCCACACCACACGATGGCCCAAAAGTTCCATTTCAGACAGTTTTGGGATTTTTGTGTTTTCGGGAGTCAGATGAATTTTTCTGCGGGCGGTGATCATTTATCTGCAAAGTAGACTTGCCAAGCTTTCCAGGGAGTCCAGTTTCGTAATTTATCGACGTCGACGTTGCCCTGTAGAAATTGCCAAACCCACACCACACGATGGCCCAAAAGTTCCATTTCGGACAGTTTTACGATTTGTGTGTTTTCGGGCGTCAGATGAATTTTTCTGCGGGCGGTGATAATTTATCTGCAAAGTAGACTTGCCAAGCTTTCCAGGGAGTCCAGTTTCATAATTTATCGACGTCGACGTTGTCCTGTAGAAATTGCCAAACCCACACCACACGATGGCCCAAAAGTTCCATTTCGGACAGTTTTGGGATTTTTGTGTTTTCGGGAGTCAGATGAATTTTTCTGCGGGCGGTGATCATTTATCTGCAAAGTAGACTTGCCAAGCTTTCCAGGGAGTCCAGTTTCGTAATTTATCGACGTCGACGTTGCCCTGTAGAAATTGCCAAACCCACACCACACGATGGCCCAAAAGTTCCATTTCGGACAGTTTTACGATTTGTGTGTTTTCGGGCGTCAGATGAATTTTTCTGCGGGCGGTGATAATTTATCTGCAAAGTAGACTTGCCAAGCTTTCCAGGGAGTCCAGTTTCATAATTTATCGACGTCGACGTTGTCCTGTAGAAATTGCCAAACCCACACCACACGATGGCCCAAAAGTTCCATTTCGGACAGTTTTGGGATTTTTGTGTTTTCGGGAGTCAGATGAATTTTTCTGCGGGCGGTGATCATTTATCTGCAAAGTAGACTTGCCAAGCTTTCCAGGGAGTCCAGTTTCGTAATTTATCGACGTCGACGTTGCCCTGTAGAAATTGCCAAACCCACACCACACGATGGCCCAAAAGTTCCATTTCAGAGAGTTTTGGGATTTTTGTGTTTTCGGGAGTCAGATGAATTTTTCTGCAGGCGGTGATCATTTATCTGCAAAGTAGACTTGCCAAGCTTTCCAGGGAGTCCAGTTTCGTAATTTATCGACGTCGACGTTGCCCTGTAGAAATTGCCAAACCCACACCACACGATGGCCCAAAAGTTCCATTTCGGACAGTTTTGGGATTTTTGTGTTTTCGGGAGTCAGATGAATTTTTCTTCGGGCGGTGATCATTTATCTGCAACGTAGACTTGCCAAGCTTTCCAGGGAGTCCAGTTTCGTAATTTATCGACGTCGACGTTGCCCTGTAGAAATTGCCAAACCCACACCACACGATGGCCCAAAAGTTCCATTTCGGACAGTTTTACGATTTGTGTGTTTTCGGGCGTCAGATGAATTTTTCTGCGGGCGGTGATAATTTATCTGCAAAGTAGACTTGCCAAGCTTTCCAGGGAGTCCAGTTTCATAATTTATCGACGTCGACGTTGTCCTGTAGAAATTGCCAAACCCACACCACACGATGGCCCAAAAGTTCCATTTCGGACAGTTTTGGGATTTTTGTGTTTTCGGGAGTCAGATGAATTTTTCTGCGGGCGGTGATCATTTATCTGCAAAGTAGACTTGCCAAGCTTTCCAGGGAGTCCAGTTTCATAATTTATCGACGTCGACGTTGTCCTGTAGAAATTGCCAAACCCACACCACACGATGGCCCAAAAGTTCCATTTCGGACAGTTTTGGGATTTTTGTGTTTTCGGGAGTCAGATGAATTTTTCTGCGGGCGGTGATCATTTATCTGCAAAGTAGACTTGCCAAGCTTTCCAGGGAGTCCAGTTTCGTAATTTATCGACGCCGACGTTGCCCTGTAGAAATTGCCAAACCCACACCACACGATGGCCCAAAAGTTCCATTTCGGACAGTTTTGGGATTTTTGTGTTTTCGGGAGTCAGATGAATTTTTCTGCGGGCGATGATAATTTATCTGCAAAGTAGACTTGCCAAGCTTTCCAGGGAGTCTAGTTTCATAATTTATCGACGTCGACGTTGCCCTGTAGAAATTGCCAAACCCACACCACACGATGGCCCAAAAGTTCCATTTCAGACAGTTTTGGGATTTTTGTGTTTTCGGGAGTCAGATGAATTTTTCTGCGGGCGGTGATCATTTATCTGCAAAGTAGACTTGCCAAGCTTTCCAGGGAGTCCAGTTTCGTAATTTATCGACGTCGACGTTGCCCTGTAGAAATTGCCAAACCCACACCACACGATGGCCCAAAAGTTCCATTTCAGAGAGTTTTGGGATTTTTGTGTTTTCGGGAGTCAGATGAATTTTTCTGCGGGCGGTGATCATTTATCTGCAAAGTAGACTTGCCAAGCTTTCCAGGGAGTCCAGTTTCATAATTTATCGACGTCGACGTTGCCCTGTACAAATTGCCAAACCCACACCACACGATGGCCCAAAAGTTCCATTTCGGACAGTTTTGGGATTTTTGTGTTTTCGGGAGTCAGATGAATTTTTCTGCGGGCGGTGATCATTTATCTGCAAAGTAGACTTGCCAAGCTTTCCAGGGAGTCCAGTTTCGTAATTTATCGACGTCGACGTTGCCCTGTACAAATTGCCAAACCCACACCACACGATGGCCCAAAAGTTCCATTTCAGAGAGTTTTGGGATTTTTGTGTTTTCGGGAGTCAGATGAATTTTTCTGCGGGCGGTGATCATTTATCTGCAAAGTAGACTTGCCAAGCTTTCCAGGGAGTCCAGTTTCGTAATTTATCGACGCCGACGTTGCCCTGTAGAAATTGCCAAACCCACACCACACGATGGCCCAAAAGTTCCATTTCAGAGAGTTTTGGGATTTTTGTGTTTTCGGGAGTCAGATGAATTTTTCTGCGGGCGGTGATCATTTATCTGCAAAGTAGACTTGCCAAGCTTTCCAGGGAGTCCAGTTTCGTAATTTATCGACGTCGACGTTGCCCTGTAGAAATTGCCAAACCCACACCACACGATGGCCCAAAAGTTCCATTTCAGAGAGTTTTGGGATTTTTGTGTTTTCGGGAGTCAGATGAATTTTTCTGCAGGCGGTGATCATTTATCTGCAAAGTAGACTTGCCAAGCTTTCCAGGGAGTCCAGTTTCGTAATTTATCGACGTCGACGTTGCCCTGTAGAAATTGCCAAACCCACACCACACGATGGCCCAAAAGTTCCATTTCGGACAGTTTTGGGATTTTTGTGTTTTCGGGAGTCAGATGAATTTTTCTGCGGGCGGTGATCATTTATCTGCAAAGTAGACTTGCCAAGCTTTCCAGGGAGTCCAGTTTCGTAATTTATCGACGTCGACGTTGCCCTGTAGAAATTGCCAAACCCACACCACACGATGGCCCAAAAGTTCCATTTCAGAGAGTTTTGGGATTTTTGTGTTTTCGGGAGTCAGATGAATTTTTCTGCGGGCGGTGATCATTTATCTGCAAAGTAGACTTGCCAAGCTTTCCAGGGAGTCCAGTTTCATAATTTATCGACGTCGACGTTGCCCTGTAGAAATTGCCAAACCCACACCACACGATGGCCCAAAAGTTCCATTTCGGACAGTTTTGGGATTTTTGTGTTTTCGGGCGTCAGATGAATTTTTCTGTGGGCGGTGATCATTTATCTGCAAAGTAGACTTGCCAAGCTTTCCCGGGAGTCCAGTTTCGTAATTTATCGACGTCGACGTTGCCCTGTACAAATTGCCAAACCCACACCACACGATGGCCCAAAAGTTCCATTTCAGAGAGTTTTGGGATTTTTGTGTTTTCGGGAGTCAGATGAATTTTTCTGCGGGCGGTGATCATTTATCTGCAAAGTAGACTTGCCAAGCTTTCCAGGGAGTCCAGTTTCGTAATTTATCGACGCCGACGTTGCCCTGTAGAAATTGCCAAACCCACACCACATGATGGCCCAAAAGTTCCATTTCAGAGAGTTTTGGGATTTTTGTGTTTTCGGGAGTCAGATGAATTTTTCTGCGGGCGGTGATCATTTATCTGCAAAGTAGACTTGCCAAGCTTTCCAGGGAGTCCAGTTTCGTAATTTATCGACGTCGACGTTGCCCTGTACAAATTGCCAAACCCACACCACACGATGGCCCAAAAGTTCCATTTCAGACAGTTTTGGGATTTTTGTGTTTTCGGGAGTCAGATGAATTTTTCTGCGGGCGGTGATCATTTATCTGCAAAGTAGACTTGCCAAGCTTTCCAGGGAGTCCAGTTTCGTAATTTATCGACGTCGACGTTGCCCTGTACAAATTGCCAAACCCACACCAGACGATGGCCCAAAAGTTCCATTTCGGACAGTTTTACGATTTGTGTGTTTTCGGGCGTCAGATGAATTTTTCTGCGGGCGGTGATAATTTATCTGCAAAGTAGACTTGCCAAGCTTTCCAGGGAGTCCAGTTTCATAATTTATCGACGTCGACGTTGCCCTGTAGAAATTGCCAAACCCACACCACACGATGGCCCAAAAGTTCCATTTCAGAGAGTTTTGGGATTTTTGTGTTTTCGGGAGTCAGATGAATTTTTCTGCGGGCGGTGATCATTTATCTGCAAAGTAGACTTGCCAAGCTTTCCAGGGAGTCCAGTTTCATAATTTATCGACGTCGACGTTGCCCTGTACAAATTGCCAAACCCACACCACACGATGGCCCAAAAGTTCCATTTCGGACAGTTTTGGGATTTTTGTGTTTTCGGGCGTCAGATGAATTTTTCTGCGGGCGGTGATAATTTATCTGCAAAGTAGACTTGCCAAGCTTTCCAGGGAGTCCAGTTTCGTAATTTATCGACATCGACGTTGCCCTGTAGAAATTGCCAAACCCACACCACACGATGGCCCAAAAGTTCCATTTCGGACAGTTTTGGGATTTTTGTGTTTTCGGGAGTCAGATGAATTTTTCTGCGGGCGGTGATCATTTATCTGCAAAGTAGACTTGCCAAGCTTTCCAGGGAGTCCAGTTTCGTAATTTATCGACGTCGACGTTGCCCTGTAGAAATTGCCAAACCCACACCACACGATGGCCCAAAAGTTCCATTTCAGAGAGTTTTGGGATTTTTGTGTTTTCGGGAGTCAGATGAATTTTTCTGCGGGCGGTGATCATTTATCTGCAAAGTAGACTTGCCAAGCTTTCCAGGGAGTCCAGTTTCATAATTTATCGACGTCGACGTTGCCCTGTACAAATTGCCAAACCCACACCACACGATGGCCCAAAAGTTCCATTTCGGACAGTTTTGGGATTTTTGTGTTTTCGGGCGTCAGATGAATTTGTCTGCGGGCGGTGATAATTTATCTGCAAAGTAGACTTGCCAAGCTTTCCAGGGAGTCCAGCTTCGTAATTTATCGACGTCGACGTTGCCCTGTACAAATTGCCAAACCCACACCACACGATGGCCCAAAAGTTCCATTTCGGACAGTTTTACGATTTGTGTGTTTTCGGGCGTCAGATGAATTTTTCTGCGGGCGGTGATAATTTATCTGCAAAGTAGACTTGCCAAGCTTTCCAGGGAGTCCAGTTTCATAATTTATCGACGTCGACGTTGCCCTATAGAAATTGCCAAACCCACACCACACGATGGCCCAAAAGTTCTATTTCGGACAGTTTTGGGATTTTTGTGTTTTCGGGAGTCAGATGAATTTTTCTGCGGGCGGTGATAATTTATCTGCAAAGTAGACTTGCCAAGCTTTCCAGGGAGTCTAGTTGCATAATTTATCGACGTCGACGTTGCCCTGTAGAAATTGCCAAACCCACACCACACGATGGCCCAAAAGTTCCATTTCAGACAGTTTTGGGATTTTTGTGTTTTCGGGAGTCAGATGAATTTTTCTGCGGGCGGTGATCATTTATCTGCAAAGTAGACTTGCCAAGCTTTCCAGGGAGTCCAGTTTCGTAATTTATCGACGTCGACGTTGCCCTGTACAAATTGCCAAACCCACACCAGACGATGGCCCAAAAGTTCCATTTCGGACAGTTTTACGATTTGTGTGTTTTCGGGCGTCAGATGAATTTTTCTGCGGGCGGTGATAATTTATCTGCAAAGTAGACTTGCCAAGCTTTCCAGGGAGTCCAGTTTCATAATTTATCGACGTCGACGTTGCCCTGTAGAAATTGCCAAACCCACAACACACGATGGCCCAAAAGTTCCATTTTGGACAGTTTTGGGATTTTTGTGTTTTCGGGAGTCAGATGAATTTTTCTGCGGGCGGTGATCATTTATCTGCAAAGTAGACTTGCCAAGCTTTCCAGGGAGTCCAGTTTCGTAATTTATCGACGTCGACGTTGCCCTGTAGAAATTGCCAAACCCACACCACACGATGGCCCAAAAGTTCCATTTCGGACAGTTTTGGGATTTTTGTGTTTTCGGGAGTCAGATGAATTTTTCTGCGGGCGGTGATAATTTATCTGCAAAGTAGACTTGCCAAGCTTTCCAGGGAGTCCAGTTTCATAATTTATCGACGTCGACGTTGCCCTGTAGAAATTGCCAAACCCACACCAGACGATGGCCCAAAAGTTCCATTTCGGACAGTTTTGGGATTTTTGTGTTTTCGGGAGTCAGATGAATTTTTCTGCGGGCGGTGATCATTTATCTGCAAAGTAGACTTGCCAAGCTTTCCAGGGAGTCCAGTTTCGTAATTTATCGACGCCGACGTTGCCCTGTAGAAATTGCCAAACCCACACCACACGATGGCCCAAAAGTTCCATTTCAGAGAGTTTTGGGATTTTTGTGTTTTCGGGAGTCAGATGAATTTTTCTGCGGGCGGTGATAATTTATCTGCAAAGTAGACTTGCCAAGCTTTCCAGGGAGTCCAGTTTCGTAATTTATCGACGTCGACGATGCCCTGTACAAATTGCCAAACCCACACCAGACGATGGCCCAAAAGTTCCATTTCGGACAGTTTTACGATTTGTGTGTTTTCAGGAGTCAGATGAATTTTTCTGCGGGCGGTGATCATTTATCTGCAAAGTAGACTTGCCAAGCTTTCCAGGGAGTCCAGTTTCGTAATTCATCGACGTCGACGTTGCCCTGTACAAATTGCCAAACCCACACCACACGATGGCCCAAAAGTTCCATTTCGGACAGTTTTACGATTTGTGTGTTTTCGGGCGTCAGATGAATTTTTCTGCGGGCAGTGATAATTTATCTGCAAAGTAGACTTGCCAAGCTTTCCAGGGAGTCCAGTTTCATAATTTATCGACATCGACGTTGCCCTGTAGAAATTGCCAAACCCACACCACACGATGGCCCAAAAGTTCCATTTCGGACAGTTTTGGGATTTTTGTGTTTTCGGGAGTCAGATGAATTTTTCTGCGGGCGGTGATAATTTATCTGCAAAGTAGACTTGCCAAGCTTTCCAGGGAGTCCAGTTTCGTAATTTATCGACGTCGACGTTGCCCTGTAGAAATTGCCAAACCCACACCACACGATGGCCCAAAAGTTCCATTTCAGAGAGTTTTGGGATTTTTGTGTTTTCGGGAGTCAGATGAATTTTTCTGCGGGCGGTGATAATTTATCTGCAAAGTAGACTTGCCAAGCTTTCCAGGGAGTATAGTTTCATAATTTATCGACGTCGACGTTGCCCTGTAGAAATTGCCAAACCCACAACACACGATGGCCCAAAAGTTCCATTTTGGACAGTTTTGGGATTTTTGTGTTTTCGGGAGTCAGATGAATTTTTCTGCGGGCGGTGATCATTTATCTGCAAAGTAGACTTGCCAAGCTTTCCAGGGAGTCCAGTTTCGTAATTTATCGACGCCGACGTTGCCCTGTAGAAATTGCCAAACCCACACCACACGATGGCCCAAAAGTTCCATTTCAGAGAGTTTTGGGATTTTTGTGTTTTCGGGAGTCAGATGAATTTTTCTGCGGGCGGTGATCATTTATCTGCAAAGTAGACTTGCCAAGCTTTCCAGGGAGTCTAGTTTCATAATTTATCGACGTCGACGTTGCCCTGTAGAAATTGCCAAACCCACAACACACGATGGCCCAAAAGTTCCATTTTGGACAGTTTTGGGATTTTTGTGTTTTCGGGAGTCAGATGAATTTTTCTGCGGGCGGTGATCATTTATCTGCAAAGTAGACTTGCCAAGCTTTCCAGGGAGTCCAGTTTCGTAATTTATCGACGCCGACGTTGCCCTGTAGAAATTGCCAAACCCACACCACACGATGGCCCAAAAGTTCCATTTCAGAGAGTTTTGGGATTTTTGTGTTTTCGGGAGTCAGATGAATTTTTCTGCGGGCGGTGATAATTTATCTGCAAAGTAGACTTGCCAAGCTTTCCAGGGAGTCCAGTTTCGTAATTTATCGACGTCGACGATGCCCTGTACAAATTGCCAAACCCACACCAGACGATGGCCCAAAAGTTCCATTTCGGACAGTTTTACGATTTGTGTGTTTTCAGGAGTCAGATGAATTTTTCTGCGGGCGGTGATCATTTATCTGCAAAGTAGACTTGCCAAGCTTTCCAGGGAGTCCAGTTTCGTAATTCATCGACGTCGACGTTGCCCTGTACAAATTGCCAAACCCACACCACACGATGGCCCAAAAGTTCCATTTCGGACAGTTTTACGATTTGTGTGTTTTCGGGCGTCAGATGAATTTTTCTGCGGGCAGTGATAATTTATCTGCAAAGTAGACTTGCCAAGCTTTCCAGGGAGTCCAGTTTCATAATTTATCGACGTCGACGTTGCCCTGTAGAAATTGCCAAACCCACACCACACGATGGCCCAAAAGTTCCATTTCGGACAGTTTTGGGATTTTTGTGTTTTCGGGAGTCAGATGAATTTTTCTGCGGGCGGTGATAATTTATCTGCAAAGTAGACTTGCCAAGCTTTCCAGGGAGTCCAGTTTCATAATTTATCGACGTCGACGTTGCCCTGTAGAAATTGCCAAACCCACACCAGACGATGGCCCAAAAGTTCCATTTCGGACAGTTTTGGGATTTTTGTGTTTTCGGGGGTCAGATGAATTTTTCTGCGGGCGGTGATAATTTATCTGCAAAGTAGACTTGCCAAGCTTTCCAGGGAGTCCAGTTTCGTAATTTATCGACGTCGACGTTGCCCTGTAGAAATTGCCAAACCCACACCACACGATGGCCCAAAAGTTCCATTTCAGAGAGTTTTGGGATTTTTGTGTTTTCGGGAGTCAGATGAATTTTTCTGCGGGCGGTGATAATTTATCTGCAAATATAGACTTGCCAAGCTTTCCAGGGAGTCTAGTTTCATAATTTATCGACGTCGACGTTGCCCTGTAGAAATTGCCAAACCCACACCACACGATGGCCCAAAAGTTCCATTTCAGAGAGTTTTGGGATTTTTGTGTTTTCGGGAGTCAGATGAATTTTTCTGCGGGCGGTGATCATTTATCTGCAAAGTAGACTTGCCAAGCTTTCCAGGGAGTCCAGTTTCGTAATTTATCGACGTCGACGTTGCCCTGTACAAATTGCCAAACCCACACCACACGATGGCCCAAAAGTTCCATTTCAGACAGTTTTGGGATTTTTGTGTTTTCGGGAGTCAGATGAATTTTTCTGCGGGCGGTGATCATTTATCTGTAAAGTAGACTTGCCAAGCTTTCCAGGGAGTCCAGTTTCGTAATTTATCGACGTCGACGTTGCCCTGTACAAATTGCCAAACCCACACCAGACGATGGCCCAAAAGTTCCATTTCGGACAGTTTTACGATTTGTGTGTTTTCGGGCGTCAGATGAATTTTTCTGCGGGCGGTGATAATTTATCTGCAAAGTAGACTTGCCAAGCTTTCCAGGGAGTCCAGTTTCATAATTTATCGACGTCGACGTTGACCTGTAGAAATTGCCAAACCCACACCACACGATGGCCCAAAAGTTCCATTTCGGACAGTTTTGGGATTTTTGTGTTTTCGGGAGTCAGATGAATTTTTCTGCGGGCGGTGATCATTTATCTGCAAAGTAGACTTGCCAAGCTTTCCAGGGAGTCCAGTTTCGTAATTTATCGACGTCAACATTGCCCTGTACAAATTGCCAAACCCACACCACACGATGGCCCAAAAGTTCTATTTCGGACAGTTTTGGGATTTTTGTGTTTTCGGGAGTCAGATGAATTTTTCTGCGGGCGGTGATCATTTATCTGCAAAGTAGACTTGCCAAGCTTTCCAGGGAGTCCAGTTTCGTAATTTATCGACGTCGACGTTGCCCTGTAGAAATTGCCAAACCCACACCACACGATGGCCCAAAAGTTCCATTTCGGACAGTTTTGGGATTTTTGTGTTTTCGGGAGTCAGATGAATTTTTCTGCGGGCGGTGATCATTTATCTGCAAAGTAGACTTGCCAAGCTTTCCAGGGAGTCCAGTTTCGTAATTTATCGACGTCGACGTTGCCCTGTAGAAATTGCCAAACCCACACCACACGATGGCCCAAAAGTTCCATTTCGGACAGTTTTACGATTTGTGTGTTTTCGGGAGTCAGATGAATTTTTCTGCGGGCGGTGATAATTTATCTGCAATGTAGACTTGCCAAGCTTTCCAGGGAGTCCAGTTTCATAATTTATCGACGTCGACGTTGCCCTGTAGAAATTGCCAAACCCACACCACACGATGGCCCAAAAGTTCTATTTCAGAGAGTTTTGGGATTTTTGTGTTTTCGGGAGTCAGATGAATTTTTCTGCGGGCGGTGATCATTTATCTGCAAAGTAGACTTGCCAAGCTTTCCAGGGAGTCTAGTTGCATAATTTATCGACGTCGACGTTGCCCTGTAGAAATTGCCAAACCCACACCACACGATGGCCCAAAAGTTCCATTTCGGACAGTTTTGGGATTTTTGTGTTTTCGGGTGTCAGATGAATTTTTCTGCGGGCGGTGATCATTTATCTGCAAAGTAGACTTGCCAAGCTTTCCAGGGAGTCCAGTTTCGTAATTTATCGACGTCGACGTTGCCCTGTACAAATTGCCAAACCCACACCAGACGATGGCCCAAAAGTTCCATTTCGGACAGTTTTACGATTTGTGTGTTTTCGGGCGTCAGATGAATTTTTCTGCGGGCGGTGATAATTTATCTGCAAAGTAGACTTGCCAAGCTTTCCAGGGAGTCCAGTTTCGTAATTTATCGACGTCGACGTTGCCCTGTAGAAATTGCCAAACCCACACCACACGATGGCCCAAAAGTTCCATTTCAGAGAGTTTTGGGATTTTTGTGTTTTCGGGAGTCAGATGAATTTTTCTGCGGGCGGTGATAATTTATCTGCAAATATAGACTTGCCAAGCTTTCCAGGGAGTCTAGTTTCATAATTTATCGACGTCGACGTTGCCCTGTAGAAATTGCCAAACCCACACCACACGATGGCCCAAAAGTTCCATTTCAGAGAGTTTTGGGATTTTTGTGTTTTCGGGAGTCAGATGAATTTTTCTGCGGGCGGTGATCATTTATCTGCAAAGTAGACTTGCCAAGCTTTCCAGGGAGTCCAGTTTCGTAATTTATCGACGTCGACGTTGCCCTGTACAAATTGCCAAACCCACACCACACGATGGCCCAAAAGTTCCATTTCAGACAGTTTTGGGATTTTTGTGTTTTCGGGAGTCAGATGAATTTTTCTGCGGGCGGTGATCATTTATCTGTAAAGTAGACTTGCCAAGCTTTCCAGGGAGTCCAGTTTCGTAATTTATCGACGTCGACGTTGCCCTGTACAAATTGCCAAACCCACACCAGACGATGGCCCAAAAGTTCCATTTCGGACAGTTTTACGATTTGTGTGTTTTCGGGCGTCAGATGAATTTTTCTGCGGGCGGTGATAATTTATCTGCAAAGTAGACTTGCCAAGCTTTCCAGGGAGTCCAGTTTCATAATTTATCGACGTCGACGTTGACCTGTAGAAATTGCCAAACCCACACCACACGATGGCCCAAAAGTTCCATTTCGGACAGTTTTGGGATTTTTGTGTTTTCGGGAGTCAGATGAATTTTTCTGCGGGCGGTGATCATTTATCTGCAAAGTAGACTTGCCAAGCTTTCCAGGGAGTCCAGTTTCGTAATTTATCGACGTCGACGTTGCCCTGTAGAAATTGCCAAACCCACACCACACGATGGCCCAAAAGTTCCATTTCGGACAGTTTTGGGATTTTTGTGTTTTCGGGAGTCAGATGAATTTTTCTGCGGGCGGTGATCATTTATCTGCAAAGTAGACTTGCCAAGCTTTCCAGGGAGTCCAGTTTCGTAATTTATCGACGTCGACGTTGCCCTGTAGAAATTGCCAAACCCACACCACACGATGGCCCAAAAGTTCCATTTCGGACAGTTTTGGGATTTTTGTGTTTTCGGGAGTCAGATGAATTTTTCTGCGGGCGGTGATCATTTATCTGCAAAGTAGACTTGCCAAGCTTTCCAGGGAGTCCAGTTTCGTAATTTATCGACGTCGACGTTGCCCTGTAGAAATTGCCAAACCCACACCACACGATGGCCCAAAAGTTCCATTTTGGACAGTTTTACGATTTGTGTGTTTTCGGGAGTCAGATGAATTTTTCTGCGGGCGGTGATAATTTATCTGCAAAGTAGACTTGCCAAGCTTTCCAGGGAGTCCAGTTTCATAATTTATCGACGTCGACGTTGCCCTGTAGAAATTGCCAAACCCACACCACACGATGGCCCAAAAGTTCTATTTCAGAGAGTTTTGGGATTTTTGTGTTTTCGGGAGTCAGATGAATTTTTCTGCGGGCGGTGATCATTTATCTGCAAAGTAGACTTGCCAAGCTTTCCAGGGAGTCTAGTTGCATAATTTATCGACGTCGACGTTGCCCTGTAGAAATTGCCAAACCCACACCACACGATGGCCCAAAAGTTCCATTTCGGACAGTTTTGGGATTTTTGTGTTTTCGGGTGTCAGATGAATTTTTCTGCGGGCGGTGATAATTTATCTGCAAAGTAGACTTGCCAAGCTTTCCAGGGAGTCCAGTTTCATAATTTATCGACGTCGACGTTGACCTGTAGAAATTGCCAAACCCACACCACACGATGGCCCAAAAGTTCCATTTCGGACAGTTTTGGGATTTTTGTGTTTTCGGGAGTCAGATGAATTTTTCTGCGGGCGGTGATCATTTATCTGCAAAGTAGACTTGCCAAGCTTTCCAGGGAGTCCAGTTTCGTAATTTATCGACATCGACGTTGCCCTGTACAAATTGCCAAACCCACACCACACGATGGCCCAAAAGTTCCATTTCGGACAGTTTTGGGATTTTTGTGTTTTCGGGAGTCAGATGAATTTTTCTGCGGGCGGTGATCATTTATCTGCAAAGTAGACTTGCCAAGCTTTGCAGGGAGTCCAGTTTCGTAATTTATTGACGTCGACGTTGCCCTGTACAAATTGCCAAACCCACACCAGACGATGGCCCAAAAGTTCCATTTCGGACAGTTTTACGATTTGTGTGTTTTAGGGCGTCAGATGAATTTTTCTGCGGGCGGTGATAATTTATCTGCAAAGTAGACTTGCCAAGCTTTCCAGGGAGTCCAGTTTCATAATTTATCGACGTCGACGTTGACCTGTAGAAATTGCCAAACCCACACCACACGATGGCCCAAAAGTTCCATTTTGGACAGTTTTGGGATTTTTGTGTTTTCGGGAGTCAGATGAATTTTTCTGCGGGCGGTGATCATTTATCTGCAAAGTAGACTTGCCAAGCTTTCCAGGGAGTCCAGTTTCATAATTTATCGACGTCGACGTTGCCCTGTACAAATTGCCAAACCCACACCACACGATGGCCCAAAAGTTCCATTTCGGACAGTTTTGGGATTTTTGTGTTTTCGGGAGTCAGATGAATTTTTCTGCGGGCGGTGATCATTTATCTGCAAAGTAGACTTGCCAAGCTTTCCAGGGAGTCCAGTTTCGTAATTTATCGACGTCGACGTTGCCCTGTAGAAATTGCCAAACCCACACCACACGATGGCCCAAAAGTTCCATTTCGGACAGTTTTGGGATTTTTGTGTTTTCGGGAGTCAGATGAATTTTTCTGCGGGCGGTGATCATTTATCTGCAAAGTAGACTTGCCAAGCTTTCCAGGGAGTCCAGTTTCGTAATTTATCGACGTCGACGTTGCCCTGTAGAAATTGCCAAACCCACACCACACGATGGCCCAAAAGTTCCATTTCGGACAGTTTTACGATTTGTGTGTTTTCGGGAGTCAGATGAATTTTTCTGCGGGCGGTGATAATTTATCTGCAAAGTAGACTTGCCAAGCTTTCCAGGGAGTCCAGTTTCATAATTTATCGACGTCGACGTTGACCTGTAGAAATTGCCAAACCCACACCACACGATGGCCCAAAAGTTCCATTTCGGACAGTTTTGGGATTTTTTTGTTTTCGGGGGTCAGATGAATTTTTCTGCGGGCGGTGATCATTTATCTGCAAAGTAGACTTGCCAAGCTTTCCAGGGAGTCCAGTTTCATAATTTATCGACGTCGACGTTGCCCTGTACAAATTGCCAAACCCACACCAGACGATGGCCCAAAAGTTCCATTTCGGACAGTTTTGGGATTTTTGTGTTTTCGGGAGTCAGATGAATTTTTCTGCGGGCGGTGATCATTTATCTGCAAAGTAGACTTGCCAAGCTTTCCAGGGAGTCCAGTTTCGTAATTTATCGACGTCGACGTTGCCCTGTAGAAATTGCCAAACCCACACCACACGATGGCCCAAAAGTTCCATTTCGGACAGTTTTGGGATTTTTGTGTTTTCGGGAGTCAGATGAATTTTTCTGCGGGCGGTGATCATTTATCTGCAAAGTAGACTTGCCAAGCTTTCCAGGGAGTCCAGTTTCGTAATTTATCGACGTCGACGTTGCCCTGTAGAAATTGCCAAACCCACACCACACGATGGCCCAAAAGTTCCATTTCGGACAGTTTTACGATTTGTGTGTTTTCGGGAGTCAGATGAATTTTTCTGCGGGCGGTGATCATTTATCTGCAAAGTAGACTTGCCAAGCTTTCCAGGGAGTCGAGTTTCGTAATTTATCGACGTCGACGTTGCCCTGTAGAAATTGCCAAACCCACACCACACGATGGCCCAAAAGTTCCATTTCGGACAGTTTTGGGATTTTTTTGTTTTCGGGGGTCAGATGAATTTTTCTGCGGGCGGTGATAATTTATCTGCAAAGTAGACTTGCCAAGCTTTCCAGGGAGTCCAGTTTCATAATTTATCGACGTCGACGTTGCCCTGTAGAAATTGCCAAACCCACACCAGACGATGGCCCAAAAGTTTCCTTTCGGACAGTTTTGGGATTTTTGTGTTTTCAGGAGTCAGATGAATTTTTCTGCGGGCGGTGATAATTTATCTGCAAAGTAGACTTGCCAAGCTTTCCAGGGAGTCCAGTTTCATAATTTATCGACGTCGACGTTGCCCTGTAGAAATTGCCAAACCCACACCAGACGATGGCCCAAAAGTTTCATTTCGGACAGTTTTGGGATTTTTGTGTTTTCAGGAGTCAGATGAATTTTTCTGCGGGCGGTGATAATTTATCTGCAAAGTAGACTTGCCAAGCTTTCCAGGGAGTCCAGTTTCGTAATTTATCGACGTCGACGTTGCCCTGTAGAAATTGGCAAACCCACGCCACACGATGGCCCAAAAGTTCCATTTCGGACAGTTTTGGGATTTTTGTGTTTTCGGGCGTCAGATGAATTTTTCTGCGGGCGGTGATAATTTATCTGCAAAGTAGACTTGCCAAGCTTTCCAGGGAGTCCAGTTTCGTAATTTATCGACATCGACGTTGCCCTGTAGAAATTGCCAAACCCACACCAGACGATGGCCCAAAAGTTCCATTTCGGACAGTTTTGGGATTTTTGTGTTTTCGGGGGACAGATGAATTTTTCTGCGGGCGGTGATAATTTATCTGCAAAGTAGACTTGCCAAGCTTTCCAGGGAGTCCAGTTTCATAATTTATCGACGTCGACGTTGCCCTGTAGAAATTGCCAAACCCACACCACACGATGGCCCAAAAGTTCTATTTCAGAGAGTTTTGGGATTTTTGTGTTTTCGGGAGTCAGATGAATTTTTCTGCGGGCGGTGATCATTTATCTGCAAAGTAGACTTGCCAAGCTTTCCAGGGAGTCTAGTTGCATAATTTATCGACGTCGACGTTGCCCTGTAGAAATTGCCAAACCCACACCACACGATGGCCCAAAAGTTCCATTTCGGACAGTTTTGGGATTTTTGTGTTTTCGGGTGTCAGATGAATTTTTCTGCGGGCGGTGATAATTTATCTGCAAAGTAGACTTGCCAAGCTTTCCAGGGAGTCCAGTTTCATAATTTATCGACGTCGACGTTGACCTGTAGAAATTGCCAAACCCACACCACACGATGGCCCAAAAGTTCCATTTCGGACAGTTTTGGGATTTTTGTGTTTTCGGGAGTCAGATGAATTTTTCTGCGGGCGGTGATCATTTATCTGCAAAGTAGACTTGCCAAGCTTTCCAGGGAGTCCAGTTTCGTAATTTATCGACATCGACGTTGCCCTGTACAAATTGCCAAACCCACACCACACGATGGCCCAAAAGTTCCATTTCGGACAGTTTTGGGATTTTTGTGTTTTCGGGAGTCAGATGAATTTTTCTGCGGGCGGTGATCATTTATCTGCAAAGTAGACTTGCCAAGCTTTGCAGGGAGTCCAGTTTCGTAATTTATTGACGTCGACGTTGCCCTGTACAAATTGCCAAACCCACACCAGACGATGGCCCAAAAGTTCCATTTCGGACAGTTTTACGATTTGTGTGTTTTAGGGCGTCAGATGAATTTTTCTGCGGGCGGTGATAATTTATCTGCAAAGTAGACTTGCCAAGCTTTCCAGGGAGTCCAGTTTCATAATTTATCGACGTCGACGTTGACCTGTAGAAATTGCCAAACCCACACCACACGATGGCCCAAAAGTTCCATTTTGGACAGTTTTGGGATTTTTGTGTTTTCGGGAGTCAGATGAATTTTTCTGCGGGCGGTGATCATTTATCTGCAAAGTAGACTTGCCAAGCTTTCCAGGGAGTCCAGTTTCATAATTTATCGACGTCGACGTTGCCCTGTACAAATTGCCAAACCCACACCACACGATGGCCCAAAAGTTCCATTTCGGACAGTTTTGGGATTTTTGTGTTTTCGGGAGTCAGATGAATTTTTCTGCGGGCGGTGATCATTTATCTGCAAAGTAGACTTGCCAAGCTTTCCAGGGAGTCCAGTTTCGTAATTTATCGACGTCGACGTTGCCCTGTAGAAATTGCCAAACCCACACCACACGATGGCCCAAAAGTTCCATTTCGGACAGTTTTGGGATTTTTGTGTTTTCGGGAGTCAGATGAATTTTTCTGCGGGCGGTGATCATTTATCTGCAAAGTAGACTTGCCAAGCTTTCCAGGGAGTCCAGTTTCGTAATTTATCGACGTCGACGTTGCCCTGTAGAAATTGCCAAACCCACACCACACGATGGCCCAAAAGTTCCATTTCGGACAGTTTTACGATTTGTGTGTTTTCGGGAGTCAGATGAATTTTTCTGCGGGCGGTGATAATTTATCTGCAAAGTAGACTTGCCAAGCTTTCCAGGGAGTCCAGTTTCATAATTTATCGACGTCGACGTTGACCTGTAGAAATTGCCAAACCCACACCACACGATGGCCCAAAAGTTCCATTTCGGACAGTTTTGGGATTTTTTTGTTTTCGGGGGTCAGATGAATTTTTCTGCGGGCGGTGATCATTTATCTGCAAAGTAGACTTGCCAAGCTTTCCAGGGAGTCCAGTTTCATAATTTATCGACGTCGACGTTGCCCTGTACAAATTGCCAAACCCACACCAGACGATGGCCCAAAAGTTCCATTTCGGACAGTTTTGGGATTTTTGTGTTTTCGGGAGTCAGATGAATTTTTCTGCGGGCGGTGATCATTTATCTGCAAAGTAGACTTGCCAAGCTTTCCAGGGAGTCCAGTTTCGTAATTTATCGACGTCGACGTTGCCCTGTAGAAATTGCCAAACCCACACCACACGATGGCCCAAAAGTTCCATTTCGGACAGTTTTGGGATTTTTGTGTTTTCGGGAGTCAGATGAATTTTTCTGCGGGCGGTGATCATTTATCTGCAAAGTAGACTTGCCAAGCTTTCCAGGGAGTCCAGTTTCGTAATTTATCGACGTCGACGTTGCCCTGTAGAAATTGCCAAACCCACACCACACGATGGCCCAAAAGTTCCATTTCGGACAGTTTTACGATTTGTGTGTTTTCGGGAGTCAGATGAATTTTTCTGCGGGCGGTGATCATTTATCTGCAAAGTAGACTTGCCAAGCTTTCCAGGGAGTCGAGTTTCGTAATTTATCGACGTCGACGTTGCCCTGTAGAAATTGCCAAACCCACACCACACGATGGCCCAAAAGTTCCATTTCGGACAGTTTTGGGATTTTTTTGTTTTCGGGGGTCAGATGAATTTTTCTGCGGGCGGTGATAATTTATCTGCAAAGTAGACTTGCCAAGCTTTCCAGGGAGTCCAGTTTCATAATTTATCGACGTCGACGTTGCCCTGTAGAAATTGCCAAACCCACACCAGACGATGGCCCAAAAGTTTCCTTTCGGACAGTTTTGGGATTTTTGTGTTTTCAGGAGTCAGATGAATTTTTCTGCGGGCGGTGATAATTTATCTGCAAAGTAGACTTGCCAAGCTTTCCAGGGAGTCCAGTTTCATAATTTATCGACGTCGACGTTGCCCTGTAGAAATTGCCAAACCCACACCAGACGATGGCCCAAAAGTTTCATTTCGGACAGTTTTGGGATTTTTGTGTTTTCAGGAGTCAGATGAATTTTTCTGCGGGCGGTGATAATTTATCTGCAAAGTAGACTTGCCAAGCTTTCCAGGGAGTCCAGTTTCGTAATTTATCGACGTCGACGTTGCCCTGTAGAAATTGGCAAACCCACGCCACACGATGGCCCAAAAGTTCCATTTCGGACAGTTTTGGGATTTTTGTGTTTTCGGGCGTCAGATGAATTTTTCTGCGGGCGGTGATAATTTATCTGCAAAGTAGACTTGCCAAGCTTTCCAGGGAGTCCAGTTTCGTAATTTATCGACATCGACGTTGCCCTGTAGAAATTGCCAAACCCACACCAGACGATGGCCCAAAAGTTCCATTTCGGACAGTTTTGGGATTTTTGTGTTTTCGGGGGACAGATGAATTTTTCTGCGGGCGGTGATCATTTATCTGCAAAGTAGACTTGCCAAGCTTTCCAGGGAGTCCAGTTTCGTAATTTATCGACGTCGACGTTGCCCTGTAGAAATTGCCAAACCCACACCACACGATGGCCCAAAAGTTCCATTTCGGACAGTTTTACGATTTGTGTGTTTTCGGGAGTCAGATGAATTTTTCTGCGGGCGGTGATCATTTATCTGCAAAGTAGACTTGCCAAGCTTTCCAGGGAGTCCAGTTTCGTAATTTATCGACGTCGACGTTGCCCTGTAGAAATTGCCAAACCCACACCAGACGATGGCCCAAAAGTTCCATTTCGGACAGTTTTGGGATTTTTGTGTTTTCAGGAGTCAGATGAATTTTTCTGCGGGCGGTGATCATTTATCTGCAAAGTAGACTTGCCAAGCTTTCCAGGGAGTCCAGTTTCGTAATTTATCGACGTCGACGTTGCCCTGTAGAAATTGCCAAACCCACACCACACGATGGCCCAAAAGTTCCATTTCGGACAGTTTTACGATTTGTGTGTTTTCGGGAGTCAGATGAATTTTTCTGCGGGCGGTGATAATTTATCTGCAAAGTAGACTTGCCAAGCTTTCCAGGGAGTCTAGTTTCGTAATTTATCGACGTCGACGTTGCCCTGTAGAAATTGCCAAACCCACACCAGACGATGGCCCAAAAGTTCCATTTCGGACAGTTTTGGGATTTTTTTGTTTTCGGGGGACAGATGAATTTTTCTGCGGGCGGTGATAATTTATCTGCAAAGTAGACTTGCCAAGCTTTCCAGGGAGTCCAGTTTCGTAATTTATCGACGTCGACGTTGCCCTGTAGAAATTGCCAAACCCACACCACACGATGGCCCAAAAGTTCCATTTCGGACAGTTTTGGGATTTTTGTGTTTTCGGGAGTCAGATGAATTTTTCTGCGGGCGGTGATCATTTATCTGCAAAGTAGACTTGCCAAGCTTTCCAGGGAGTCCAGTTTCGTAATTTATCGACGTCGACGTTGCCCTGTAGAAATTGCCAAACCCACACCACACGATGGCCCAAAAGTTCCATTTCGGACAGTTTTGGGATTTTTGTGTTTTCGGGAGTCAGATGAATTTTTCTGCGGGCGGTGATCATTTATCTGCAAAGTAGACTTGCCAAGCTTTCCAGGGAGTCCAGTTTCGTAATTTATCGACGTCGACGTTGCCCTGTAGAAATTGCCAAACCCACACCACACGATGGCCCAAAAGTTCCATTTCGGACAGTTTTACGATTTGTGTGTTTTCGGGAGTCAGATGAATTTTTCTGCGGGCGGTGATCATTTATCTGCAAAGTAGACTTGCCAAGCTTTCCAGGGAGTCGAGTTTCGTAATTTATCGACGTCGACGTTGCCCTGTAGAAATTGCCAAACCCACACCACACGATGGCCCAAAAGTTCCATTTCGGACAGTTTTGGGATTTTTTTGTTTTCGGGGGTCAGATGAATTTTTCTGCGGGCGGTGATAATTTATCTGCAAAGTAGACTTGCCAAGCTTTCCAGGGAGTCCAGTTTCATAATTTATCGACGTCGACGTTGCCCTGTAGAAATTGCCAAACCCACACCAGACGATGGCCCAAAAGTTTCCTTTCGGACAGTTTTGGGATTTTTGTGTTTTCAGGAGTCAGATGAATTTTTCTGCGGGCGGTGATAATTTATCTGCAAAGTAGACTTGCCAAGCTTTCCAGGGAGTCCAGTTTCATAATTTATCGACGTCGACGTTGCCCTGTAGAAATTGCCAAACCCACACCACACGATGGCCCAAAAGTTCCATTTCGGACAGTTTTGGGATTTTTGTGTTTTCGGGAGTCAGATGAATTTTTCTGCGGGCGGTGATAATTTATCTGCAAAGTAGACTTGCCAAGCTTTCCAGGGAGTCTAGTTTCGTAATTTATCGACATCGACGTTGCCCTGTAGAAATTGCCAAACCCACACCAGACGATGGCCCAAAAGTTCCATTTCGGACAGTTTTGGGATTTTTGTGTTTTCGGGGGACAGATGAATTTTTCTGCGGGCGGTGATAATTTATCTGCAAAGTAGACTTGCCAAGCTTTCCAGGGAGTCCAGTTTCGTAATTTATCGACGTCGACGTTGCCCTGTAGAAATTGCCAAACCCACACCACACGATGGCCCAAAAGTTCCATTTCGGACAGTTTTGGGATTTTTGTGTTTTCGGGCGTCAGATGAATTTTTCTGCGGGCGGTGATCATTTATCTGCAAAGTAGACTTGCCAAGCTTTCCAGGGAGTCCAGTTTCGTAATTTATCGACGTCGACGTTGCCCTGTAGAAATTGCCAAACCCACACCACACGATGGCCCAAAAGTTCCATTTCGGACAGTTTTACGATTTGTGTGTTTTCGGGAGTCAGATGAATTTTTCTGCGGGCGGTGATAATTTATCTGCAAAGTAGACTTGCCAAGCTTTCCAGGGAGTCCAGTTTCATAATTTATCGACGTCGACGTTGCCCTGTAGAAATTGCCAAACCCACACCAGACGATGGCCCAAAAGTTTCATTTCGGACAGTTTTGGGATTTTTGTGTTTTCAGGAGTCAGATGAATTTTTCTGCGGGCGGTGATAATTTATCTGCAAAGTAGACTTGCCAAGCTTTCCAGGGAGTCCAGTTTCGTAATTTATCGACGTCGACGTTGCCCTGTAGAAATTGCCAAACCCACACCACACGATGGCCCAAAAGTTCCATTTCGGACAGTTTTGGGATTTTTGTGTTTTCGGGAGTCAGATGAATTTTTCTGCGGGCGGTGATCATTTATCTGCAAAGTAGACTTGCCAAGCTTTCCAGGGAGTCCAGTTTCGTAATTTATCGACGTCGACGTTGCCCTGTAGAAATTGCCAAACCCACACCACACGATGGCCCAAAAGTTCCATTTCGGACAGTTTTGGGATTTTTGTGTTTTCGGGAGTCAGATGAATTTTTCTGCGGGCGGTGATCATTTATCTGCAAAGTAGACTTGCCAAGCTTTCCAGGGAGTCCAGTTTCGTAATTTATCGACGTCGACGTTGCCCTGTAGAAATTGCCAAACCCACACCACACGATGGCCCAAAAGTTCCATTTCGGACAGTTTTACGATTTGTGTGTTTTCGGGAGTCAGATGAATTTTTCTGCGGGCGGTGATCATTTATCTGCAAAGTAGACTTGCCAAGCTTTCCAGGGAGTCGAGTTTCGTAATTTATCGACGTCGACGTTGCCCTGTAGAAATTGCCAAACCCACACCACACGATGGCCCAAAAGTTCCATTTCGGACAGTTTTGGGATTTTTTTGTTTTCGGGGGTCAGATGAATTTTTCTGCGGGCGGTGATAATTTATCTGCAAAGTAGACTTGCCAAGCTTTCCAGGGAGTCCAGTTTCATAATTTATCGACGTCGACGTTGCCCTGTAGAAATTGCCAAACCCACACCAGACGATGGCCCAAAAGTTTCCTTTCGGACAGTTTTGGGATTTTTGTGTTTTCAGGAGTCAGATGAATTTTTCTGCGGGCGGTGATAATTTATCTGCAAAGTAGACTTGCCAAGCTTTCCAGGGAGTCCAGTTTCATAATTTATCGACGTCGACGTTGCCCTGTAGAAATTGCCAAACCCACACCACACGATGGCCCAAAAGTTCCATTTCGGACAGTTTTGGGATTTTTGTGTTTTCGGGAGTCAGATGAATTTTTCTGCGGGCGGTGATAATTTATCTGCAAAGTAGACTTGCCAAGCTTTCCAGGGAGTCTAGTTTCGTAATTTATCGACATCGACGTTGCCCTGTAGAAATTGCCAAACCCACACCAGACGATGGCCCAAAAGTTCCATTTCGGACAGTTTTGGGATTTTTGTGTTTTCGGGGGACAGATGAATTTTTCTGCGGGCGGTGATAATTTATCTGCAAAGTAGACTTGCCAAGCTTTCCAGGGAGTCCAGTTTCGTAATTTATCGACGTCGACGTTGCCCTGTAGAAATTGCCAAACCCACACCACACGATGGCCCAAAAGTTCCATTTCGGACAGTTTTGGGATTTTTGTGTTTTCGGGCGTCAGATGAATTTTTCTGCGGGCGGTGATCATTTATCTGCAAAGTAGACTTGCCAAGCTTTCCAGGGAGTCCAGTTTCGTAATTTATCGACGTCGACGTTGCCCTGTAGAAATTGCCAAACCCACACCACACGATGGCCCAAAAGTTCCATTTCGGACAGTTTTACGATTTGTGTGTTTTCGGGAGTCAGATGAATTTTTCTGCGGGCGGTGATAATTTATCTGCAAAGTAGACTTGCCAAGCTTTCCAGGGAGTCCAGTTTCATAATTTATCGACGTCGACGTTGCCCTGTAGAAATTGCCAAACCCACACCAGACGATGGCCCAAAAGTTTCATTTCGGACAGTTTTGGGATTTTTGTGTTTTCAGGAGTCAGATGAATTTTTCTGCGGGCGGTGATAATTTATCTGCAAAGTAGACTTGCCAAGCTTTCCAGGGAGTCCAGTTTCGTAATTTATCGACGTCGACGTTGCCCTGTAGAAATTGGCAAACCCACGCCACACGATGGCCCAAAAGTTCCATTTCGGACAGTTTTGGGATTTTTGTGTTTTCGGGCGTCAGATGAATTTTTCTGCGGGCGGTGATAATTTATCTGCAAAGTAGACTTGCCAAGCTTTCCAGGGAGTCTAGTTTCGTAATTTATCGACATCGACGTTGCCCTGTAGAAATTGCCAAACCCACACCAGACGATGGCCCAAAAGTTCCATTTCGGACAGTTTTGGGATTTTTGTGTTTTCGGGGGACAGATGAATTTTTCTGCGGGCGGTGATAATTTATCTGCAAAGTAGACTTGCCAAGCTTTCCAGGGAGTCCAGTTTCGTAATTTATCGACGTCGACGTTGCCCTGTAGAAATTGGCAAACCCACACCACACGATGGCCCAAAAGTTCCATTTCGGACAGTTTTGGGATTTTTGTGTTTTCGGGCGTCAGATGAATTTTTCTGCGGGCGGTGATCATTTATCTGCAAAGTAGACTTGCCAAGCTTTCCAGGGAGTCCAGTTTCGTAATTTATCGACGTTGACGTTGCCCTGTACAAATTGCCAAACCCACTCCAGACGATGGCCCAAAAGTTCCATTTCGGACAGTTTTACGATTTGTGTGTTTTCAGGAGTCAGATGAATTTTTCTGCGGGCGGTGATAATTTATCTACAAAGTAGACTTGCCAAGCTTTCCAGGGAGTCCAGTTTCGTAATTTATCGACGTCGACGTTGCCCTGTACAAATTGCCAAACCCACACCACACGATGGCCCAAAAGTTCCATTTCGGACAGTTTTGGGATTTTTGTGTTTTCGGGCGTCAGATGAATTTTTCTGCGGGCGGTGATCATTTATCTGCAAAGTAGACTTGCCAAGCTTTCCAGGGAGTCGAGTTTCGTAATTTATCGACGTCGACGTTGCCCTGTAGAAATTGCCAAACCCACACCACACGATGGCCCAAAAGTTCCATTTCGGACAGTTTTGGGATTTTTGTGTTTTCGGGAGTCAGATGAATTTTTCTGCGGGCGGTGATAATTTATCTGCAAAGTAGACTTGCCAAGCTTTCCAGGGAGTCCAGTTTCGTAATTTATCGACGTCGACGTTGCCCTGTAGAAATTGCCAAACCCACACCACACGATGGCCCAAAAGTTCCATTTCGGACAGTTTTGGGATTTTTGTGTTTTCGGGCGTCAGATGAATTTTTCTGCGGGCGGTGATCATTTATCTGCAAAGTAGACTTGCCAAGCTTTCCAGGGAGTCCAGTTTCGTAATTTATCGACGTCGACGTTGCCCTGTACAAATTGCCAAACCCACACCAGACGATGGCCCAAAAGTTCCATTTCGGACAGTTTTACGATATTTGTGTTTTCAGGAGTCAGATGAATTTTTCTGCGGGCGGTGATAATTTATCTGCAAAGTAGACTTGCCAAGCTTTCCAGGGAGTCTAGTTTCGTAATTTATCGACATCGACGTTGCCCTGTAGAAATTGCCAAACCCACACCAGACGATGGCCCAAAAGTTCCATTTCGGACAGTTTTGTGGTTTTTGTGTTTTCGGGAGTCAGATGAATTTTTCTGTCATAGGTGATAATTTATCTGCAAAGTAGACTTGCCAAGCTTTCCAGGGAGTCAGTTTCGTAATTTATCGACGTCGACGTTGCCCTGTAGAAATTACCAAAACCACACGATAGCCCAGAAGTTCCATTTCGGATAGTTTTGGGATTTTTGTGTTTTCGCGTGTCAGATGAATTTTTCTGCGGGCGGTGATCATTTATCTGCAAAGTAGACTTGCCAAGCTTTCCAGGGAGTCCAGTTTCGTAATTTATCGACGTCGACGTTGCCCTGTAGAAATTGCCAAACCCACACCACACGATGGCCCAAAAGTTCCATTTCGGACAGTTTTACGATTTGTGTGTTTTCGGGAGTCAGATGAATTTTTCTGCGGGCGGTGATCATTTATCTGCAAAGTAGACTTGCCAAGCTTTCCAGGGAGTCGAGTTTCGTAATTTATCGACGTCGACGTTGCCCTGTAGAAATTGCCAAACCCACACCACACGATGGCCCAAAAGTTCCATTTCGGACAGTTTTGGGATTTTTTTGTTTTCGGGGGTCAGATGAATTTTTCTGCGGGCGGTGATAATTTATCTGCAAAGTAGACTTGCCAAGCTTTCCAGGGAGTCCAGTTTCATAATTTATCGACGTCGACGTTGCCCTGTAGAAATTGCCAAACCCACACCAGACGATGGCCCAAAAGTTTCCTTTCGGACAGTTTTGGGATTTTTGTGTTTTCGGGAGTCAGATGAATTTTTCTGCGGGCGGTGATAATTTATCTGCAAAGTAGACTTGCCAAGCTTTCCAGGGAGTCCAGTTTCGTAATTTATCGACGTCGACGTTGCCCTGTACAAATTGCCAAACCCACACCACACGATGGCCCAAAAGTTCCATTTCGGACAGTTTTGGGATTTTTGTGTTTTCGGGCGTCAGATGAATTTTTCTGCGGGCGGTGATCATTTATCTGCAAAGTAGACTTGCCAAGCTTTCCAGGGAGTCGAGTTTCGTAATTTATCGACGTCGACGTTGCCCTGTAGAAATTGCCAAACCCACACCACACGATGGCCCAAAAGTTCCATTTCGGACAGTTTTGGGATTTTTGTGTTTTCGGGGGTCAGATGAATTTTTCTGCGGGCGGTGATAATTTATCTGCAAAGTAGACTTGCCAAGCTTTCCAGGGAGTCCAGTTTCGTAATTTATCGACGTCGACGTTGCCCTGTAGAAATTGCCAAACCCACACCACACGATGGCCCAAAAGTTCCATTTCGGACAGTTTTGGGATTTTTGTGTTTTCGGGCGTCAGATGAATTTTTCTGCGGGCGGTGATCATTTATCTGCAAAGTAGACTTGCCAAGCTTTCCAGGGAGTCCAGTTTCGTAATTTATCGACGTCGACGTTGCCCTGTACAAATTGCCAAACCCACACCAGACGATGGCCCAAAAGTTCCATTTCGGACAGTTTTACGATATTTGTGTTTTCAGGAGTCAGATGAATTTTTCTGCGGGCGGTGATAATTTATCTGCAAAGTAGACTTGCCAAGCTTTCCAGGGAGTCTAGTTTCGTAATTTATCGACATCGACGTTGCCCTGTAGAAATTGCCAAACCCACACCAGACGATGGCCCAAAAGTTCCATTTCGGACAGTTTTGTGGTTTTTGTGTTTTCGGGAGTCAGATGAATTTTTCTGTCATAGGTGATAATTTATCTGCAAAGTAGACTTGCCAAGCTTTCCAGGGAGTCAGTTTCGTAATTTATCGACGTCGACGTTGCCCTGTAGAAATTACCAAAACCACACGATAGCCCAGAAGTTCCATTTCGGATAGTTTTGGGATTTTTGTGTTTTCGCGTGTCAGATGAATTTTTCTGCGGGCGGTGATAATTTATCTACAAAGTAGACTTGCCAAGCTTTCCAGGGAGTCTAGTTTCATAATTTATCGACGTCGACGTTGCCCTGTACAAATTGCCAAACCCACACCAGACGATGGCCCAAAAGTTCCATTTCGGACAGTTTTACGATTTGTGTGTTTTCGGGCGTCAGATGAATTTTTCTGCGGGCGGTGATAATTTATCTACAAAGTAGACTTGCCAAGCTTTCCAGGGAGTCCAGTTTCATAATTTATCGACGTCGACGTTGCCCTGTAGAAATTGGCAAACCCACACCACACGATGGCCCAAAAGTTCCATTTCGGACAGTTTTGGGATTTTTGGGTTTTCGGGAGTCAGATGAATTTTTCTGTGGGCGGTGATCATTTATCTGCAAAGTAGACTTGCCAAGCTTTCCAGGGAGTCCAGTTTCGTAATTTATCGACGTCGACGTTGCCCTGTACAAATTGCCAAACCCACACCAGACGATGGCCCAAAAGTTCCATTTCGGACAGTTTTACGATATTTGTGTTTTCAGGAGTCAGATGAATTTTTCTGCGGGCGGTGATAATTTATCTGCAAAGTAGACTTGCCAAGCTTTCCAGGGAGTCTAGTTTCATAATTTATCGACGTCGACGTTGCCCTGTAGAAATTGCCAAACCCACACCACACGATGGCCCAAAAGTTCCATTTCGGACAGTTTTGGGATTTTTGTGTTTTCGGGAGTCAGATGAATTTTTCTGCGGGCGGTGATAATTTATCTGCAAAGTAGACTTGCCAAGCTTTCCAGGGAGTCTAGTTTCGTAATTTATCGACATCGACGTTGCCCTGTAGAAATTGCCAAACCCACACCAGACGATGGCCCAAAAGTTCCATTTCGGACAGTTTTGGGATTTTTGTGTTTTCGGGGGACAGATGAATTTTTCTGCGGGCGGTGATAATTTATCTACAAAGTAGACTTGCCAAGCTTTCCAGGGAGTCTAGTTTCGTAATTTATCGACATCGACGTTGCCCTGTAGAAATTGCCAAACCCACACCAGACGATGGCCCAAAAGTTCCATTTCGGACAGTTTTGGGATTTTTTTGTTTTCGGGGGTCAGATGAATTTTTCTGCGGGCGGTGATAATTTATCTGCAAAGTAGACTTGCCAAGCTTTCCAGGGAGTCAGTTTCGTAATTTATCGACGTCGACGTTGCCCTGTAGAAATTGCCAAACCCACACCACACGATGGCCCAAAAGTTCCATTTCGGACAGTTTTGGGATTTTTGTGTTTTCGGGGGACAGATGAATTTTTCTGCGGGCGGTGATAATTTATCTGCAAAGTAGACTTGCCAAGCTTTCCAGGGAGTCCAGTTTCGTAATTTATCGACGTCGACGTTGCCCTGTAGAAATTGCCAAACCCACACCACACGATGGCCCAAAAGTTCCATTTCGGACAGTTTTGGGATTTTTGTGTTTTCGGGCGTCAGATGAATTTTTCTGCGGGCGGTGATCATTTATCTGCAAAGTAGACTTGCCAAGCTTTCCAGGGAGTCCAGTTTCGTAATTTATCGACGTCGACGTTGCCCTGTACAAATTGCCAAACCCACACCAGACGATGGCCCAAAAGTTCCATTTCGGACAGTTTTACGATATTTGTGTTTTCAGGAGTCAGATGAATTTTTCTGCGGGCGGTGATAATTTATCTGCAAAGTAGACTTGCCAAGCTTTCCAGGGAGTCTAGTTTCGTAATTTATCGACATCGACGTTGCCCTGTAGAAATTGCCAAACCCACACCAGACGATGGCCCAAAAGTTCCATTTCGGACAGTTTTGTGGTTTTTGTGTTTTCGGGAGTCAGATGAATTTTTCTGTCATAGGTGATAATTTATCTGCAAAGTAGACTTGCCAAGCTTTCCAGGGAGTCAGTTTCGTAATTTATCGACGTCGACGTTGCCCTGTAGAAATTACCAAAACCACACGATAGCCCAGAAGTTCCATTTCGGATAGTTTTGGGATTTTTGTGTTTTCGCGTGTCAGATGAATTTTTCTGCGGGCGGTGATAATTTATCTACAAAGTAGACTTGCCAAGCTTTCCAGGGAGTCTAGTTTCATAATTTATCGACGTCGACGTTGCCCTGTACAAATTGCCAAACCCACACCAGACGATGGCCCAAAAGTTCCATTTCGGACAGTTTTACGATTTGTGTGTTTTCGGGCGTCAGATGAATTTTTCTGCGGGCGGTGATAATTTATCTACAAAGTAGACTTGCCAAGCTTTCCAGGGAGTCCAGTTTCATAATTTATCGACGTCGACGTTGCCCTGTAGAAATTGGCAAACCCACACCACACGATGGCCCAAAAGTTCCATTTCGGACAGTTTTGGGATTTTTGGGTTTTCGGGAGTCAGATGAATTTTTCTGTGGGCGGTGATCATTTATCTGCAAAGTAGACTTGCCAAGCTTTCCAGGGAGTCCAGTTTCGTAATTTATCGACGTCGACGTTGCCCTGTACAAATTGCCAAACCCACACCAGACGATGGCCCAAAAGTTCCATTTCGGACAGTTTTACGATATTTGTGTTTTCAGGAGTCAGATGAATTTTTCTGCGGGCGGTGATAATTTATCTGCAAAGTAGACTTGCCAAGCTTTCCAGGGAGTCTAGTTTCATAATTTATCGACGTCGACGTTGCCCTGTAGAAATTGCCAAACCCACACCACACGATGGCCCAAAAGTTCCATTTCGGACAGTTTTGGGATTTTTGTGTTTTCGGGAGTCAGATGAATTTTTCTGCGGGCGGTGATAATTTATCTGCAAAGTAGACTTGCCAAGCTTTCCAGGGAGTCTAGTTTCGTAATTTATCGACATCGACGTTGCCCTGTAGAAATTGCCAAACCCACACCAGACGATGGCCCAAAAGTTCCATTTCGGACAGTTTTGGGATTTTTGTGTTTTCGGGGGACAGATGAATTTTTCTGCGGGCGGTGATAATTTATCTACAAAGTAGACTTGCCAAGCTTTCCAGGGAGTCTAGTTTCGTAATTTATCGACATCGACGTTGCCCTGTAGAAATTGCCAAACCCACACCAGACGATGGCCCAAAAGTTCCATTTCGGACAGTTTTGTGGTTTTTGTGTTTTCGGGAGTCAGATGAATTTTTCTGTCATAGGTGATAATTTATCTGCAAAGTAGACTTGCCAAGCTTTCCAGGGAGTCAGTTTCGTAATTTATCGACGTCGACGTTGCCCTGTACAAATTGCCAAACCCACACCACACGATGGCCCAAAAGTTCCATTTCGGACAGTTTTGGGATTTTTGTGTTTTCGGGCGTCAGATGAATTTTTCTGCGGGCGGTGATCATTTATCTGCAAAGTAGACTTGCCAAGCTTTCCAGGGAGTCCAGTTTCGTAATTTATCGACGTCGACGTTGTCCTGTACAAATTGCCAAACCCACACCAGACGATGGCCCAAAAGTTCCATTTCGGACAGTTTTACGATTTGTGTGTTTTCAGGAGTCAGATGAATTTTTCTGCGGGCGGTGATCATTTATCTGCAAAGTAGACTTGCCAAGCTTTCCAGGGAGTCGAGTTTCGTAATTTATCGACGTCGACGTTGCCCTGTAGAAATTGCCAAACCCACACCACACGATGGCCCAAAAGTTCCATTTCGGACAGTTTTGGGATTTTTGTGTTTTCGGGGGTCAGATGAATTTTTCTGCGGGCGGTGATAATTTATCTGCAAAGTAGACTTGCCAAGCTTTCCAGGGAGTCCAGTTTCGTAATTTATCGACGTCGACGTTGCCCTGTACAAATTGCCAAACCCACACCACACGATGGCCCAAAAGTTCCATTTCGGACAGTTTTCGGATTTTTGTGTTTTCGGGCGTCAGATGAATTTTTCTGCGGGCGGTGATCATTTATCTGCAAAGTAGACTTGCCAAGCTTTCCAGGGAGTCCAGTTTCGTAATTTATCGACGTTGACGTTGCCCTGTACAAATTGCCAAACCCACACCAGACGATGGCCCAAAAGTTCCATTTCGGACAGTTTTACGATTTGTGTGTTTTCAGGAGTCAGATGAATTTTTCTGCGGGCGGTGATCATTTATCTGCAAAGTAGACTTGCCAAGCTTTCCAGGGAGTCGAGTTTCGTAATTTATCGACGTCGACGTTGCCCTGTAGAAATTGCCAAACCCACACCACACGATGGCCCAAAAGTTCCATTTCGGACAGTTTTGGGATTTTTGTGTTTTCGGGGGTCAGATGAATTTTTCTGCGGGCGGTGATAATTTATCTGCAAAGTAGACTTGCCAAGCTTTCCAGGGAGTCCAGTTTCGTAATTTATCGACGTCGACGTTGCCCTGTAGAAATTGCCAAACCCACACCACACGATGGCCCAAAAGTTCCATTTCGGACAGTTTTGGGATTTTTGTGTTTTCGGGCGTCAGATGAATTTTTCTGCGGGCGGTGATCATTTATCTGCAAAGTAGACTTGCCAAGCTTTCCAGGGAGTCCAGTTTCGTAATTTATCGACGTTGACGTTGCCCTGTACAAATTGCCAAACCCACACCAGACGATGGCCCAAAAGTTCCATTTCGGACAGTTTTACGATTTGTGTGTTTTCAGGAGTCAGATGAATTTTTCTGCGGGCGGTGATCATTTATCTGCAAAGTAGACTTGCCAAGCTTTCCAGGGAGTCGAGTTTCGTAATTTATCGACGTCGACGTTGCCCTGTAGAAATTGCCAAACCCACACCACACGATGGCCCAAAAGTTCCATTTCGGACAGTTTTGGGATTTTTGTGTTTTCGGGCGTCAGATGAATTTTTCTGCGGGCGGTGATCATTTATCTGCAAAGTAGACTTGCCATGCTTTCCAGGGAGTCCAGTTTCGTAATTTATCGACGTCGACGTTGCCCTGTACAAATTGCCAAACCCACACCAGACGATGGCCCAAAAGTTTCATTTCGGACAGTTTTACGATATTTGTGTTTTCAGGAGTCAGATGAATTTTTCTGCGGGCGGTGATAATTTATCTGCAAAGTAGACTTGCCAAGCTTTCTAGGGAGTCTACTTTCATAATTTATCGACGTCGACGTTGCCCTGTAGAAATTGCCAAACCCACACCATACGATGGCCCAAAAGTTCCATTTCGGACAGTTTTGTGGTTTTTGTGTTTTCGGGAGTCAGATGAATTTTTCTGTCATAGGTGATAATTTATCTGCAAAGTAGACTTGCCAAGCTTTCCAGGGAGTCAGTTTCGTAATTTATCGACGTCGACGTTGCCCTGTAGAAATTACCAAAACCACACGATAGCCCAGAAGTTCCATTTCGGATAGTTTTGGGATTTTTGTGTTTTCGCGTGTCAGATGAATTTTTCTGCGGGCGGTGATAATTTATCTGCAAAGTAGACTTGCCAAGCTTTCCAGGGAGTCTAGTTTCATAATTTATCGACGTCGACGTTGCCCTGTAGAAATTGCCAAACCCACACCAGACGATGGCCCAAAAGTTTCATTTCGCACAGTTTTGGGATTTTTGTGTTTTCAGGAGTCAGATGAATTTTTCTGCGGGCGGTGATAATTTATCTGCAAAGTAGACTTGCCAAGCTTTCCAGGGAGTCCAGTTTCATAATTTATCGACGTCGACGTTGCCCTGTAGAAATTGCCAAACCCACACCACACGATGGCCCAAAAGTTCCATTTCGGACAGTTTTGGGATTTTTGTGTTTTCGGGGGTCAGATGAATTTTTCTGCGGGCGGTGATAATTTATCTGCAAAGTAGACTTGCCAAGCTTTCCAGGGAGTCCAGTTTCATAATTTATCGACGTCGACGTTGCCCTGTAGAAATTGCCAAACCCACACCAGACGATGGCCCAAAAGTTCCATTTCGGACAGTTTTGGGATTTTTGTGTTTTCAGGAGTCAGATGAATTTTTCTGCGGGCGGTGATAATTTATCTGCAAAGTAGACTTGCCAAGCTTTCCAGGGAGTCCAGTTTCATAATTTATCGACGTCGACGTTGCCCTGTAGAAATTGCCAAACCCACACCACACGATGGCCCAAAAGTTCCATTTCGGACAGTTTTGGGATTTTTGTGTTTTCGGGAGTCAGATGAATTTTTCTGCGGGCGGTGATAATTTATCTGCAAAGTAGACTTGCCAAGCTTTCCAGGGAGTCTAGTTTCGTAATTTATCGACATCGACGTTGCCCTGTAGAAATTGCCAAACCCACACCAGACGATGGCCCAAAAGTTCCATTTCGGACAGTTTTGGGATTTTTGTGTTTTCGGGGGACAGATGAATTTTTCTGCGGGCGGTGATAATTTATCTGCAAAGTAGACTTGCCAAGCTTTCCAGGGAGTCCAGTTTCGTAATTTATCGACGTCGACGTTGCCCTGTAGAAATTGCCAAACCCACACCATACGATGGCCCAAAAGTTCCATTTCGGACAGTTTTGGGATTTTTGTGTTTTCGGGCGTCAGATGAATTTTTCTGCGGGCGGTGATCATTTATCTGCAAAGTAGACTTGCCATGCTTTCCAGGGAGTCCAGTTTCGTAATTTATCGACGTCGACGTTGCCCTGTACAAATTGCCAAACCCACACCAGACGATGGCCCAAAAGTTTCATTTCGGACAGTTTTACGATATTTGTGTTTTCAGGAGTCAGATGAATTTTTCTGCGGGCGGTGATAATTTATCTGCAAAGTAGACTTGCCAAGCTTTCTAGGGAGTCTACTTTCATAATTTATCGACGTCGACGTTGCCCTGTAGAAATTGCCAAACCCACACCATACGATGGCCCAAAAGTTCCATTTCGGACAGTTTTGTGGTTTTTGTGTTTTCGGGAGTCAGATGAATTTTTCTGTCATAGGTGATAATTTATCTGCAAAGTAGACTTGCCAAGCTTTCCAGGGAGTCAGTTTCGTAATTTATCGACGTCGACGTTGCCCTGTAGAAATTACCAAAACCACACGATAGCCCAGAAGTTCCATTTCGGATAGTTTTGGGATTTTTGTGTTTTCGCGTGTCAGATGAATTTTTCTGCGGGCGGTGATAATTTATCTGCAAAGTAGACTTGCCAAGCTTTCCAGGGAGTCTAGTTTCATAATTTATCGACGTCGACGTTGCCATGTACAAATTGCCAAACCCACACCAGACGATGGCCCAAAAGTTCCATTTCGGACAGTTTTACGATTTGTGTGTTTTCGGGCGTCAGATGAATTTTTCTGCGGGCGGTGATAATTTATCTACAAAGTAGACTTGCCAAGCTTTCCAGGGAGTCCAGTTTCATAATTTATCGACGTCGACGTTGCCCTGTAGAAATTGGCAAACCCACACCACACGATGGCCCAAAAGTTCCATTTCGGACAGTTTTGGGATTTTTGGGTTTTCGGGAGTCAGATGAATTTTTCTGTGGGCGGTGATCATTTATCTGCAAAGTAGACTTGCCAAGCTTTCCAGGGAGTCCAGTTTCGTAATTTATCGACGTCGACGTTGCCCTGTACAAATTGCCAAACCCACACCAGACGATGGCCCAAAAGTTCCATTTCGGACAGTTTTACGATATTTGTGTTTTCAGGAGTCAGATGAATTTTTCTGCGGGCGGTGATAATTTATCTGCAAAGTAGACTTGCCAAGCTTTCCAGGGAGTCTAGTTTCATAATTTATCGACGTCGACGTTGCCCTGTAGAAATTGCCAAACCCACACCACACGATGGCCCAAAAGTTCCATTTCGGACAGTTTTGGGATTTTTGTGTTTTCGGGAGTCAGATGAATTTTTCTGCGGGCGGTGATCATTTATCTGCAAAGTAGACTTGCCAAGCTTTCCAGGGAGTCCAGTTTCGTAATTTATCGACGTCGACGTTGCCCTGTACAAATTGCCAAACCCACACCACACGATGGCCCAAAAGTTCCATTTCGGACAGTTTTGGGATTTTTGTTTTTTCAGGAGTCAGATGAATTTTTCTGCGGGCGGTGATAATTTATCTGCAAAGTAGACTTGCCAAGCTTTCCAGGGAGTCTAGTTTCATAATTTATCGACGTCGACGTTGCCCTGTAGAAATTGCCAAACCCACACCACACGATGGCCCAAAAGTTCCATTTCGGACAGTTTTGGGATTTTTGTGTTTTCGGGGGTCAGATGAATTTTTCTGCGGGCGGTGATAATTTATCTGCAAAGTAGACTTGCCAAGCTTTCCAGGGAGTCCAGTTTCGTAATTTATCGACGTCGACGTTGCCCTGTACAAATTGCCAAACCCATACCACACGATGGCCCAAAAGTTCCATTTCGGACAGTTTTGGGATTTTTGTGTTTTCGGGAGTCAGATGAATTTTTCTGCGGGCGGTGATCATTTATCTGCAAAGTAGACTTGCCAAGCTTTCCAGGGAGTCCAGTTTCGTAATTTATCGACGTCGACGTTGTCCTGTACAAATTGCCAAACCCACACCAGACGATGGCCCAAAAGTTCCATTTCGGACAGTTTTACGATTTGTGTGTTTTCAGGAGTCAGATGAATTTTTCTGCGGGCGGTGATCATTTATCTGCAAAGTAGACTTGCCAAGCTTTCCAGGGAGTCGAGTTTCGTAATTTATCGACGTCGACGTTGCCCTGTAGAAATTGCCAAACCCACACCACACGATGGCCCAAAAGTTCCATTTCGGACAGTTTTGGGATTTTTGTGTTTTCGGGGGTCAGATGAATTTTTCTGCGGGCGGTGATAATTTATCTGCAAAGTAGACTTGCCAAGCTTTCCAGGGAGTCCAGTTTCGTAATTTATCGACGTCGACGTTGCCCTGTACAAATTGCCAAACCCACACCACACGATGGCCCAAAAGTTCCATTTCGGACAGTTTTCGGATTTTTGTGTTTTCGGGCGTCAGATGAATTTTTCTGCGGGCGGTGATCATTTATCTGCAAAGTAGACTTGCCAAGCTTTCCAGGGAGTCCAGTTTCGTAATTTATCGACGTTGACGTTGCCCTGTACAAATTGCCAAACCCACACCAGACGATGGCCCAAAAGTTCCATTTCGGACAGTTTTACGATTTGTGTGTTTTCAGGAGTCAGATGAATTTTTCTGCGGGCGGTGATCATTTATCTGCAAAGTAGACTTGCCAAGCTTTCCAGGGAGTCGAGTTTCGTAATTTATCGACGTCGACGTTGCCCTGTAGAAATTGCCAAACCCACACCACACGATGGCCCAAAAGTTCCATTTCGGACAGTTTTGGGATTTTTGTGTTTTCGGGGGTCAGATGAATTTTTCTGCGGGCGGTGATAATTTATCTGCAAAGTAGACTTGCCAAGCTTTCCAGGGAGTCCAGTTTCATAATTTATCGACGTCGACGTTGCCCTGTACAAATTGCCAAACCCACACCACACGATGGCCCAAAAGTTCCATTTCGGACAGTTTTGGGATTTTTGTGTTTTCGGGAGTCAGATGAATTTTTCTGCGGGCGGTGATCATTTATCTGCAAAGTAGACTTGCCAAGCTTTCCAGGGAGTCCAGTTTCGTAATTTATCGACGTCGACGTTGCCCTGTACAAATTGCCAAACCCACACCAGACGATGGCCCAAAAGTTCCATTTCGGACAGTTTTACGATATTTGTGTTTTCAGGAGTCAGATGAATTTTTCTGCGGGCGGTGATAATTTATCTGCAAAGTAGACTTGCCAAGCTTTCCAGGGAGTCTAGTTTCATAATTTATCGACGTCGACGTTGCCCTGTAGAAATTGCCAAACCCACACCACACGATGGCCCAAAAGTTCCATTTCGGACAGTTTTGGGATTTTTGTGTTTTCGGGAGTCAGATGAATTTTTCTGCGGGCGGTGATCATTTATCTGCAAAGTAGACTTGCCAAGCTTTCCAGGGAGTCCAGTTTCGTAATTTATCGACGTCGACGTTGCCCTGTACAAATTGCCAAACCCACACCACACGATGGCCCAAAAGTTCCATTTCGGACAGTTTTGGGATTTTTGTTTTTTCAGGAGTCAGATGAATTTTTCTGCGGGCGGTGATAATTTATCTGCAAAGTAGACTTGCCAAGCTTTCCAGGGAGTCTAGTTTCATAATTTATCGACGTCGACGTTGCCCTGTAGAAATTGCCAAACCCACACCACACGATGGCCCAAAAGTTCCATTTCGGACAGTTTTGGGATTTTTGTGTTTTCGGGGGTCAGATGAATTTTTCTGCGGGCGGTGATAATTTATCTGCAAAGTAGACTTGCCAAGCTTTCCAGGGAGTCCAGTTTCGTAATTTATCGACGTCGACGTTGCCCTGTACAAATTGCCAAACCCACACCACACGATGGCCCAAAAGTTCCATTTCGGACAGTTTTGGGATTTTTGTGTTTTCGGGAGTCAGATGAATTTTTCTGCGGGCGGTGATCATTTATCTGCAAAGTAGACTTGCCAAGCTTTCCAGGGAGTCCAGTTTCGTAATTTATCGACGTCGACGTTGTCCTGTACAAATTGCCAAACCCACACCAGACGATGGCCCAAAAGTTCCATTTCGGACAGTTTTACGATTTGTGTGTTTTCAGGAGTCAGATGAATTTTTCTGCGGGCGGTGATCATTTATCTGCAAAGTAGACTTGCCAAGCTTTCCAGGGAGTCGAGTTTCGTAATTTATCGACGTCGACGTTGCCCTGTAGAAATTGCCAAACCCACACCACACGATGGCCCAAAAGTTCCATTTCGGACAGTTTTGGGATTTTTGTGTTTTCGGGGGTCAGATGAATTTTTCTGCGGGCGGTGATAATTTATCTGCAAAGTAGACTTGCCAAGCTTTCCAGGGAGTCCAGTTTCGTAATTTATCGACGTCGACGTTGCCCTGTACAAATTGCCAAACCCACACCACACGATGGCCCAAAAGTTCCATTTCGGACAGTTTTCGGATTTTTGTGTTTTCGGGCGTCAGATGAATTTTTCTGCGGGCGGTGATCATTTATCTGCAAAGTAGACTTGCCAAGCTTTCCAGGGAGTCCAGTTTCGTAATTTATCGACGTTGACGTTGCCCTGTACAAATTGCCAAACCCACACCAGACGATGGCCCAAAAGTTCCATTTCGGACAGTTTTACGATTTGTGTGTTTTCAGGAGTCAGATGAATTTTTCTGCGGGCGGTGATCATTTATCTGCAAAGTAGACTTGCCAAGCTTTCCAGGGAGTCGAGTTTCGTAATTTATCGACGTCGACGTTGCCCTGTAGAAATTGCCAAACCCACACCACACGATGGCCCAAAAGTTCCATTTCGGACAGTTTTGGGATTTTTGTGTTTTCGGCGGTCAGATGAATTTTTCTGCGGGCGGTGATCATTTATCTGCAAAGTAGACTTGCCAAGCTTTCCAGGGAGTCCAGTTTCATAATTTATCGACGTCGACGTTGCCCTGTACAAATTGCCAAACCCACACCACACGATGGCCCAAAAGTTCCATTTCGGACAGTTTTGGGATTTTTGTGTTTTCGGGAGTCAGATGAATTTTTCTGCGGGCGGTGATCATTTATCTGCAAAGTAGACTTGCCAAGCTTTCCAGGGAGTCCAGTTTCGTAATTTATCGACGTTGACGTTGCCCTGTAGAAATTGCCAAACCCACACCAGACGATGGCCCAAAAGTTCCATTTCGGACAGTTTTACGATTTGTGTGTTTTCAGGAGTCAGATGAATTTTTCTGCGGGCGGTGATCATTTATCTGCAAAGTAGACTTGCCAAGCTTTCCAGGGAGTCGAGTTTCGTAATTTATCGACGTCGACGTTGCCCTGTAGAAATTGCCAAACCCACACCACACGATGGCCCAAAAGTTCCATTTCGGACAGTTTTGGGATTTTTGTGTTTTCGGGGGTCAGATGAATTTTTCTGCGGGCGGTGATAATTTATCTGCAAAGTAGACTTGCCAAGCTTTCCAGGGAGTCCAGTTTCATAATTTATCGACGTCGACGTTGCCCTGTACAAATTGCCAAACCCACACCACACGATGGCCCAAAAGTTCCATTTCGGACAGTTTTGGGATTTTTGTGTTTTCGGGCGTCAGATGAATTTTTCTGCGGGCGGTGATAATTTATCTGCAAAGTAGACTTGCCAAGCTTTCCAGGGAGTCTAGTTTCGTAATTTATCGACATCGACGTTGCCCTGTAGAAATTGCCAAACCCACACCAGATGATGGCCCAAAAGTTCCATTTCGGACAGTTTTGGGATTTTTGTGTTTTCGGGGGACAGATGAATTTTTCTGCGGGCGGTGATAATTTATCTGCAAAGTGGACTTGCCAAGCTTTCCAGGGAGTCCAGTTTCGTAATTTATCGACGTCGACGTTGCCCTGTAGAAATTGCCAAACCCACACCACACGATGGCCCAAAAGTTCCATTTCGGACAGTTTTGGGATTTTTGTGTTTTCGGGCGTCAGATGAATTTTTCTGCGGGCGGTGATCATTTATCTGCAAAGTAGACTTGCCATGCTTTCCAGGGAGTCCAGTTTCGTAATTTATCGACGTCGACGTTGCCCTGTACAAATTGCCAAACCCACACCAGACGATGGCCCAAAAGTTTCATTTCGGACAGTTTTACGATATTTGTGTTTTCAGGAGTCAGATGAATTTTTCTGCGGGCGGTGATAATTTATCTGCAAAGTAGACTTGCCAAGCTTTCTAGGGAGTCTACTTTCATAATTTATCGACGTCGACGTTGCCCTGTAGAAATTGCCAAACCCACACCATACGATGGCCCAAAAGTTCCATTTCGGACAGTTTTGTGGTTTTTGTGTTTTCGGGAGTCAGATGAATTTTTCTGTCATAGGTGATAATTTATCTGCAAAGTAGACTTGCCAAGCTTTCCAGGGAGTCAGTTTCGTAATTTATCGACGTCGACGTTGCCCTGTAGAAATTACCAAAACCACACGATAGCCCATAAGTTCCATTTCGGATAGTTTTGGGATTTTTGTGTTTTCGCGTGTCAGATGAATTTTTCTGCGGGCGGTGATAATTTATCTGCAAAGTAGACTTGCCAAGCTTTCCAGGGAGTCTAGTTTCATAATTTATCGACGTCGACGTTGCCCTGTAGAAATTGCCAAACCCACACCAGACGATGGCCCAAAAGTTTCATTTCGGACAGTTTTGGGATTTTTGTGTTTTCAGGAGTCAGATGAATTTTTCTGCGGGCGGTGATAATTTATCTGCAAAGTAGACTTGCCAAGCTTTCCAGGGAGTCCAGTTTCATAATTTATCGACGTCGACGTTGCCCTGTAGAAATTGCCAAACCCACACCACACGATGGCCCAAAAGTTCCATTTCGGACAGTTTTGGGATTTTTGTGTTTTCGGGGGTCAGATGAATTTTTCTGCGGGCGGTGATAATTTATCTGCAAAGTAGACTTGCCAAGCTTTCCAGGGAGTCCAGTTTCATAATTTATCGACGTCGACGTTGCCCTGTAGAAATTGCCAAACCCACACCAGACGATGGCCCAAAAGTTTCATTTCGGACAGTTTTACGATTTGTGTGTTTTCAGGAGTCAGATGAATTTTTCTGCGGGCGGTGATCATTTATCTGCAAAGTAGACTTGCCAAGCTTTCCAGGGAGTCGAGTTTCGTAATTTATCGACGTCGACGTTGCCCTGTAGAAATTGCCAAACCCACACCACACGATGGCCCAAAAGTTCCATTTCGGACAGTTTTACGATATTTGTGTTTTCAGGAGTCAGATGAATTTTTCTGCGGGCGGTGATAATTTATCTGCAAAGTAGACTTGCCAAGCTTTCCAGGGAGTCTAGTTTCATAATTTATCGACGTCGACGTTGCCCTGTAGAAATTGCCAAACCCACACCACACGATGGCCCAAAAGTTCCATTTCGGACAGTTTTGGGATTTTTGTGTTTTCGGGAGTCAGATGAATTTTTCTGTGGGCGGTGATCATTTATCTGCAAAGTAGACTTGCCAAGCTTTCCAGGGAGTCCAGTTTCGTAATTTATCGACGTTGACGTTGCCCTGTACAAATTGCCAAACCCACACCAGACAATGGCCCAAAAGTTCCATTTCGGACAGTTTTACGATTTGTGTGTTTTCAGGAGTCAGATGAATTTTTCTGCGGGCGGTGATCATTTATCTGCAAAGTAGACTTGCCAAGCTTTCCAGGGAGTCGAGTTTCGTAATTTATCGACGTCGACGTTGCCCTGTAGAAATTGCCAAACCCACACCACACGATGGCCCAAAAGTTCCATTTCGGACAGTTTTGGGATTTTTGTGTTTTCGGGGGTCAGATGAATTTTTCTGCGGGCGGTGATAATTTATCTGCAAAGTAGACTTGCCAAGCTTTCCAGGGAGTCCAGTTTCATAATTTATCGACGTCGACGTTGCCCTGTACAAATTGCCAAACCCACACCACACGATGGCCCAAAAGTTCCATTTCGGACAGTTTTGGGATTTTTGTGTTTTCGGGAGTCAGATGAATTTTTCTGCGGGCGGTGATCATTTATCTGCAAAGTAGACTTGCCAAGCTTTCCAGGGAGTCCAGTTTCGTAATTTATCGACGTTGACGTTGCCCTGTACAAATTGCCAAACCCACACCAGACGATGGCCCAAAAGTTCCATTTCGGACAGTTTTACGATTTGTGTGTTTTCAGGAGTCAGATGAATTTTTCTGCGGGCGGTGATCATTTATCTGCAAAGTAGACTTGCCAAGCTTTCCAGGGAGTCGAGTTTCGTAATTTATCGACGTCGACGTTGCCCTGTAGAAATTGCCAAACCCACACCACACGATGGCCCAAAAGTTCCATTTCGGACAGTTTTGGGATTTTTGTGTTTTCGGGGGTCAGATGAATTTTTCTGCGGGCGGTGATAATTTATCTGCAAAGTAGACTTGCCAAGCTTTCCAGGGAGTCCAGTTTCATAATTTATCGACGTCGACGTTGCCCTGTACAAATTGCCAAACCCACACCACACGATGGCCCAAAAGTTCCATTTCGGACAGTTTTGGGATTTTTGTGTTTTCGGGAGTCAGATGAATTTTTCTGCGGGCGGTGATAATTTATCTGCAAAGTAGACTTGCCAAGCTTTCCAGGGAGTCTAGTTTCGTAATTTATCGACATCGACGTTGCCCTGTAGAAATTGCCAAACCCACACCAGACGATGGCCCAAAAGTTCCATTTCGGACAGTTTTGGGATTTTTGTGTTTTCGGGGGACAGATGAATTTTTCTGCGGGCGGTGATAATTTATCTGCAAAGTGGACTTGCCAAGCTTTCCAGGGAGTCCAGTTTCGTAATTTATCGACGTCGACGTTGCCCTGTAGAAATTGCCAAACCCACACCACACGATGGCCCAAAAGTTCCATTTCGGACAGTTTTGGGATTTTTGTGTTTTCGGGCGTCAGATGAATTTTTCTGCGGGCGGTGATCATTTATCTGCAAAGTAGACTTGCCATGCTTTCCAGGGAGTCCAGTTTCGTAATTTATCGACGTCGACGTTGCCCTGTACAAATTGCCAAACCCACACCAGACGATGGCCCAAAAGTTTCATTTCGGACAGTTTTACGATATTTGTGTTTTCAGGAGTCAGATGAATTTTTCTGCGGGCGGTGATAATTTATCTGCAAAGTAGACTTGCCAAGCTTTCTAGGGAGTCTACTTTCATAATTTATCGACGTCGACGTTGCCCTGTAGAAATTGCCAAACCCACACCATACGATGGCCCAAAAGTTCCATTTCGGACAGTTTTGTGGTTTTTGTGTTTTCGGGAGTCAGATGAATTTTTCTGTCATAGGTGATAATTTATCTGCAAAGTAGACTTGCCAAGCTTTCCAGGGAGTCAGTTTCGTAATTTATCGACGTCGACGTTGCCCTGTAGAAATTACCAAAACCACACGATAGCCCAGAAGTTCCATTTCGGATAGTTTTGGGATTTTTGTGTTTTCGCGTGTCAGATGAATTTTTCTGCGGGCGGTGATAATTTATCTGCAAAGTAGACTTGCCAAGCTTTCCAGGGAGTCTAGTTTCATAATTTATCGACGTCGACGTTGCCCTGTAGAAATTGCCAAACCCACACCAGACGATGGCCCAAAAGTTTCATTTCGGACAGTTTTGGGATTTTTGTGTTTTCAGGAGTCAGATGAATTTTTCTGCGGGCGGTGATAATTTATCTGCAAAGTAGACTTGCCAAGCTTTCCAGGGAGTCCAGTTTCATAATTTATCGACGTCGACGTTGCCCTGTAGAAATTGCCAAACCCACACCACACGATGGCCCAAAAGTTCCATTTCGGACAGTTTTGGGATTTTTGTGTTTTCGGGGGTCAGATGAATTTTTCTGCGGGCGGTGATCATTTATCTACAAAGTAGACTTGCCAAGCTTTCCAGTGAGTCCAGTTTCATAATTTATCGACGTCGACGTTGCCCTGTAGAAATTGCCAAACCCACACCAGACGATGGCCCAAAAGTTCCATTTCGGACAGTTTTGGGATTTTTGTGTTTTCAGGAGTCAGATGAATTTTTCTGCGGGTGGTGATAATTTATCTGCAAAGTAGACTTGCCAAGCTTTCCAGGGAGTCCAGTTTCATAATTTATCGACGTCGACGTTGCCCTGTAGAAATTGCCAAACCCACACCACACGATGGCCCAAAAGTTCCATTTCGGACAGTTTTGGGATTTTTGTGTTTTCGGGAGTCAGATGAATTTTTCTGCGGGCGGTGATAATTTATCTGCAAAGTAGACTTGCCAAGCTTTCCAAGGAGTCAGTTTCGTAATTTATTGACGTCGACGTTGCCCTGTAGAAATTACCAAAATCACACCACACGATAGCCCAGAAGTTCCATTTCGGATAGTTTTGGGATTTTTGTGTTTTCGCGTGTCAGATGAATTTTTCTGCGGGCGGTGATAATTTATCTGCAACGTAGACTTGCCAAGCTTTCCAGGGAGTCTAGTTTCATAATTTATCGACGTCGACGTTGCCCTGTAGAAATTGCCAAACCCACACCACACGATGGCCCAAAAGTTCCATTTCGTACAGTTTTGGGTTTTTTGTGTTTTCAGGAGTCAGATGAATTTTTCTGCGGGCGGTGATAATTTATCTGCAAAGTAGACTTGCCAAGCTTTCCAGGGAGTCTAGTTTCGTAATTTATCGACATCGACGTTGCCCTGTAGAAATTGCCAAACCCACACCAGACGATGGCCCAAAAGTTCCATTTCGGACAGTTTTGGGATTTTTGTGTTTTCGGGGGACAGATGAATTTTTCTGCGGGCGGTGATAATTTATCTGCAAAGTAGACTTGCCAAGCTTTCCAGGGAGTCCAGTTTCGTAATTTATCGACGTCGACGTTGCCCTGTAGAAATTGCCAAACCCACACCACACGATGGCCCAAAAGTTCCATTTCGGACAGTTTTGGGATTTTTGTGTTTTCGGGCGTCAGATGAATTTTTCTGCGGGCGGTGATCATTTATCTGCAAAGTCGACTTGCCAAGCTTTCCAGGGAGTCCAGTTTCGTAATTTATCGACGTCGACGTTGCCCTGTACAAATTGCCAAACCCACACCAGACGATGGCCCAAAAGTTCCATTTCGGACAGTTTTACGATATTTGTGTTTTCAGGAGTCAGATGAATTTTTCTGCGGGCGGTGATAATTTATCTGCAAAGTAGACTTGCCAAGCTTTCTAGGGAGTCTACTTTCATAATTTATCGACGTCGACGTTGCCCTGTAGAAATTGCCAAACCCACACCATACGATGGCCCAAAAGTTCCATTTCGGACAGTTTTGTGGTTTTTGTGTTTTCGGGAGTCAGATGAATTTTTCTGTCATAGGTGATAATTTATCTGCAAAGTAGACTTGCCAAGCTTTCCAGGGAGTCAGTTTCGTAATTTATCGACGTCGACGTTGCCCTGTAGAAATTACCAAAACCACACGATAGCCCAGAAGTTCCATTTCGGATAGTTTTGGGATTTTTGTGTTTTCGCGTGTCAGATGAATTTTTCTGCGGGCGGTGATAATTTATCTGCAAAGTAGACTTGCCAAGCTTTCCAGGGAGTCTAGTTTCATAATTTATCGACGTCGACGTTGCCCTGTACAAATTGCCAAACCCACACCAGACGATGGCCCAAAAGTTCCATTTCGGACAGTTTTACGATTTGTGTGTTTTCGGGCGTCAGATGAATTTTTCTGCGGGCGGTGATAATTTATCTACAAAGTAGACTTGCCAAGCTTTCCAGGGAGTCCAGTTTCATAATTTATCGACGTCGACGTTGCCCTGTAGAAATTGGCAAACCCACACCACACGATGGCCCAAAAGTTCCATTTCGGACAGTTTTGGGATTTTTGGGTTTTCGGGAGTCAGATGAATTTTTCTGTGGGCGGTGATCATTTATCTGCAAAGTAGACTTGCCAAGCTTTCCAGGGAGTCCAGTTTCGTAATTTATCGACGTCGACGTTGCCCTGTACAAATTGCCAAACCCACACCAGACGATGGCCCAAAAGTTCCATTTCGGACAGTTTTACGATATTTGTGTTTTCAGGAGTCAGATGAATTTTTCTGCGGGCGGTGATAATTTATCTGCAAAGTAGACTTGCCAAGCTTTCCAGGGAGTCTAGTTTCATAATTTATCGACGTCGACGTTGCCCTGTAGAAATTGCCAAACCCACACCACACGATGGCCCAAAAGTTCCATTTCGGACAGTTTTGGGATTTTTGTGTTTTCGGGAGTCAGATGAATTTTTCTGTGGGCGGTGATCATTTATCTGCAAAGTAGACTTGCCAAGCTTTCCAGGGAGTCCAGTTTCGTAATTTATCGACGTCGACGTTGCCCTGTACAAATTGCCAAACCCACACCACACGATGGCCCAAAAGTTCCATTTTGGACAGTTTTGGGATTGTTGTTTTTTCAGGAGTCAGATGAATTTTTCTGCGGGCGGTGATAATTTATCTGCAAAGTAGACTTGCCAAGCTTTCCAGGGAGTCTAGTTTCATAATTTATCGACGTCGACGTTGCCCTGTAGAAATTGCCAAACCCACACCACACGATGGCCCAAAAGTTCCATTTCGGACAGTTTTGGGATTTTTGTGTTTTCGGGGGTCAGATGAATTTTTCTGCGGGCGGTGATAATTTATCTGCAAAGTAGACTTGCCAAGCTTTCCAGGGAGTCCAGTTTCGTAATTTATCGACGTCGACGTTGCCCTGTACAAATTGCCAAACCCACACCACACGATGGCCCAAAAGTTCCATTTCGGACAGTTTTGGGATTTTTGTGTTTTCGGGGGTCAGATGAATTTTTCTGCGGGCGGTGATAATTTATCTGCAAAGTAGACTTGCCAAGCTTTCCAGTGAGTCCAGTTTCATAATTTATCGACGTCGACGTTGCCCTGTAGAAATTGCCAAACCCACACCAGACGATGGCCCAAAAGTTCCATTTCGGACAGTTTTGGGATTTTTGTGTTTTCAGGAGTCAGATGAATTTTTCTGCGGGTGGTGATAATTTATCCGCAAAGTAGACTTGCCAAGCTTTCCAGGGAGTCCAGTTTCATAATTTATCGACGTCGACGTTGCCCTGTAGAAATTGCCAAACCCACACCACACGATGGCCCAAAAGTTCCATTTCGGACAGTTTTGGGATTTTTGTGTTTTCGGGAGTCAGATGAATTTTTCTGCGGGCGGTGATAATTTATCTGCAAAGTAGACTTGCCAAGCTTTCCAAGGAGTCAGTTTCGTAATTTATTGACGTCGACGTTGCCCTGTAGAAATTACCAAAATCACACCACACGATAGCCCAGAAGTTCCATTTCGGATAGTTTTGGGATTTTTGTGTTTTCGCGTGTCAAATGAATTTTTCTGCGGGCGGTGATAATTTATCTGCAACGTAGACTTGCCAAGCTTTCCAGGGAGTCTAGTTTCATAATTTATCGACGTCGACGTTGCCCTGTAGAAATTGCCAAACCCACACCACACGATGGCCCAAAAGTTCCATTTCGGACAGTTTTGGGATTTTTGTGTTTTCGGGAGTCAGATGAATTTTTCTGCGGGCGGTGATAATTTATCTGCAAAGTAGACTTGCCAAGCTTTCCAAGGAGTCAGTTTCGTAATTTATTGACGTCGACGTTGCCCTGTAGAAATTACCAAAATCACACCACACGATAGCCCAGAAGTTCCATTTCGGATAGTTTTGGGATTTTTGTGTTTTCGCGTGTCAGATGAATTTTTCTGCGGGCGGTGATAATTTATCTGCAACGTAGACTTGCCAAGCTTTCCAGGGAGTCTAGTTTCATAATTTATCGACGTCGACGTTGCCCTGTAGAAATTGCCAAACCCACACCACACGATGGCCCAAAAGTTCCATTTCGTACAGTTTTAGGTTTTTTGTGTTTTCAGGAGTCAGATGAATTTTTCTGCGGGCGGTGATAATTTATCTGCAAAGTAGACTTGCCAAGCTTTCCAGGGAGTCTAGTTTCGTAATTTATCGACATCGACGTTGCCCTGTAGAAATTGCCAAACCCACACCAGACGATGGCCCAAAAGTTCCATTTCGGACAGTTTTGGGATTTTTGTGTTTTCGGGGGACAGATGAATTTTTCTGCGGGCGGTGATAATTTATCTGCAAAGTAGACTTGCCAAGCTTTCCAGGGAGTCCAGTTTCGTAATTTATCGACGTCGACGTTGCCCTGTAGAAATTGCCAAACCCACACCACACGATGGCCCAAAAGTTCCATTTCGGACAGTTTTGGGATTTTTGTGTTTTCGGGCGTCAGATGAATTTTTCTGCGGGCGGTGATCATTTATCTGCAAAGTAGACTTGCCAAGCTTTCCAGGGAGTCCAGTTTCGTAATTTATCGACGTCGACGTTGCCCTGTACAAATTGCCAAACCCACACCAGACGATGGCCCAAAAGTTCCATTTCGGACAGTTTTACGATATTTGTGTTTTCAGGAGTCAGATGAATTTTTCTGCGGGCGGTGATAATTTATCTGCAAAGTAGACTTGCCAAGCTTTCTAGGGAGTCTACTTTCATAATTTATCGACGTCGACGTTGCCCTGTAGAAATTGCCAAACCCACACCATACGATGGCCCAAAAGTTCCATTTCGGACAGTTTTGTGGTTTTTGTGTTTTCGGGAGTCAGATGAATTTTTCTGTCATAGGTGATAATTTATCTGCAAAGTAGACTTGCCAAGCTTTCCAGGGAGTCAGTTTCGTAATTTATCGACGTCGACGTTGCCCTGTAGAAATTACCAAAACCACACGATAGCCCAGAAGTTTCATTTCGGATAGTTTTGGGATTTTTGTGTTTTCGCGTGTCAGATGAATTTTTCTGCGGGCGGTGATAATTTATCTGCAAAGTAGACTTGCCAAGCTTTCCAGGGAGTCTAGTTTCATAATTTATCGACGTCGACGTTGCCCTGTACAAATTGCCAAACCCACACCAGACGATGGCCCAAAAGTTCCATTTCGGACAGTTTTACGATTTGTGTGTTTTCGGGCGTCAGATGAATTTTTCTGCGGGCGGTGATCATTTATCTACAAAGTAGACTTTCCAAGCTTTCCAGGGAGTCCAGTTTCGTAATTTATCGACGTCGACGTTGCCCTGTACAAATTGCCAAACCCACACCAGACGATGGCCCAAAAGTTCCATTTCGGACAGTTTTGGGATTTTTGTGTTTTCGGGAGTCAGATGAATTTTTCTGCGGGCGGTGATCATTTATCTGCAAAGTAGACTTGCCAAGCTTTCCAGGGAATCCAGTTTCGTAATTTATCGACGTTGACGTTGCCCTGTACAAATTGCCAAACCCACACCAGACGATGGCCCAAAAGTTCCATTTCGGACAGTTTTACGATTTGTGTGTTTTCGGGCGTCAGATGAATTTTTCTGCGGGCGGTAATAATTTATCTGCAAAGTAGACTTGCCAAGCTTTCCAGGGAGTCTAGTTTCATAATTTATCGACGTCGACGTTGCCCTGTAGAAATTGCCAAACCCACACCATACGATGGCCAAAAGTTCCATTCCGTACAGTTTTGTGGTTTTTGTGTTTTCGGGAGTCAGATGAATTTTTCTGTAACCGGTGATAATTTATCTGCAAAGTAGACTTGCCAAGCTTTCCAGGGAGTCAGTTTCATAATTTATCGACGTCGACGTTGCCCTGTAGAAATTACCAAAACCACACGATAGCCCAGAAGTTCCATTTCGGATAGTTTTGGGATTTTTGTGTTTTCGCGTGTCAGATGAATTTTTCTGCGGGCGGTGATAATTTATCTGCAAAGTAGACTTGCCAAGCTTTCCAGGGAGTCTAGTTTCATAATCTATCGACGTCGACGTTGCCCTGTAGAAATTGCCAAACCCACACCAAACGATGGCCCAAAAGTTCCATTTCAAACAGTATTGGGATTTTTGTGTTTTCGGGCGTCAGATGAATTTTTCTGCGGGCGGTGATAATTTATCTGCAAAGTAGACTTGCCAAGCTTTCCAGAGAGTCCAGTTTCATAATTTATCGACGTCGACGTTGCCCTGTAGAAATTGCCAAACCCACACCACACGATGGCCCAAAAGTTCCATTTCGGACAGTTTTGGGATTTTTGGGTTTTCGGGAGTCAGATGAATTTTTCTGTGGGCGGTGATCATTTATCTGCAAAGTAGACTTGCCAAGCTTTCCAGGGAGTCCAGTTTCGTAATTTATCGACGTCGACGTTGCCCTGTACAAATTGCCAAACCCACACCAGACGATGGCCCAAAAGTTCCATTTCGGACAGTTTTACGATATTTGTGTTTTCAGGAGTCAGATGAATTTTTCTGCGGGCGGTGATAATTTATCTGCAAAGTAGACTTGCCAAGCTTTCCAGGGAGTCTAGTTTCATAATTTATCGACGTCGACGTTGCCCTGTAGAAATTGCCAAACCCACACCACACGATGGCCCAAAAGTTCCATTTCGGACAGTTTTGGGATTTTTGTGTTTTCGGGAGTCAGATGAATTTTTCTGTGGGCGGTGATCATTTATCTGCAAAGTAGACTTGCCAAGCTTTCCAGGGAGTCCAGTTTCGTAATTTATCGACGTCGACGTTGCCCTGTACAAATTGCCAAACCCACACCACACGATGGCCCAAAAGTTCCATTTCGGACAGTTTTGGGATTGTTGTTTTTTCAGGAGTCAGATGAATTTTTCTGCGGGCGGTGATAATTTATCTGCAAAGTAGACTTGCCAAGCTTTCCAGGGAGTCTAGTTTCATAATTTATCGACGTCGACGTTGCCCTGTAGAAATTGCCAAACCCACACCACACGATGGCCCAAAAGTTCCATTTCGGACAGTTTTGAGATTTTTGTGTTTTCGGGGGTCAGATGAATTTTTCTGCGGGCGGTGATAATTTATCTGCAAAGTAGACTTGCCAAGCTTTCCAGGGAGTCCAGTTTCGTAATTTATCGACGTCGACGTTGCCCTGTACAAATTGCCAAACCCACACCACACGATGGCCCAAAAGTTCCATTTCGGACAGTTTTGGGATTTTTGTGTTTTCGGGGGTCAGATGAATTTTTCTGCGGGCGGTGATAATTTATCTGCAACGTAGACTTGCCAAGCTTTCCAGGGAGTCTAGTTTCATAATTTATCGACGTCGACGTTGCCCTGTAGAAATTGCCAAACCCACACCACACGATGGCCCAAAAGTTCCATTTCGTACAGTTTTGGGTTTTTTGTGTTTTCAGGAGTCAGATGAATTTTTCTGCGGGCGGTGATAATTTATCTGCAAAGTAGACTTGCCAAGCTTTCCAGGGAGTCCAGTTTCGTAATTTATCGACGTCGACGTTGCCCTGTACAAATTGCCAAACCCACACCACACGATGGCCCAAAAGTTCCATTTCGGACAGTTTTGGGATTTTTGTGTTTTCGGGGGTCAGATGAATTTTTCTGCGGGCGGTGATAATTTATCTGCAAAGTAGACTTGCCAAGCTTTCCAGTGAGTCCAGTTTCATAATTTATCGACGTCGACGTTGCCCTGTAGAAATTGCCAAACCCACACCAGACGATGGCCCAAAAGTTCCATTTCGGACAGTTTTGGGATTTTTGTGTTTTCAGGAGTCAGATGAATTTTTCTGCGGGTGGTGATAATTTATCCGCAAAGTAGACTTGCCAAGCTTTCCAGGGAGTCCAGTTTCATAATTTATCGACGTCGACGTTGCCCTGTAGAAATTGCCAAACCCACACCACACGATGGCCCAAAAGTTCCATTTCGGACAGTTTTGGGATTTTTGTGTTTTCGGGAGTCAGATGAATTTTTCTGCGGGCGGTGATAATTTATCTGCAAAGTAGACTTGCCAAGCTTTCCAAGGAGTCAGTTTCGTAATTTATTGACGTCGACGTTGCCCTGTAGAAATTACCAAAATCACACCACACGATAGCCCAGAAGTTCCATTTCGGATAGTTTTGGGATTTTTGTGTTTTCGCGTGTCAGATGAATTTTTCTGCGGGCGGTGATAATTTATCTGCAACGTAGACTTGCCAAGCTTTCCAGGGAGTCTAGTTTCATAATTTATCGACGTCGACGTTGCCCTGTAGAAATTGCCAAACCCACACCACACGATGGCCCAAAAGTTCCATTTCGGACAGTTTTGGGATTTTTGTGTTTTCGGGAGTCAGATGAATTTTTCTGCGGGCGGTGATAATTTATCTGCAAAGTAGACTTGCCAAGCTTTCCAAGGAGTCAGTTTCGTAATTTATTGACGTCGACGTTGCCCTGTAGAAATTACCAAAATCACACCACACGATAGCCCAGAAGTTCCATTTCGGATAGTTTTGGGATTTTTGTGTTTTCGCGTGTCAGATGAATTTTTCTGCGGGCGGTGATAATTTATCTGCAACGTAGACTTGCCAAGCTTTCCAGGGAGTCTAGTTTCATAATTTATCGACGTCGACGTTGCCCTGTAGAAATTGCCAAACCCACACCACACGATGGCCCAAAAGTTCCATTTCGTACAGTTTTGGGTTTTTTGTGTTTTCAGGAGTCAGATGAATTTTTCTGCGGGCGGTGATAATTTATCTGCAAAGTAGACTTGCCAAGCTTTCCAGGGAGTCTAGTTTCGTAATTTATCGACATCGACGTTGCCCTGTAGAAATTGCCAAACCCACACCAGACGATGGCCCAAAAGTTCCATTTCGGACAGTTTTGGGATTTTTGTGTTTTCGGGGGACAGATGAATTTTTCTGCGGGCGGTGATAATTTATCTGCAAAGTAGACTTGCCAAGCTTTCCAGGGAGTCCAGTTTCGTAATTTATCGACGTCGACGTTGCCCTGTAGAAATTGCCAAACCCACACCACACGATGGCCCAAAAGTTCCATTTCGGACAGTTTTGGGATTTTTGTGTTTTCGGGCGTCAGATGAATTTTTCTGCGGGCGGTGATCATTTATCTGCAAAGTAGACTTGCCAAGCTTTCCAGGGAGTCCAGTTTCGTAATTTATCGACGTCGACGTTGCCCTGTACAAATTGCCAAACCCACACCAGACGATGGCCCAAAAGTTCCATTTCGGACAGTTTTACGATATTTGTGTTTTCAGGAGTCAGATGAATTTTTCTGCGGGCGGTGATAATTTATCTGCAAAGTAGACTTGCCAAGCTTTCTAGGGAGTCTACTTTCATAATTTATCGACGTCGACGTTGCCCTGTAGAAATTGCCAAACCCACACCATACGATGGCCCAAAAGTTCCATTTCGGACAGTTTTGTGGTTTTTGTGTTTTCGGGAGTCAGATGAATTTTTCTGTCATAGGTGATAATTTATCTGCAAAGTAGACTTGCCAAGCTTTCCAGGGAGTCAGTTTCGTAATTTATCGACGTCGACGTTGCCCTGTAGAAATTACCAAAACCACACGATAGCCCAGAAGTTTCATTTCGGATAGTTTTGGGATTTTTGTGTTTTCGCGTGTCAGATGAATTTTTCTGCGGGCGGTGATAATTTATCTGCAAAGTAGACTTGCCAAGCTTTCCAGGGAGTCTAGTTTCATAATTTATCGACGTCGACGTTGCCCTGTACAAATTGCCAAACCCACACCAGACGATGGCCCAAAAGTTCCATTTCGGACAGTTTTACGATTTGTGTGTTTTCGGGCGTCAGATGAATTTTTCTGCGGGCGGTGATCATTTATCTACAAAGTAGACTTGCCAAGCTTTCCAGGGAGTCCAGTTTCGTAATTTATCGACGTCGACGTTGCCCTGTACAAATTGCCAAACCCACACCAGACGATGGCCCAAAAGTTCCATTTCGGACAGTTTTGGGATTTTTGTGTTTTCGGGAGTCAGATGAATTTTTCTGCGGGCGGTGATCATTTATCTGCAAAGTAGACTTGCCAAGCTTTCCAGGGAATCCAGTTTCGTAATTTATCGACGTTGACGTTGCCCTGTACAAATTGCCAAACCCACACCAGACGATGGCCCAAAAGTTCCATTTCGGACAGTTTTACGATTTGTGTGTTTTCGGGCGTCAGATGAATTTTTCTGCGGGCGGTAATAATTTATCTGCAAAGTAGACTTGCCAAGCTTTCCAGGGAGTCTAGTTTCATAATTTATCGACGTCGACGTTGCCCTGTAGAAATTGCCAAACCCACACCATACGATGGCCAAAAGTTCCATTCCGTACAGTTTTGTGGTTTTTGTGTTTTCGGGAGTCAGATGAATTTTTCTGTAACCGGTGATAATTTATCTGCAAAGTAGACTTGCCAAGCTTTCCAGGGAGTCAGTTTCATAATTTATCGACGTCGACGTTGCCCTGTAGAAATTACCAAAACCACACGATAGCCCAGAAGTTCCATTTCGGATAGTTTTGGGATTTTTGTGTTTTCGCGTGTCAGATGAATTTTTCTGCGGGCGGTGATAATTTATCTGCAAAGTAGACTTGCCAAGCTTTCCAGGGAGTCTAGTTTCATAATCTATCGACGTCGACGTTGCCCTGTAGAAATTGCCAAACCCACACCAAACGATGGCCCAAAAGTTCCATTTCAAACAGTATTGGGATTTTTGTGTTTTCGGGCGTCAGATGAATTTTTCTGCGGGCGGTGATAATTTATCTGCAAAGTAGACTTGCCAAGCTTTCCAGAGAGTCCAGTTTCATAATTTATCGACGTCGACGTTGCCCTGTAGAAATTGCCAAACCCACACCACACGATGGCCCAAAAGTTCCATTTCGGACAGTTTTGGGATTTTTGGGTTTTCGGGAGTCAGATGAATTTTTCTGTGGGCGGTGATCATTTATCTGCAAAGTAGACTTGCCAAGCTTTCCAGGGAGTCCAGTTTCGTAATTTATCGACGTCGACGTTGCCCTGTACAAATTGCCAAACCCACACCAGACGATGGCCCAAAAGTTCCATTTCGGACAGTTTTACGATATTTGTGTTTTCAGGAGTCAGATGAATTTTTCTGCGGGCGGTGATAATTTATCTGCAAAGTAGACTTGCCAAGCTTTCCAGGGAGTCTAGTTTCATAATTTATCGACGTCGACGTTGCCCTGTAGAAATTGCCAAACCCACACCACACGATGGCCCAAAAGTTCCATTTCGGACAGTTTTGGGATTTTTGTGTTTTCGGGAGTCAGATGAATTTTTCTGTGGGCGGTGATCATTTATCTGCAAAGTAGACTTGCCAAGCTTTCCAGGGAGTCCAGTTTCGTAATTTATCGACGTCGACGTTGCCCTGTACAAATTGCCAAACCCACACCACACGATGGCCCAAAAGTTCCATTTCGGACAGTTTTGGGATTGTTGTTTTTTCAGGAGTCAGATGAATTTTTCTGCGGGCGGTGATAATTTATCTGCAAAGTAGACTTGCCAAGCTTTCCAGGGAGTCTAGTTTCATAATTTATCGACGTCGACGTTGCCCTGTAGAAATTGCCAAACCCACACCACACGATGGCCCAAAAGTTCCATTTCGGACAGTTTTGGGATTTTTGTGTTTTCGGGGGTCAGATGAATTTTTCTGCGGGCGGTGATAATTTATCTGCAAAGTAGACTTGCCAAGCTTTCCAGGGAGTCCAGTTTCGTAATTTATCGACGTCGACGTTGCCCTGTACAAATTGCCAAACCCACACCACACGATGGCCCAAAAGTTCCATTTCGGACAGTTTTGGGATTTTTGTGTTTTCGGGGGTCAGATGAATTTTTCTGCGGGCGGTGATAATTTATCTGCAAAGTAGACTTGCCAAGCTTTCCAGTGAGTCCAGTTTCATAATTTATCGACGTCGACGTTGCCCTGTAGAAATTGCCAAACCCACACCAGACGATGGCCCAAAAGTTCCATTTCGGACAGTTTTGGGATTTTTGTGTTTTCAGGAGTCAGATGAATTTTTCTGCGGGTGGTGATAATTTATCCGCAAAGTAGACTTGCCAAGCTTTCCAGGGAGTCCAGTTTCATAATTTATCGACGTCGACGTTGCCCTGTAGAAATTGCCAAACCCACACCACACGATGGCCCAAAAGTTCCATTTCGGACAGTTTTGGGATTTTTGTGTTTTCGGGAGTCAGATGAATTTTTCTGCGGGCGGTGATAATTTATCTGCAAAGTAGACTTGCCAAGCTTTCCAAGGAGTCAGTTTCGTAATTTATTGACGTCGACGTTGCCCTGTAGAAATTACCAAAATCACACCACACGATAGCCCAGAAGTTCCATTTCGGATAGTTTTGGGATTTTTGTGTTTTCGCGTGTCAGATGAATTTTTCTGCGGGCGGTGATAATTTATCTGCAACGTAGACTTGCCAAGCTTTCCAGGGAGTCTAGTTTCATAATTTATCGACGTCGACGTTGCCCTGTAGAAATTGCCAAACCCACACCACACGATGGCCCAAAAGTTCCATTTCGGACAGTTTTGGGATTTTTGTGTTTTCGGGAGTCAGATGAATTTTTCTGCGGGCGGTGATAATTTATCTGCAAAGTAGACTTGCCAAGCTTTCCAAGGAGTCAGTTTCGTAATTTATTGACGTCGACGTTGCCCTGTAGAAATTACCAAAATCACACCACACGATAGCCCAGAAGTTCCATTTCGGATAGTTTTGGGATTTTTGTGTTTTCGCGTGTCAGATGAATTTTTCTGCGGGCGGTGATAATTTATCTGCAACGTAGACTTGCCAAGCTTTCCAGGGAGTCTAGTTTCATAATTTATCGACGTCGACGTTGCCCTGTAGAAATTGCCAAACCCACACCACACGATGGCCCAAAAGTTCCATTTCGTACAGTTTTGGGTTTTTTGTGTTTTCAGGAGTCAGATGAATTTTTCTGCGGGCGGTGATAATTTATCTGCAAAGTAGACTTGCCAAGCTTTCCAGGGAGTCTAGTTTCGTAATTTATCGACATCGACGTTGCCCTGTAGAAATTGCCAAACCCACACCAGACGATGGCCCAAAAGTTCCATTTCGGACAGTTTTGGGATTTTTGTGTTTTCGGGGGACAGATGAATTTTTCTGCGGGCGGTGATAATTTATCTGCAAAGTAGACTTGCCAAGCTTTCCAGGGAGTCCAGTTTCGTAATTTATCGACGTCGACGTTGCCCTGTAGAAATTGCCAAACCCACACCACACGATGGCCCAAAAGTTCCATTTCGGACAGTTTTGGGATTTTTGTGTTTTCGGGCGTCAGATGAATTTTTCTGCGGGCGGTGATCATTTATCTGCAAAGTAGACTTGCCAAGCTTTCCAGGGAGTCCAGTTTCGTAATTTATCGACGTCGACGTTGCCCTGTACAAATTGCCAAACCCACACCAGACGATGGCCCAAAAGTTCCATTTCGGACAGTTTTACGATATTTGTGTTTTCAGGAGTCAGATGAATTTTTCTGCGGGCGGTGATAATTTATCTGCAAAGTAGACTTGCCAAGCTTTCTAGGGAGTCTACTTTCATAATTTATCGACGTCGACGTTGCCCTGTAGAAATTGCCAAACCCACACCATACGATGGCCCAAAAGTTCCATTTCGGACAGTTTTGTGGTTTTTGTGTTTTCGGGAGTCAGATGAATTTTTCTGTCATAGGTGATAATTTATCTGCAAAGTAGACTTGCCAAGCTTTCCAGGGAGTCAGTTTCGTAATTTATCGACGTCGACGTTGCCCTGTAGAAATTACCAAAACCACACGATAGCCCAGAAGTTTCATTTCGGATAGTTTTGGGATTTTTGTGTTTTCGCGTGTCAGATGAATTTTTCTGCGGGCGGTGATAATTTATCTGCAAAGTAGACTTGCCAAGCTTTCCAGGGAGTCTAGTTTCATAATTTATCGACGTCGACGTTGCCCTGTACAAATTGCCAAACCCACACCAGACGATGGCCCAAAAGTTCCATTTCGTACAGTTTTGGGTTTTTTGTGTTTTCGGGCGTCAGATGAATTTTTCTGCGGGCGGTGATCATTTATCTACAAAGTAGACTTGCCAAGCTTTCCAGGGAGTCCAGTTTCGTAATTTATCGACGTCGACGTTGCCCTGTACAAATTGCCAAACCCACACCAGACGATGGCCCAAAAGTTCCATTTCGGACAGTTTTGGGATTTTTGTGTTTTCGGGAGTCAGATGAATTTTTCTGCGGGCGGTGATCATTTATCTGCAAAGTAGACTTGCCAAGCTTTCCAGGGAATCCAGTTTCGTAATTTATCGACGTTGACGTTGCCCTGTAGAAATTGCCAAACCCACACCACACGATGGCCCAAAAGTTCCATTTCGGACAGTTTTGGGATTTTTGTGTTTTCGGGCGTCAGATGAATTTTTCTGCGGGCGGTGATCATTTATCTGCAAAGTAGACTTGCCAAGCTTTCCAGGGAGTCCAGTTTCGTAATTTATCGACGTCGACGTTGCCCTGTACAAATTGCCAAACCCACACCAGACGATGGCCCAAAAGTTCCATTTCGGACAGTTTTACGATATTTGTGTTTTCAGGAGTCAGATGAATTTTTCTGCGGGCGGTGATAATTTATCTGCAAAGTAGACTTGCCAAGCTTTCTAGGGAGTCTACTTTCATAATTTATCGACGTCGACGTTGCCCTGTAGAAATTGCCAAACCCACACCATACGATGGCCCAAAAGTTCCATTTCGGACAGTTTTGTGGTTTTTGTGTTTTCGGGAGTCAGATGAATTTTTCTGTCATAGGTGATAATTTATCTGCAAAGTAGACTTGCCAAGCTTTCCAGGGAGTCAGTTTCGTAATTTATCGACGTCGACGTTGCCCTGTAGAAATTACCAAAACCACACGATAGCCCAGAAGTTTCATTTCGGATAGTTTTGGGATTTTTGTGTTTTCGCGTGTCAGATGAATTTTTCTGCGGGCGGTGATAATTTATCTGCAAAGTAGACTTGCCAAGCTTTCCAGGGAGTCTAGTTTCATAATTTATCGACGTCGACGTTGCCCTGTACAAATTGCCAAACCCACACCAGACGATGGCCCAAAAGTTCCATTTCGGACAGTTTTACGATTTGTGTGTTTTCGGGCGTCAGATGAATTTTTCTGCGGGCGGTGATCATTTATCTACAAAGTAGACTTGCCAAGCTTTCCAGGGAGTCCAGTTTCGTAATTTATCGACGTCGACGTTGCCCTGTACAAATTGCCAAACCCACACCAGACGATGGCCCAAAAGTTCCATTTCGGACAGTTTTGGGATTTTTGTGTTTTCGGGAGTCAGATGAATTTTTCTGCGGGCGGTGATCATTTATCTGCAAAGTAGACTTGCCAAGCTTTCCAGGGAATCCAGTTTCGTAATTTATCGACGTTGACGTTGCCCTGTACAAATTGCCAAACCCACACCAGACGATGGCCCAAAAGTTCCATTTCGGACAGTTTTACGATTTGTGTGTTTTCGGGCGTCAGATGAATTTTTCTGCGGGCGGTAATAATTTATCTGCAAAGTAGACTTGCCAAGCTTTCCAGGGAGTCTAGTTTCATAATTTATCGACGTCGACGTTGCCCTGTAGAAATTGCCAAACCCACACCATACGATGGCCAAAAGTTCCATTCCGTACAGTTTTGTGGTTTTTGTGTTTTCGGGAGTCAGATGAATTTTTCTGTAACCGGTGATAATTTATCTGCAAAGTAGACTTGCCAAGCTTTCCAGGGAGTCAGTTTCATAATTTATCGACGTCGACGTTGCCCTGTAGAAATTACCAAAACCACACGATAGCCCAGAAGTTCCATTTCGGATAGTTTTGGGATTTTTGTGTTTTCGCGTGTCAGATGAATTTTTCTGCGGGCGGTGATAATTTATCTGCAAAGTAGACTTGCCAAGCTTTCCAGGGAGTCTAGTTTCATAATCTATCGACGTCGACGTTGCCCTGTAGAAATTGCCAAACCCACACCAAACGATGGCCCAAAAGTTCCATTTCAAACAGTTTTGGGATTTTTGTGTTTTCGGGCGTCAGATGAATTTTTCTGCGGGCGGTGATAATTTATCTGCAAAGTAGACTTGCCAAGCTTTCCAGAGAGTCCAGTTTCATAATTTATCGACGTCGACGTTGCCCTGTAGAAATTGCCAAACCCACACCACACGATGGCCCAAAAGTTCCATTTCAGACAGTTTTGGGATTTTTGTGTTTTCGGGAGTCAGATGAATTTTTCTGCGGGCGGTGATAATTTATCTGCAAAGTAGACTTGCCAAGCTTTCCAGGGAGTCCAGTTTCGTAATTTATTGACGTCGACGTTGCCCTGTAGAAATTGCCAAACCCACACCACACGATGGCCCAAAAGTTCCATTTCGGACAATTTTGGGATTTTTGTGTTTTCGGGAGTCAGATGAATTTTTCTGCGGGCGGTGATAATTTATCTGCAAAGTAGACTTGCCAAGCTTTCCAGCGAGTCCAGTTTCGTAATTTATCGACGTCGACGTTGCCCTGTACAAATTGCCAAACCCACACCAGACGATGGCCCAAAAGTTCCATTTCGGACAGTTTTACGATTTGTGTGTTTTCGGGCGTCAGATGAATTTTTCTGCGGGCGGTGATCATTTATCTACAAAGTAGACTTGCCAAGCTTTCTAGGGAGTTCAGTTTCGTAATTTATCGACATCGACGTTGCCCTGTACAAATTGCCAAACCCACACCAGACGATGGCCCAGAAGTTCCATTTCGGACAGTTTTACGATTTGTGTGTTTTGGGGCCTCAGATGAATTTTTCTGCGGGCGGTGATAATTTATCTGCAAAGTAGACTTGCCAAGCTTTCCAGGGAGTCCAGTTTCATAATTTATCGACGTCGACGTTGCCCTGTAGAAATTGTCAAACCCACACCACACGATGGTCCAAAAGTTCCATTCCGGACAGTTTTGGGATTTTTGTGTTTTCGGGAGTCAGATGAATTTTTCTGCGGGCGGTGATAATTTATCTGCAAAGTAGACTTGCCAAGCTTTCCAGGGAGTCCAGTTTCGTAATTTATCGACGTCGACGTTGCCCTGTACAAATTGCCAAACCCACACCATACGATGGCCCAAAAGTTCCATTTCGGACAGTTTTACGATTTGTGTGTTTTCGGGCGTCAGATGAATTTTTCTGCGGGCAGTGATAATGTATCTGCAAAGTAGACTTGCCAAGCTTTCCAGGGAGTCAGTTTCATAATTTATCGACGTCGACGTTGCCCTGTAAAAATTGCCAAACCCACACCATACGATGGCCCAAAAGTTCCATTGCGGACAGTTTTGTGGTTTTTGTGTTTTCGGGAGTCAGATGAATTTTTCTGTAAGAGGTGATAATTTATCTGCAAAGTAGACTTGCCAAGCTTTCCAGGGAGTCAGTTTCGTAATTTATCGACGTCGACGTTGCCCTGTAGAAATTACCAAAAACACACCATACGATGGCCCAAAAGTTCCATTTCGGATAGTTTTGGGATTTTTGTGTTTTCGCGTGTCAGATGAATTTTTCTGCGGGCGGTGATAATTTATCTGCAAAGTAGACTTGCCAAGCTTTCCAGGGAGTCCAGTTTCATAATTTATCGACGTCGACGTTGCCCTGTAGATAATTTATCTGCAAAGTAGACTTGCCAAAAGTTCCATTTCGGACAGTTTTACGATTTGTTTTCGGGCGTCAGATGAATTTTTCTGCGGGCGCTGATAATTTATCTGCAAAGTAGACTTGCCAAGCTTTCCAGGGAGTCCAGTTTCATAATTTATCGACGTCGACGTTGCCCTGTAGAAATTGCCAAACCCACACCACACGATGGCCCAAAAGTTCCATTTCGGACAGTTTTGGGATTTTTGTGTTTTCGGGAGTCAGATGAATTTTTCTGCGGGCGGTGATCATTTATCTGCAAAGTAGACTTGCCAAGCTTTCCAGGGAGTCTAGTTTCGTAATTTATCGACGTCGACGTTGCCCTGTAGAAATTGCCAAACCCACACCACACGATCGCCCAAAAGTTCGATTTCGGACAGTTTTGGGATTTTTGTGTTTTCGGGAGTCAGATGAATTTTTCTGCGGGCGGTGATAATTTATCTGCAAAGTAGACTTGCCAAGCTTTCCAGGGAGTCCAGTTTCGTAATTTATCGACGTCGACGTTGCCCTGTAGAAATTGCCAAACCCACACCATATGATGGCCCAAAAGTTCCATTCCGTACAGTTTTGTGGTTTTTGTGTTTTCGGGAGTCAGATGAATTTTTCTGCCGGCGGTGATAATTTATCTGCAAAGTAGACTTGCCAAGCTTTCCAAGGAGTCAGTTTCGTAATTTATTGACGTCGACGTTGCCCTGTACAAATTGCCAAACCCACACCAAACGATGGCCCAAAAGTTCCATTTCAGACAGTTTTCGGATTTTTGTGTTTTCGGGCGTCAGATGAATTTTTCTGCAGGCGGTGATAATTTATCTGCAAAGTAGACTTGCCAAGCTTTCCAGAGAGTCCAGTTTCATAATTTATCGACGTCGACGTTGCCCTGTACAAATTACCAAACCCACACCACACGATGGCCCAAAAGTTCCATTTCAGACAGTTTTGGGATTTTTGTGTTTTCGGGAGTCAGATGAATTTTTCTGTGGGCGGTGATAATTTATCTGCAAAGTAGACTTGCCAAGCTTTCCAGGGAGTCCAGTTTCGTAATTTATCGACGTCGACGTTGCCCTGTAGAAATTGCCAAACCCACACCACACGATGGCCCAAAAGTTCCATTCCGTACAGTTTTATGGTTTTTGTGTTTTCGGGAGTCAGATGAATTTTTCTGCGGGCGGTGATAATTTATCTGCAAAGTAGACTTGCCAAGCTTTCCAGGGAGTCCAGTTTCGTAATTTATCGACGTCGACGTTGCCCTGTAGAAATTGCCAAACCCACACCATACGATGGCCCAAAAGTTCCATTCCGTACAGTTTTGTGGTTTTTGTGTTTTCGGGAGTCAGATGAATTTTTCTGCGGGCGGTGATAATTTATCTGCAAAGTAGACTTGCCAAGCTTTCCAGGGAGTCCAGTTTCGTAATTTATCGACGTCGACGTTGCCCTGTAGAAATTGCCAAACCCACACCATACGATGGCCCAAAAGTTCCATTCCGTACAGTTTTGTGGTTTTTGTGTTTTCGGGAGTCAGATGAATTTTTCTGCGGGCGGTGATAATTTATCTGCAAAGTAGACTTGCCAAGCTTTCCAAGGAGTCAGTTTCGTAATTTATTGACGTCGACGTTGCCCTGTAGAAATTACCAAAATCACACCATACAATGGCCCAAAAGTTCCATTTCGGATAGTTTTGGGATTTTTGTGTTTTCGCGTGTCAGATGAATTTTTCTGCGGGCGGTGATAATTTATCTGCAACGTAGACTTGCCAAGCTTTCCAGGGAGTCTAGTTTCATAATTTATCGACGTCGACGTTGCCCTGTAGAAATTGCCAAACCCACACCACACGATGGCCCAAAAGTTCCATTTCGGACAGTTTTGGGATTTTTGTGTTTTCGGGAGTCAGATGAATTTTTCTGCGGGCGGTGATCATTTATCTGCAAAGTAGACTTGCCAAGCTTTCCAGCGATTCCAGTTTCGTAATTTATCGACGTCGATGTTGCCCTGTAGAAATTGCCAAACCCACACCACACGATGGCCCAAAAGTTCCATTCCGGACAGTTGGTGGATTTTTGTGTTTTCGGGAGTCAGATGAATTTTTCTGCGGGCGGTGATCATTTATCTGCAAAGTAGACTTGCCAAGCTTTCCAGGGAGTCCAGTTTCGTAATTTATCGACGTCGACGTTGCCCTGTACAAATTGCCAAACCCACACCATACGATGGCCCAAAAGTTCCATTTCGGACAGTTTTGGGATTTTTGTGTTTTCGGGAGTCAGATGAATTTTTCTGCAGGCGGTGATAATTTTACTGCAAAGTAGACTTGCCAAGCTTTCCAGGGAGTCGAGTTTCATAATTTATCGACGTCGACGTTGCCCTGTTGAAATTACCAAACCCACACCACATGATGGCCCAAAAGTTCTATTTTTGACAGTTTTGGGGTTTTTGTGTTTTCGGGAGTCAGATGAATTTTTCTGCGCGCGGTGATAATTTATCTGCAAAGTAGACTTGCCAAGCTTTCCAGGGAGTCCAGTTTCGTAATTTATCGACGTCGATGTTGCCCTGTAGAAATTGCCAAACCCACACCACACGATGGCCCAAATGTTCCATTCCGGACAGTTGGTGGATTTTTGTGTTTTCGGGAGTCAGATGAATTTTTCTGCGGGCGGTGATCATTTATCTGCAAAGTAGACTTGCCAAGCTTTCCAGGGAGTCCAGTTTCGTAATTTATCGACGTCGACGTTGCCCTGTACAAATTGCCAAACCCACACCATACGATGGCCCAAAAGTTCCATTCCGTACAGTTTTGTGGTTTTTGTGTTTTCGGGAGTCAGATGAATTTTTCTGTAACCGGTGATAATTTATCTGCAAAGTAGACTTGCCAAGCTTTCCAAGGAGTCAGTTTCGTAATTTATTGACGTCGACGTTGCCCTGTAGAAATTACCAAAATCACACCACACGATAGCCCAGAAGTTCCATTTCGGATAGTTTTGGGATTTTTGTGTTTTCGCGTGTCAGATGAATTTTTCTGCGGGCGGTGATAATTTATCTGCAACGTAGACTTGCCAAGCTTTCCAGGGAGTCTAGTTTCATAATTTATCGACGTCGACGTTGCCCTGTAGAAATTGCCAAACCCACACCACACGATGGCCCAAAAGTTCCATTTCGTACAGTTTTGGGTTTTTTGTGTTTTCAGGAGTCAGATGAATTTTTCTGCGGGCGGTGATAATTTATCTGCAAAGTAGACTTGCCAAGCTTTCCAGGGAGTCTAGTTTCATAATTTATCGACGTCGACGTTGCCGTGTAGAAATTGCCAAACCCACACCACACGATGGCCCAAAAGTTCCATTTCGGACAATTTTGGGATTTTTGTGTTTTCGGGAGTCAGATGAATTTTTCTGCGGGCGGTGATAATTTATCTGCAAAGTAGACTTGCCAAGCTTTCCAGGGAGTCCAGTTTCGTAATTTATCGACGTCGATGTTGCCCTGTAGAAATTGCCAAACCCACACCACACGATGGCCCAAAAGTTCCATTCCGGACAGTTGGTGGATTTTTGTGTTTTCGGGAGTCAGATGAATTTTTCTGCGGGCGATGATCATTTATCTGCAAAGTAGACTTGCCAAGCTTTCCAGGGAGTCCAGTTTCGTAATTTATCGACGTCGACGTTGCCCTGTACAAATTGCCAAACCCACACCATACGATGGCCCAAAAGTTCCATTTCAAACAGTTTTTGGATTTTGGTATTTTTCCAGCATCACATGAATTTTTCTGCGAGCGATGATAATTTATCTGGAAAGTAGACTTGCCAAGCTTTCCAGCGAATCTGGTTTCATAATTTATCGACATCGACGTTGCCCTGTAGAAATTGCCAAACCCAGACGATAGGATGGCCCAAAAGTTCCATTTCATAGAGTTTTGGGATTTTTGTGTTTTCGGGAGTCACATGAATTTTTCTGCGAGCGGTGATAATTTATCTGGAAAGTAGACATGCCAAGCTTTCCAGCGAATCCAGTTTCATAATTTATCGACATCGACGTTGCCCTGTAGAAATTGCCAAACCCATACCACGATGGCCCAAAAGTTCCATTTCGGACAGTTTTAGGATTTTTGTGTTTTCGTCCGTCAGATGAATTTTTCCGCGAGCAGTGATAATTTATCTGCAAAGTAGACTTGCCAAACTTTCAAGGGAGTCCGGTTTCATTATTTATCGACATCTACGTTGCCCTGTAGAAATTGCCAAACCCAGACGACAGGATGGCCCAAAAGTTCCATTTCGTACAGTTTTGGGAATTTTGTGTTTTCGGGCTTCACATGAATTTTTCTGTGAGCGGTGATAATTTATTTGCAAAGTAGACTTGCCAAGCTTTCCAGGGAGTCCAGTTTCATAATTTATCGAGATCTACGTTGCCCTGTAGAAATTGCCAAACCCAGACGACAGGATGGCCCAAAAGTTCCATTTCGTACAGTTTTGGGAATTTGTGTTTTCGCGCTTCACATGAATTTTTCTGTGAGCGGTGATAATTTATCTGCAAAGTAGACTTGCCAAACTTTCCAGGGAGTCTGGTTTCATAATTTATCGACATCTACGTTGCCCTGTAGAAATTGCCAAACGCAGACCACACGATGGCCCAAAAGTTCCATTTCAAACAGTTTTTGGATTTTGGTATTTTTCCAACATCACATGAATTTTTCTGCGAGCGGTGATAATTTATCTGGAAAGTTGACTTGCCAAGCTTTCCAGCGAATCCGGTTTCATAATTTATCGAGATCGACGTTGCCCTGTAGAAATTGCCAAACCCATACCACACGATCGCCCAAAAGTTCCATTTCATACAGTTTTGGGATTTTTGTGTTTTCGGGCGTCACATGAATTTTTCTGCGAGCGGTGATAATCTATCTGCAAAGTAGACTTGCCAACCTTTGTAGGGAGTCCGGTTTCATAATTTATCGACATCTACGTTGCCTTGTAGAAATTGCCAAACCCACACCACACGATCGCCCAAAAGTTCCATTTCAAACAGTTTTTGGATTTTGGTTTTTTCCAGCATCACATGAATTTTTCTGCGAGCGGTGATAATTTATCTGGAAAGTAGACTTGCCAACCTTTGTAGGGAGTCCGGTTTCATAATTTATCGACATCTACGTTGCCTTGTAGAAATTGCCAAACCCACACCACACGATGGCCCAAAAGTTCCATTTCAAACAGTTTTGGGTTTTTTGTGTTTTCGGGAGTCAGATGAATTTTTCTGCGGGCGGTGATAATTTATCTGCAAAGTAGACTTGCCAAGCTTTCCAGGGAGTCCAGTTTCGTAATTTATCGACGTCGACGTTGCCCTGTAGAAATTGCCAAACCCACACCATACGATGGCCCAAAAGTTCCATTCCGTACAGTTTTGTGGTTTTTGTGTTTTCGGGAGTCAGATGAATTTTTCTGCGGGCGGTGATAATTTATCTGCAAAGTAGACTTGCCAAGCTTTCCAAGGAGTCAGTTTCGTAATTTATTGACGTCGACGTTGCCCTGTAGAAATTACCAAAATCACACCATACAATGGCCCAAAAGTTCCATTTCGGATAGTTTTGGGATTTTTGTGTTTTCGCGTGTCAGATGAATTTTTCTGCGGGCGGTGATAATTTATCTGCAACGTAGACTTGCCAAGCTTTCCAGGGAGTCTAGTTTCATAATTTATCGACGTCGACGTTGCCCTGTAGAAATTGCCAAACCCACACCACACGATGGCCCAAAAGTTCCATTTCGGACAGTTTTGGGATTTTTGTGTTTTCGGGAGTCAGATGAATTTTTCTGCGGGCGGTGATAATTTATCTGCAAAGTAGACTTGCCAAGCTTTCCAGCGATTCCAGTTTCGTAATTTATCGACGTCGATGTTGCCCTGTAGAAATTGCCAAACCCACACCACACGATCGCCCAAAAGTTCGATTTCGGACAGTTTTGGGATTTTTGTGTTTTCGGGAGTCAGATGAATTTTTCTGCGGGCGGTGATAATTTATCTGCAAAGTAGACTTGCCAAGCTTTCCAGGGAGTCGAGTTTCATAATTTGTCGACGTCGACGTTGCCCTGTTGAAATTACCAAACCCACACCACATGATGGCCCAAAAGTTCTATTTTTGACAGTTTTGGGGTTTTTGTGTTTTCGGGAGTCAGATGAATTTTTCTGCGCGCGGTGATAATTTATCTGCAAAGTAGACTTGCCAAGCTTTCCAGGGAGTCCAGTTTCGTAATTTATCGACGTCGATGTTGCCCTGTAGAAATTGCCAAACCCACACCACACGATGGCCCCAAAGTTCCATTCCGGACAGTTGGTGGATTTTTGTGTTTTCGGGAGTCAGATGAATTTTTCTGCGGGCGGTGATCATTTATCTGCAAAGTAGACTTGCCAAGCTTTCCAGGGAGTCCAGTTTCGTAATTTATCGACGTCGATGTTGCCCTGTAGAAATTGCCAAACCCACACCACACGATGGCCCAAAAGTTCCATTCCGGACAGTTGGTGGATTTTTGTGTTTTCGGGAGTCAGATGAATTTTTCTGCGGGCGGTGATCATTTATCTGCAAAGTAGACTTGCCAAGCTTTCCAGGGAGTCCAATTTCGTAATTTATCGACGTCGACGTTGCCCTGTACAAATTGCCAAACCCACACCATACGATGGCCCAAAAGTTCCATTTCGGACAGTTTTGGGATTTTTGTGTTTTCGGGAGTCAGATGAATTTTTCTGCAGGCGGTGATAATTTTACTGCAAAGTAGACTTGCCAAGCTTTCCAGGGAGTCGAGTTTCATAATTTATCGACGTCGACGTTGCCCTGTTGAAATTACCAAACCCACACCACATGATGGCCCAAAAGTTCCATTTCGTACAGTTGGTGGATTTTTGTGTTTTCGGGAGTCAGATGAATTTTTCTGTGGGCGGTGATAATTTATCTGCAAAGTAGACTTGCCAAGCTTTCCAGGGAGTCCAGTTTCGTAATTTATCGACGTCGACGTTGCCCTGTAGAAATTGCCAAACCCACACCACACGATGGCCCAAAAGTTCCATTCCGTACAGTTTTATGGTTTTTGTGTTTTCGGGAGTCAGATGAATTTTTCTGCGGGCGGTGATAATTTATCTGCAAAGTAGACTTGCCAAGCTTTCCAGGGAGTCCAGTTTTGTAATTTATCGACGTCGACGTTGCCCTGTAGAAATTGCCAAACCCATACCATACGATGGCCCAAAAGTTCCATTCCGTACAGTTTTGTGGTTTTTGTGTTTTCGGGAGTCAGATGAATTTTTCTGCGGGCGGTGATAATTTATCTGCAAAGTAGACTTGCCAAGCTTTCCAAGGAGTCAGTTTCGTAATTTATTGACGTCGACGTTGCCCTGTAGAAATTACCAAAATCACACCATACAATGGCCCAAAAGTTCCATTTCGGATAGTTTTGGGATTTTTGTGTTTTCGCGTGTCAGATGAATTTTTCTGCGGGCGGTGATAATTTATCTGCAACGTAGACTTGCCAAGCTTTCCAGGGAGTCTAGTTTCATAATTTATCGACGTCGACGTTGCCCTGTAGAAATTGCCAAACCCACACCACACGATGGCCCAAAAGTTCCATTCCGGACAGTTTTGGGATTTTTGTGTTTTCGGGAGTCAGATGAATTTTTCTGCGGGCGGTGATAATTTATCTGCAAAGTAGACTTGCCAAGCTTTCCAGCGATTCCAGTTTCGTAATTTATCGACGTCGATGTTGCCCTGTAGAAATTGCCAAACCCACACCACACGATCGCCCAAAAGTTCGATTTCGGACAGTTTTGGGATTTTTGTGTTTTCGGGAGTCAGATGAATTTTTCTGCGGGCGGTGATAATTTATCTGCAAAGTAGACTTGCCAAGCTTTCCAGGGAGTCGAGTTTCATAATTTGTCGACGTCGACGTTGCCCTGTTGAAATTACCAAACCCACACCACATGATGGCCCAAAAGTTCTATTTTTGACAGTTTTGGGGTTTTTGTGTTTTCGGGAGTCAGATGAATTTTTCTGCGCGCGGTGATAATTTATCTGCAAAGTAGACTTGCCAAGCTTTCCAGGGAGTCTAGTTTCGTAATTTATCGACGTCGATGTTGCCCTGTAGAAATTGCCAAACCCACACCACACGATGGCCCCAAAGTTCCATTCCGGACAGTTGGTGGATTTTTGTGTTTTCGGGAGTCAGATGAATTTTTCTGCGGGCGGTGATCATTTATCTGCAAAGTAGACTTGCCAAGCTTTCCAGGGAGTCCAGTTTCGTAATTTATCGACGTCGACGTTGCCCTGTACAAATTGCCAAACCCACACCATACGATGGCCCAAAAGTTCTATTCCGTACAGTTTTGGGGTTTTTGTGTTTTCGGGAGTCAGATGAATTTTTCTGTAACCAGTGATAATTTATTTGCAAAGTAGACTTGCCAAGCTTTCCAAGGAGTCCAGTTTCGTAATTTATCGACGTCGATGTTGCCCTGTAGAAATTGCCAAACCCACACCACACGATGGCCCAAAAGTTCCATTCCGGACAGTTGGTGGATTTTTGTGTTTTCGGGAGTCAGATGAATTTTTCTGCGGGCGGTGATAATTTATCTGCAACGTAGACTTGCCAAGCTTTCCAGGGAGTCTAGTTTCATAATTTATCGACGTCGACGTTGCCCTGTAGAAATTGCCAAACCCACACCACACGATGGCCCAAAAGTTCCATTTCGTACAGTTGGTGGATTTTTGTGTTTTCGGGAGTCAGATGAATTTTTCTGTGGGCGGTGATCATTTATCTGCAAAGTAGACTTGCCAAGCTTTCCAGGGAGTCCAGTTTCGTAATTTATCGACGTCGACGTTGCCCTGTACAAATTGCCAAACCCACACCATACGATGGCCCAAAAGTTCCATTTCGGACAGTTTTGGGATTTTTGTGTTTTCGGGAGTCAGATGAATTTTTCTGCAGGCGGTGATAATTTTACTGCAAAGTAGACTTGCCAAGCTTTCCAGGGAGTCGAGTTTCATAATTTATCGACGTCGACGTTGCCCTGTTGAAATTACCAAACCCACACCACATGATGGCCCAAAAGTTCTATTTTTGACAGTTTTGGGGTTTTTGTGTTTTCGGGAGTCAGATGAATTTTTCTGCGCGCGGTGATAATTTATCTGCAAAGTAGACTTGCCAAGCTTTCCAGGGAGTCCAGTTTCGTAATTTATCGACGTCGACGTTGCCCTGTACAAATTGCCAAACCCACACCATACGATGGCCCAAAAGTTCCATTTCGGACAGTTTTGGGATTTTTGTGTTTTCGGGAGTCAGATGAATTTTTCTGCAGGTGGTGATAATTTTACTGCAAAGTAGACTTGCCAAGCTTTCCAGGGAGTCGAGTTTCATAATTTATCGACGTCGACGTTGCCCTGTTGAAATTACCAAACCCACACCACATGATGGCCCAAAAGTTCTATTTTTGACAGTTTTGGGGTTTTTGTGTTTTCGGGAGTCAGATGAATTTTTCTGCGCGCGGTGATAATTTATCTGCAAAGTAGACTTGCCAAGCTTTCCAGGGAGTCCAGTTTCGTAATTTATTGACGTCGATGTTGCCCTGTAGAAATTGCCAAACCCACACCACACGATGGCCCAAAAGTTCCATTCCGGACAGTTGGTGGATTTTTGTGTTTTCGGGAGTCAGATGAATTTTTCTGCGGGCGGTGATCATTTATCTGCAAAGTAGACTTGCCAAGCTTTCCAGGGAGTCCAGTTTCGTAATTTATCGACGTCGATGTTGCCCTGTAGAAATTGCCAAACCCACACCACACGATGGCCCAAAAGTTCCATTCCGGACAGTTGGTGGATTTTTGTGTTTTCGGGAGTCAGATGAATTTTTCTGCGGGCGGTGATCATTTATCTGCAAAGTAGACTTGCCAAGCTTTCCAGGGAGTCCAGTTTCGTAATTTATCGACGTCGACGTTGCCCTGTACAAATTGCCAAACCCACACCATACGATGGCCCAAAAGTTCCATTTCGGACAGTTTTGGGATTTTTGTGTTTTCGGGAGTCAGATGAATTTTTCTGCAGGCGGTGATAATTTTACTGCAAAGTAGACTTGCCAAGCTTTCCAGGGAGTCGAGTTTCATAATTTATCGACGTCGACGTTGCCCTGTTGAAATTACCAAACCCACACCACATGATGGCCCAAAAGTTCTATTTTTGACAGTTTTGGGGTTTTTGTGTTTTCGGGAGTCAGATGAATTTTTCTGCGCGCGGTGATAATTTATCTGCAAAGTAGACTTGCCAAGCTTTCCAGGGAGTCCAGTTTCGTAATTTATCGACGTCGATGTTGCCCTGTAGAAATTGCCAAACCCACACCACACGATGGCCCAAAAGTTCCATTCCGGACAGTTGGTGGATTTTTGTGTTTTCGGGAGTCAGATGAATTTTTCTGCGGGCGGTGATCATTTATCTGCAAAGTAGACTTGCCAAGCTTTCCAGGGAGTCCAGTTTCGTAATTTATCGACGTCGACGTTGCCCTGTACAAATTGCCAAACCCACACCATACGATGGCCCAAAAGTTCCATTCCGTACAGTTTTGTGGTTTTTGTGTTTTCGGGAGTCAGATGAATTTTTCTGTAACCGGTGATAATTTATCTGCAAAGTAGACTTGCCAAGCTTTCCAAGGAGTCAGTTTCGTAATTTATTGACGTCGACGTTGCCCTGTAGAAATTACCACAATCACACCACACGATAGCCCAGAAGTTCCATTTCGGATAGTTTTGGGATTTTTGTGTTTTCGCGTGTCAGATGAATTTTTCTGCGGGCGGTGATAATTTATCTGCAACGTAGACTTGCCAAGCTTTCCAGGGAGTCTAGTTTCATAATTTATCGACGTCGACGTTGCCCTGTAGAAATTGCCAAACCCACACCACACGATGGCCCAAAAGTTCCATTTCGTACAGTTTTGGGTTTTTTGTGTTTTCAGGAGTCAGATGAATTTTTCTGCGGGCGGTGATAATTTATCTGCAAAGTAGACTTGCCAAGCTTTCCAGGGAGTCTAGTTTCATAATTTATCGACGTCGACGTTGCCGTGTAGAAATTGCCAAACCCACACCACACGATGGCCCAAAAGTTCCATTTCGGACAATTTTGGGATTTTTGTGTTTTCGGGAGTCAGATGAATTTTTCTGCGGGCGGTGATAATTTATCTGCAAAGTAGACTTGCCAAGCTTTCCAGGGAGTCCAGTTTCGTAATTTATCGACGTCGATGTTGCCCTGTAGAAATTGCCAAACCCACACCACACGATGGCCCAAAAGTTCCATTCCGGACAGTTGGTGGATTTTTGTGTTTTCGGGAGTCAGATGAATTTTTCTGCGGGCGATGATCATTTATCTGCAAAGTAGACTTGCCAAGCTTTCCAGGGAGTCCAGTTTCGTAATTTATCGACGTCGACGTTGCCCTGTACAAATTGCCAAACCCACACCATACGATGGCCCAAAAGTTCCATTTCAAACAGTTTTTGGATTTTGGTATTTTTCCAGCATCACATGAATTTTTCTGCGAGCGGTGATAATTTATCTGGAAAGTAGACTTGCCAAGCTTTCCAGCGAATCTGGTTTCATAATTTATCGACATCGACGTTGCCCTGTAGAAATTGCCAAACCCAGACGATAGGATGGCCCAAAAGTTCCATTTCATACAGTTTTGGGATTTTTGTGTTTTCGGGAGTCACATGAATTTTTCTGCGAGCGGTGATAATTTATCTGGAAAGTAGACATGCCAAGCTTTCCAGCGAATCCAGTTTCATAATTTATCGACATCGACGTTGCCCTGTAGAAATTGCCAAACCCATACCACGATGGCCCAAAAGTTCCATTTCGGACAGTTTTAGGATTTTTGTGTTTTCGTCCGTCAGATGAATTTTTCCGCGAGCAGTGATAATTTATCTGCAAAGTAGACTTGCCAAACTTTCAAGGGAGTCCGGTTTCATTATTTATCGACATCTACGTTGCCCTGTAGAAATTGCCAAACCCAGACGACAGGATGGCCCAAAAGTTCCATTTCGTACAGTTTTGGGAATTTTGTGTTTTCGGGCTTCACATGAATTTTTCTGTGAGCGGTGATAATTTATTTGCAAAGTAGACTTGCCAAGCTTTCCAGGGAGTCCAGTTTCATAATTTATCGAGATCTACGTTGCCCTGTAGAAATTGCCAAACCCAGACGACAGGATGGCCCAAAAGTTCCATTTCGTACAGTTTTGGGAATTTGTGTTTTCGGGCTTCACATGAATTTTTCTGTGAGCGGTGATAATTTATCTGCAAAGTAGACTTGCCAAACTTTCCAGGGAGTCTGGTTTCATAATTTATCGACATCTACGTTGCCCTGTAGAAATTGCCAAACGCAGACCACACGATGGCCCAAAAGTTCCATTTCAAACAGTTTTTGGATTTTGGTATTTTTCCAACATCACATGAATTTTTCTGCGAGCGGTGATAATTTATCTGGAAAGTTGACTTGCCAAGCTTTCCAGCGAATCCGGTTTCATAATTTATCGAGATCGACGTTGCCCTGTAGAAATTGCCAAACCCATACCACACGATCGCCCAAAAGTTCCATTTCGTACAGTTTTGGGATTTTTGTGTTTTCGGGCGTCACAAGAATTTTTCTGCGAGCGGTGATAATCTATCTGCAAAGTAGACTTGCCAACCTTTGTAGGGAGTCCGGTTTCATAATTTATCGACATCTACGTTGCCTTGTAGAAATTGCCAAACCCACACCACACGATCGCCCAAAAGTTCCATTTCAAACAGTTTTTGGATTTTGGTTTTTTCCAGCATCACATGAATTTTTCTGCGAGCGGTGATAATTTATCTGGAAAGTAGACTTGCCAAGCTTTCCAGAGAGTCTAGTTTCATAATTTATTGACGTCGACGTTGACCTGTAGAAATTGCCAAACCCACACCACACGATGGCCCAAAAGTTCCATTTCGGACAGTTTTGGGTTTTTTGTGTTTTCGGGAGTCAGATGAATTTTTCTGCGGGCGGTGATAATTTATCTGCAAAGTAGACTTGCCAAGCTTTCCAGGGAGTCCAGTTTCGTAATTTATCGACGTCGACGTTGCCCTGTAGAAATTGCCAAACCCACACCACGATGGCCCAAAAGTTCCATTTCGGACAGTTTTAGGATTTTTGTGTTTTCGTCCGTCAGATGAATTTTTCCGCGAGCAGTGATAATTTATCTGTAAAGTAGACTTGCCAAACTTTCAAGGGAGTCCGGTTTCATTATTTATCGACATCTACGTTGCCCTGTAGAAATTGCCAAACCCAAACGACAGGATGGCCCAAAAGTTCCATTTCGTACAATTTTGGGAATTTTGTGTTTTCGGGCTTCACATGAATTTTTCTGTGAGCGGTGATAATTTATCTGCAAAGTAGACTTGCCAAGCTTTCCAGGGAGTCCAGTTTCATAATTTATCGAGATCTACGTTGCCCTGTAGAAATTGCCAAACCCAGACGACAGGATGGCCCAAAAGTTCCATTTCGTACAGTTTTGGGAATTTGTGTTTTCGGGCTTCACATGAATTTTTTTGCGAGCGGTGATAATTTATCTGGAAAGTAGACTTGCCAAACTTTCCAGGGAGTCTGGTTTCATAATTTATCGACATCTACGTTGCCCTGTAGAAATTGCCAAACGCAGACCACACGATGGCCCAAAAGTTCCATTTCAAACAGTTTTTGGATTTTGGTATTTTTCCAGCATCACATGAATTTTTCTGCGAGCGGTGATAATTTATCTGGAAAGTTGACTTGCCAAGCTTTCCAGCGAATCCGGTTTCATAATTTATCGAGATCGACGTTGCCCTGTAGAAATTGCCAAACCCATACCACACGATCGCCCAAAAGTTCCATTTCGTACAGTTTTGGGATTTTTGTGTTTTCGGGCGTCACATGAATTTTTCTGCGAGCGGTGATAATCTATCTGCAAAGTAGACTTGCCAACCTTTGTAGGGAGTCCGGTTTCATAATTTATCGACATCTACGTTGCCTTGTAGAAATTGCCAAACCCACACCACACGATCGCCCAAAAGTTGCATTTCAAACAGTTTTTGGATTTTGGTTTTTTCCAGCATCACATGAATTTTTCTGCGAGCGGTGATAATTTATCTGGAAAGTAGACTTGCCAAGCTTTCCAGAGAGTCTAGTTTCATAATTTATTGACGTCGACGTTGACCTGTAGAAATTGCCAAACCCACACCACACGATGGCCCAAAAGTTCCATTTCGGACAGTTTTGGGTTTTTTGTGTTTTCGGGAGTCAGATGAATTTTTCTGCGGGCGGTGATAATTTATCTGCAAAGTAGACTTGCCAAGCTTTCCAGGGAGTCCAGTTTCGTAATTTATCGACGTCGACGTTGCCCTGTAGAAATTGCCAAACCCACACCACGATGGCCCAAAAGTTCCATTTCGGACAGTTTTAGGATTTTTGTGTTTTCGTCCGTCAGATGAATTTTTCCGCGAGCAGTGATAATTTATCTGCAAAGTAGACTTGCCAAACTTTCAAGGGAGTCCGGTTTCATTATTTATCGACATCTACGTTGCCCTGTAGAAATTGCCAAACCCAGACGACAGGATGGCCCAAAAGTTCCATTTCGTACAATTTTGGGAATTTTGTGTTTTCGGGCTTCACATGAATTTTTCTGTGAGCGGTGATAATTTATCTGCAAAGTAGACTTGCCAAGCTTTCCAGGGAGTCCAGTTTCATAATTTATCGAGATCTACGTTGCCCTGTAGAAATTGCCAAACCCAGACGACAGGATGGCCCAAAAGTTCCATTTCGTACAGTTTTGGGAATTTGTGTTTTCGGGCTTCACATGAATTTTTTTGCGAGCGGTGATAATTTATCTGGAAAGTAGACTTGCCAAACTTTCCAGGGAGTCTGGTTTCATAATTTATCGACATCTACGTTGCCCTGTAGAAATTGCCAAACGCAGACCACACGATGGCCCAAAAGTTCCATTTCAAACAGTTTTTGGATTTTGGTATTTTTCCAGCATCACATGAATTTTTCTGCGAGCGGTGATAATTTATCTGGAAAGTTGACTTGCCAAGCTTTCCAGCGAATCCGGTTTCATCATTTATCGAGATCGACGTTGCCCTGTAGAAATTGCCAAACCCATACCACACGATCGCCCAAAAGTTCCATTTCGTACAGTTTTGGGATTTTTGTGTTTTCGGGCGTCACATGAATTTTTCTGCGAGCGGTGATAATCTATCTGCAAAGTAGACTTGCCAACCTTTGTAGGGAGTCCGGTTTCATAATTTATCGACATCTACGTTGCCTTGTAGAAATTGCCAAACCCACACCACACGATCGCCCAAAAGTTCCATTTCAAACAGTTTTTGGATTTTGGTTTTTTCCAGCATCACATGAATTTTTCTGCGAGCGGTGATAATTTATCTGGAAAGTAGACTTGCCAAGCTTTCCAGAGAGTCTAGTTTCATAATTTATTGACGTCGACGTTGACCTGTAGAAATTGCCAAACCCACACCACACGATGGCCCAAAAGTTCCATTTCGGACAGTTTTGGGTTTTTTGTGTTTTCGGGAGTCAGATGAATTTTTCTGCGGGCGGTGATAATTTATCTGCAAAGTAGACTTGCCAAGCTTTCCAGGGAGTCCAGTTTCGTAATTTATCGACGTCGACGTTGCCCTGTAGAAATTGCCAAACCCACACCACGATGGCCCAAAAGTTCCATTTCGGACAGTTTTAGGATTTTTGTGTTTTCGTCCGTCAGATGAATTTTTCCGCGAGCAGTGATAATTTATCTGCAAAGTAGGCTTGCCAAACTTTCAAGGGAGTCCGGTTTCATTATTTATCGACATCTACGTTGCCCTGTAGAAATTGCCAAACCCAGACGACAGGATGGCCCAAAAGTTCCATTTCGTACAATTTTGGGAATTTTGTGTTTTCGGGCTTCACATGAATTTTTCTGTGAGCGGTGATAATTTATCTGCAAAGTAGACTTGCCAAGCTTTCCAGGGAGTCCAGTTTCATAATTTATCGAGATCTACGTTGCCCTGTAGAAATTGCCAAACCCAGACGACAGGATGGCCCAAAAGTTCCATTTCGTACAGTTTTGGGAATTTGTGTTTTCGGGCTTCACATGAATTTTTTTGCGAGCGGTGATAATTTATCTGGAAAGTAGACTTGCCAAACTTTCCAGGGAGTCTGGTTTCATAATTTATCGACATCTACGTTGCCCTGTAGAAATTGCCAAACGCAGACCACACGATGGCCCAAAAGTTCCATTTCAAACAGTTTTTGGATTTTGGTATTTTTCCAGCATCACATGAATTTTTCTGCGAGCGGTGATAATTTATCTGGAAAGTTGACTTGCCAAGCTTTCCAGCGAATCCGGTTTCATAATTTATCGAGATCGACGTTGCCCTGTAGAAATTGCCAAACCCATACCACACGATCGCCCAAAAGTTCCATTTCGTACAGTTTTGGGATTTTTGTGTTTTCGGGCGTCACATGAATTTTTCTGCGAGCGGTGATAATCTATCTGCAAAGTAGACTTGCCAACCTTTGTAGGGAGTCCGGTTTCATAATTTATCGACATCTACGTTGCCTTGTAGAAATTGCCAAACCCACACCACACGATCGCCCAAAAGTTGCATTTCAAACAGTTTTTGGATTTTGGTTTTTTCCAGCATCACATGAATTTTTCTGCGAGCGGTGATAATTTATCTGGAAAGTAGACTTGCCAAGCTTTCCAGAGAGTCTAGTTTCATAATTTATTGACGTCGACGTTGACCTGTAGAAATTGCCAAACCCACACCACACGATGGCCCAAAAGTTCCATTTCGGACAGTTTTGGGTTTTTTGTGTTTTCGGGAGTCAGATGAATTTTTCTGCGGGCGGTGATAATTTATCTGCAAAGTAGACTTGCCAAGCTTTCCAGGGAGTCCAGTTTCGTAATTTATCGACGTCGACGTTGCCCTGTAGAAATTGCCAAACCCACACCACGATGGCCCAAAAGTTCCATTTCGGACAGTTTTAGGATTTTTGTGTTTTCGTCCGTCAGATGAATTTTTCCGCGAGCAGTGATAATTTATCTGCAAAGTAGACTTGCCAAACTTTCAAGGGAGTCCGGTTTCATTATTTATCGACATCTACGTTGCCCTGTAGAAATTGCCAAACCCAGACGACAGGATGGCCCAAAAGTTCCATTTCGTACAATTTTGGGAATTTTGTGTTTTCGGGCTTCACATGAATTTTTCTGTGAGCGGTGATAATTTATCTGCAAAGTAGACTTGCCAAGCTTTCCAGGGAGTCCAGTTTCATAATTTATCGAGATCTACGTTGCCCTGTAGAAATTGCCAAACCCAGACGACAGGATGGCCCAAAAGTTCCATTTCGTACAGTTTTGGGAATTTGTGTTTTCGGGCTTCACATGAATTTTTTTGCGAGCGGTGATAATTTATCTGGAAAGTAGACTTGCCAAACTTTCCAGGGAGTCTGGTTTCATAATTTATCGACATCTACGTTGCCCTGTAGAAATTGCCAAACGCAGACCACACGATGGCCCAAAAGTTCCATTTCAAACAGTTTTTGGATTTTGGTATTTTTCCAGCATCACATGAATTTTTCTGCGAGCGGTGATAATTTATCTGGAAAGTTGACTTGCCAAGCTTTCCAGCGAATCCGGTTTCATCATTTATCGAGATCGACGTTGCCCTGTAGAAATTGCCAAACCCATACCACACGATCGCCCAAAAGTTCCATTTCGTACAGTTTTGGGATTTTTGTGTTTTCGGGCGTCACATGAATTTTTCTGCGAGCGGTGATAATCTATCTGCAAAGTAGACTTGCCAACCTTTGTAGGGAGTCCGGTTTCATAATTTATCGACATCTACGTTGCCTTGTAGAAATTGCCAAACCCACACCACACGATCGCCCAAAAGTTCCATTTCAAACAGTTTTTGGATTTTGGTTTTTTCCAGCATCACATGAATTTTTCTGCGAGCGGTGATAATTTATCTGGAAAGTAGACTTGCCAAGCTTTCCAGAGAGTCTAGTTTCATAATTTATTGACGTCGACGTTGACCTGTAGAAATTGCCAAACCCACACCACACGATGGCCCAAAAGTTCCATTTCGGACAGTTTTGGGTTTTTTGTGTTTTCGGGAGTCAGATGAATTTTTCTGCGGGCGGTGATAATTTATCTGCAAAGTAGACTTGCCAAGCTTTCCAGGGAGTCCAGTTTCGTAATTTATCGACGTCGACGTTGCCCTGTAGAAATTGCCAAACCCACACCACGATGGCCCAAAAGTTCCATTTCGGACAGTTTTAGGATTTTTGTGTTTTCGTCCGTCAGATGAATTTTTCCGCGAGCAGTGATAATTTATCTGCAAAGTAGGCTTGCCAAACTTTCAAGGGAGTCCGGTTTCATTATTTATCGACATCTACGTTGCCCTGTAGAAATTGCCAAACCCAGACGACAGGATGGCCCAAAAGTTCCATTTCGTACAATTTTGGGAATTTTGTGTTTTCGGGCTTCACATGAATTTTTCTGTGAGCGGTGATAATTTATCTGCAAAGTAGACTTGCCAAGCTTTCCAGGGAGTCCAGTTTCATAATTTATCGAGATCTACGTTGCCCTGTAGAAATTGCCAAACCCAGACGACAGGATGGCCCAAAAGTTCCATTTCGTACAGTTTTGGGAATTTGTGTTTTCGGGCTTCACATGAATTTTTTTGCGAGCGGTGATAATTTATCTGGAAAGTAGACTTGCCAAACTTTCCAGGGAGTCTGGTTTCATAATTTATCGACATCTACGTTGCCCTGTAGAAATTGCCAAACGCAGACCACACGATGGCCCAAAAGTTCCATTTCAAACAGTTTTTGGATTTTGGTATTTTTCCAGCATCACATGAATTTTTCTGCGAGCGGTGATAATTTATCTGGAAAGTTGACTTGCCAAGCTTTCCAGCGAATCCGGTTTCATCATTTATCGAGATCGACGTTGCCCTGTAGAAATTGCCAAACCCATACCACACGATCGCCCAAAAGTTCCATTTCGTACAGTTTTGGGATTTTTGTGTTTTCGGGCGTCACATGAATTTTTCTGCGAGCGGTGATAATCTATCTGCAAAGTAGACTTGCCAACCTTTGTAGGGAGTCCGGTTTCATAATTTATCGACATCTACGTTGCCTTGTAGAAATTGCCAAACCCACACCACACGATCGCCCAAAAGTTCCATTTCAAACAGTTTTTGGATTTTGGTTTTTTCCAGCATCACATGAATTTTTCTGCGAGCGGTGATAATTTATCTGGAAAGTAGACTTGCCAAGCTTTCCAGAGAGTCTAGTTTCATAATTTATTGACGTCGACGTTGACCTGTAGAAATTGCCAAACCCACACCACACGATGGCCCAAAAGTTCCATTTCGGACAGTTTTGGGTTTTTTGTGTTTTCGGGAGTCAGATGAATTTTTCTGCGGGCGGTGATAATTTATCTGCAAAGTAGACTTGCCAAGCTTTCCAGGGAGTCCAGTTTCGTAATTTATCGACGTCGACGTTGCCCTGTAGAAATTGCCAAACCCACACCACGATGGCCCAAAAGTTCCATTTCGGACAGTTTTAGGATTTTTGTGTTTTCGTCCGTCAGATGAATTTTTCCGCGAGCAGTGATAATTTATCTGCAAAGTAGGCTTGCCAAACTTTCAAGGGAGTCCGGTTTCATTATTTATCGACATCTACGTTGCCCTGTAGAAATTGCCAAACCCAGACGACAGGATGGCCCAAAAGTTCCATTTCGTACAATTTTGGGAATTTTGTGTTTTCGGGCTTCACATGAATTTTTCTGTGAGCGGTGATAATTTATCTGCAAAGTAGACTTGCCAAGCTTTCCAGGGAGTCCAGTTTCATAATTTATCGAGATCTACGTTGCCCTGTAGAAATTGCCAAACCCAGACGACAGGATGGCCCAAAAGTTCCATTTCGTACAGTTTTGGGAATTTGTGTTTTCGGGCTTCACATGAATTTTTGTGCGAGCGGTGATAATTTATCTGGAAAGTAGACTTGCCAAACTTTCCAGGGAGTCTAGTTTCATAATTTATCGACATCTACGTTGCCCTGTAGAAATTGCCAAACGCAGACCACACGATGGCCCAAAAGTTCCATTTCAAACAGTTTTTGGATTTTGGTATTTTTCCAGCATCACATGAATTTTTCTGCGAGCGGTGATAATTTATCTGGAAAGTTGACTTGCCAAGCTTTCCAGCGAATCCGGTTTCATAATTTATCGAGATCGACGTTGCCCTGTAGAAATTGCCAAACCCACACCACACGATGGCCCAAAAGTTCCATTTCGTACAGTTTTGGGATTTTTGTGCTTTCGGGCGTCACATGAATTTTTCTGCGAGCGGTGATAATTTATCTACAAAGTAGACTTGCCAAGCTTTCCAGGGAGTCCGGTTTCATAATTTATCGACATCTACGTTGCCCTGTAGAAATTGCCAAACCCACACCACACGATCGCCCAAAAGTTCCATTTCAAACAGTTTTTGGATTTTGGTATTTTTCCAGCATCACATGAATTTTTCTGCGAGCGGTGATAATTTATCTGGAAATTAGACTTGCCAAGCTTTCCAGCGAATCCGGTTTCATAATTTATCGAGATCGACGTTGCCCTGTAGAAATTGCCAAACCCACACCACACGATAGCCCAAAAGTTCCATTTCGTACAGTTTTGGGATTTTTGTGCTTTCGGGCGTCACATGAATTTTTCTGCGAGCGGTGATAATTTATCTGCAAAGTAGACTTGCCAAGCTTTCTAGGGAGTCCAGTTTCATAATTTATCGACATCTACGTTGCCCTGTAGAAATTGCCAAACCCACACCACACGATCGCCCAAAAGTTCCATTTCAAACAGTTTTTGGATTTTGGTATTTTTCCAGCATCACATGAATTTTTCTGCGAGCGGTGATAATTTATCTGGAAAGTAGACTTGCCAAGCTTTCCAGCGAATCTGGTTTCATAATTTATCGACATCTACGTTGCCCTGTAGAAATTGCCAAACCAAGACGACAGGATGGCCCAAAAGTTCCATTTCGTACAGTTTTGGGAATTTTGTGTTTTCGGGCTTCACATGAATTTTTCCGCGAGCAGTGATAATTTATCTGCAAAGTAGACTTGCCAAGCTTTCCAGGGAGTCCGGTTTCATAATTTATCGACATCTACGTTACCCTGTAGAAATTGCCAAACCCACACCACACGATCGCCCAAAAGTTCCATTTCAGACAGTTTTGGGATTTTTGTGTTTTCGTCCGTCAGATGAATTTTTCCACGAGCAGTGATAATTTATCTGCAAAGTAGACTTGCCAAACTTTCAAGGGAGTCCGGTTTCATTATTTGTCGACATCTACGTTGCCCTGTAGAAATTGCCAAACCCACACCACACGATCGCCCAAAAGTTCCATTTCAAACAGTTTTTGGATTTTGGTTTTTTCCAGCATCACATGAATTTTTCTGCGAGTGGTGATAATTTATCTGCAAAGTAGACTTGCCAAGCTTTCAAGGGAGTCCGGTTTCATAATTTATCGACATCTACGTTGCCCTGTAGAAATTGCCAAACCCACACCACACGATGGCCCAAAAGTTCCATTTCGGACAGTTTTGGGTTTTTTGTGTTTTCGGGAGTCAGATGAATTTTTCTGTGGGCGGTGATAATTTATCTGCAAAGTAGACTTGCCAAGCTTTCCAGGGAGTCCAGTTTCGTAATTTATCGACGTCGACGTTGCCCTGTAGAAATTGCCAAACCCACACCACGATGGCCCAAAAGTTCCATTTCGGACAGTTTTAGGATTTTTGTGTTTTCGTCCGTCAGATGAATTTTTCCGCGAGCAGTGATAATTTATCTGCAAAGTAGGCTTGCCAAACTTTCAAGGGAGTCCGGTTTCATTATTTATCGACATCTACGTTGCCCTGTAGAAATTGCCAAACCCAGACGACAGGATGGCCCAAAAGTTCCATTTCGTACAATTTTGGGAATTTTGTGTTTTCGGGCTTCACATGAATTTTTCTGTGAGCGGTGATAATTTATCTGCAAAGTAGACTTGCCAAGCTTTCCAGGGAGTCCAGTTTCATAATTTATCGAGATCTACGTTGCCCTGTAGAAATTGCCAAACCCAGACGACAGGATGGCCCAAAAGTTCCATTTCGTACAGTTTTGGGAATTTGTGTTTTCGGGCTTCACATGAATTTTTTTGCGAGCGGTGATAATTTATCTGGAAAGTAGACTTGCCAAACTTTCCAGGGAGTCTAGTTTCATAATTTATCGACATCTACGTTGCCCTGTAGAAATTGCCAAACGCAGACCACACGATGGCCCAAAAGTTCCATTTCAAACAGTTTTTGGATTTTGGTATTTTTCCAGCATCACATGAATTTTTCTGCGAGCGGTGATAATTTATCTGGAAAGTTGACTTGCCAAGCTTTCCAGCGAATCCGGTTTCATAATTTATCGAGATCGACGTTGCCCTGTAGAAATTGCCAAACCCACATCACACGATGGCCCAAAAGTTCCATTTCGTACAGTTTTGGGATTTTTGTGCTTTCGGGCGTCACATGAATTTTTCTGCGAGCGGTGATAATTTATCTACAAAGTAGACTTGCCAAGCTTTCCAGGGAGTCCGGTTTCATAATTTATCGACATCTACGTTGCCCTGTAGAAATTGCCAAACCCACACCACACGATCGCCCAAAAGTTCCATTTCAAACAGTTTTTGGATTTTGGTATTTTTCCAGCATCACATGAATTTTCTGCGAGCGGTGATAATTTATCTGGAAATTAGACTTGCCAAGCTTTCCAGCGAATCCGGTTTCATAATTTATCGAGATCGACGTTGCCCTGTAGAAATTGCCAAACCCACACCACATGATAGCCCAAAAGTTCCATTTCGTACAGTTTTGGGATTTTTGTGCTTTCGGGCATCACATGAATTTTTCTGCGAGCGGTGATAATTTATCTACAAAGTAGACTTGCCAAGCTTTCCAGGGAGTCCGGTTTCATAATTTATCGACATCTACGTTGCCCTGTAGAAATTGCCAAACCCACACCACACGATCGCCCAAAAGTTCCATTTCAAACAGTTTTTGGATTTTGGTATTTTTCCAGCATCACATGAATTTTTCTGCGAGCGGTGATAATTTATCTGGAAAGTAGACTTGCCAAGCTTTCCAGCGAATCTGGTTTCATAATTTATCGACATCTACGTTGCCCTGTAGAAATTGCCAAACCAAGACGACAGGATGGCCCAAAAGTTCAATTTCGTACAGTTTTGGGAATTTTGTGTTTTCGGGCTTCACATGAATTTTTCCGCGAGCAGTGATAATTTATCTGCAAAGTAGACTTGCCAAGCTTTCCAGGGAGTCCGGTTTCATAATTTATCGACATCTACGTTACCCTGTAGAAATTGCCAAACCCACACCACACGATCGCCCAAAAGTTCCATTTCAGACAGTTTTGGGATTTTTGTGTTTTCGTCCGTCAGATGAATTTTTCCACGAGCAGTGATAATTTATCTGCAAAGTAGACTTGCCAAACTTTCAAGGGAGTCCGGTTTCATTATTTGTCGACATCTACGTTGCCCTGTAGAAATTGCCAAACCCACACCACACGATCGCCCAAAAGTTCCATTTCAAACAGTTTTTGGATTTTGGTTTTTTCCAGCATCACATGAATTTTTCTGCAAGCGGTGATAATTTATCTGGAAAGTAGACTTGCCAAGCTTTCCAGGGAGTCTAGTTTCATAATTTATCGACGTCGACGTTGACCTGTAGAAATTGCCAAACCCACACCACACGATGGCCCAAAAGTTCTATTTCGTACAGTTTTTGGATTTTTGTGTTTTCGGGCATCACATGAATTTTTCTGCTAGCGGTGATAATTTATCTAAAAAGTAGACTTGCCAACCTTTGTAGGGCGTCCGGTTTCATAATTTATCGACATCTACGTTGCCCTGTAGAAATTGCCAAACCCACACCACACGATCGCCCAAAAGTTCCATTTCGTACAGTTTTGGGATCTTTGTGTTTTCGGGCGTCACATGAATTTTTCTGCGAGCGGTGATAATCTATCTGCAAAGTAGACTTGCCAACCTTTGTAGGGAGTCCGGTTTCATAATTTATCGACATCGACGTTGCCCTGTAGAAATTGCCAAACCCACACCACACGATGGTCCAAAAGTTCTATTTCGTACAGTTTTTGGATTTTTGTGTTTTCGGGCATCACATGAATTTTTCTGCTAGCGGTGATAATTTATCTAAAAAGTAGACTTGCCAAACTTTCCAGGTAGTCCAGTTTCATAATTTATCGACGTCGACGTTGCCCTGTAGAAATTGCCAAACCCACACCACACGACGGCCCAAAAGTTCCATTTCGGACAGTTTTAGGATTTTTGTGTTTTCGTCCGTCAGATGAATTTTTCCGTGAGCAGTGATAATTTATCTGCAAAGTAGACTTGCCAAACTTTCAAGGGAGTCCGGTTTCATTATTTATCGACATCTACGTTGCCCTGTAGAAATTGCCAAACCCAGACGATAGGATGGCCCAAAAGTTCCATTTCATACAGTTTTGGGATTTTTGTGTTTTCGGGAGTCACATGAATTTTTCTGCGAGCGGTGATAATTTATCTGGAAAGTAGACATGCCAAGCTTTCCAGCGAATCTGGTTTCATAATTTATCGACATCGACGTTGCCCTGTAGAAATTGCCAAACCCATACCACACGATCGCCCAAAAGTTCCATTTCGTACAGTTTTGGGATTTTTGTGCTTTCGGGCGTCACATGAATTTTTCTGCGAGCGGTGATAATTTATCTACAAAGTAGACTTGCCAAGCTTTCCAGGGAGTCCGGTTTCATAATTTATCGACATCTCCGTTGCCCTGTAGAAATTGCCAAACCCACACCACACGATCGCCCAAAAGTTCCATTTCAAACAGTTTTTGGATTTTGGTATTTTTCCAGCATCACATGAATTTTTCTGCGAGCGGTGATAATTTATCTGGAAAGTAGACTTGCCAAGCTTTCCAGCGAATCTGGTTTCATAATTTATCGACATCGACGTTGCCCTGTAGAAATTGCCAAACCCAGACGATAGGATGGCCCAAAAGTTCCATTTCATACAGTTTTGGGATTTTTGTGTTTTCGGGAGTCACATGAATTTTTCTGCGAGCGGTGATAATTTATCTGGAAAGTAGACATGCCAAGCTTTCCAGCGAATCCAGTTTCATAATTTATCGACATCGACGTTGCCCTGTAGAAATTGCCAAACCCACACCACACGATGGTCCAAAAGTTCTATTTCGTACAGTTTTTGGATTTTTGTGTTTTCGGGCATCACATGAATTTTTCTGCTAGCGGTGATAATTTATCTAAAAAGTAGACTTGCCAAACTTTCCAGGTAGTCCAGTTTCATAATTTATCGACGTCGACGTTGCCCTGTAGAAATTGCCAAACCCACACCACACGATGGCCCAAAAGTTCCATTTCGGACAGTTTTAGGATTTTTGTGTTTTCGTCCGTCAGATGAATTTTTCCGCGAGCAGTGATAATTTATCTGCAAAGTAGACTTGCCAAACTTTCAAGGGAGTCCGGTTTCATTATTTATCGACATCTACGTTGCCCTGTAGAAATTGCCAAACCCATACCACACGATCGCCCAAAAGTTCCATTTCGTACAGTTTTGGGATTTTTGTGCTTTCGGGCGTCACATGAATTTTTCTGCGAGCGGTGATAATTTATCTACAAAGTAGACTTGCCAAGCTTTCCAGGGAGTCCAGTTTCATAATTTATCGACATCTACGTTGCCCTGTAGAAATTGCCAAACCCACACCACACGATCGCCCAAAAGTTCCATTTCAAACAGTTTTTGGATTTTGGTATTTTTCCAGCATCACATGAATTTTTCTGCGAGCGGTGATAATTTATCTGGAAAGTAGACTTGCCAAGCTTTCCAGCGAATCTGGTTTCATAATTTATCGACATCGACGTTGCCCTGTAGAAATTGCCAAACCCAGACGATAGGATGGCCCAAAAGTTCCATTTCATACAGTTTTGGGATTTTTGTGTTTTCGGGAGTCACATGAATTTTTCTGCGAGCGGTGATAATTTATCTGGAAAGTAGACATGCCAAGCTTTCCAGCGAATCCAGTTTCATAATTTATCGACATCGACGTTGCCCTGTAGAAATTGCCAAACCCACACCACACGATGGTCCAAAAGTTCTATTTCGTACAGTTTTTGGATTTTTGTGTTTTCGGGCATCACATGAATTTTTCTGCTAGCGGTGATAATTTATCTAAAAAGTAGACTTGCCAAACTTTCCAGGTAGTCCAGTTTCATAATTTATCGACGTCGACGTTGCCCTGTAGAAATTGCCAAACCCACACCACACGACGGCCCAAAAGTTCCATTTCGGACAGTTTTAGGATTTTTGTGTTTTCGTCCGTCAGATGAATTTTTCCGCGAGCAGTGATAATTTATCTGCAAAGTAGACTTGCCAAACTTTCAAGGGAGTCCGGTTTCATTATTTATCGACATCTACGTTGCCCTGTAGAAATTGCCAAACCCATACCACACGATCGCCCAAAAGTTCCATTTCGTACAGTTTTGGGATTTTTGTGCTTTCGGGCGTCACATGAATTTTTCTGCGAGCGGTGATAATTTATCTACAAAGTAGACTTGCCAAGCTTTCCAGGGAGTCCAGTTTCATAATTTATCGACATCTACGTTGCCCTGTAGAAATTGCCAAACCCACACCACACGATCGCCCAAAAGTTCCATTTCAAACAGTTTTTGGATTTTGGTATTTTTCCAGCATCACATGAATTTTTCTGCGAGCGGTGATAATTTATCTGGAAAGTAGACTTGCCAAGCTTTCCAGCGAATCTGGTTTCATAATTTATCGACATCGACGTTGCCCTGTAGAAATTGCCAAACCCAGACGATAGGATGGCCCAAAAGTTCCATTTCATACAGTTTTGGGATTTTTGTGTTTTCGGGAGTCACATGAATTTTTCTGCGAGCGGTGATAATTTATCTGGAAAGTAGACATGCCAAGCTTTCCAGCGAATCCAGTTTCATAATTTATCGACATCGACGTTGCCCTGTAGAAATTGCCAAACCCACACCACACGATGGTCCAAAAGTTCTATTTCGTACAGTTTTTGGATTTTTGTGTTTTCGGGCATCACATGAATTTTTCTGCTAGCGGTGATAATTTATCTAAAAAGTAGACTTGCCAAACTTTCCAGGTAGTCCAGTTTCATAATTTATCGACGTCGACGTTGCCCTGTAGAAATTGCCAAACCCACACCACACGACGGCCCAAAAGTTCCATTTCGGACAGTTTTAGGATTTTTGTGTTTTCGTCCGTCAGATGAATTTTTCCGTGAGCAGTGATAATTTATCTGTAAAGTAGACTTGCCAAGCTTTCCAGGGAGTCCGGTTTCATAATTTATTGACATCTACGTTGCCCTGTAGAAATTGCAAAACCCACACCACACGATGGCCCAAAAGTTCCATTTCAGACAGTTTTGGGATTTTTGTGTTTTCGTCCGTCAGATGAATTTTTCCGCGAGCGGTGATAATTTATCTGCAAAGTAGACTTGCCAAGCTTTCCAGGGAGTCCGGTTTCATAATTTATCGACATCTACGTTGCCCTGTAGAAATTGCCAAACCAAGACGACAGGATGGCCCAAAAGTTCCATTTCATACAGTTTTGGGAATTTTGTGTTTTCGGGCTTCACATGAATTTTTCCGCGAGCAGTGATAATTTATCTGCAAAGTAGACTTGCCAAGCTTTCCAGGGAGTCCGGTTTCATAATTTATCGACATCTACGTTACCCAGTAGAAATTACCAAACCCACACCACACGATCGCCCAAAAGTTCCATTTCAGACAGTTTTGGGATTTTTGTGTTTTCGTCCGTCAGATGAATTTTTCCGCGAGCAGTGATAATTTATATGCAAAGTAGACTTGCCAAACTTTCAAGGGAGTCCGGTTTCATTATTTATCGACATCTACGTTGCCCTGTAGAAATTGCCAAACCCAGACGACAGGATGGCCCAAAAGTTCCATTTCGTACAGTTTTGGGAATTTTGTGTTTTCGGGCTTCACATGAATTTTTCTGGGAGCGGTGATAATTTATCTGCAAAGTAGACTTGCCAAGCTTTCCAAGGAGTCCAGTTTCATAATTTATCGACGTCGACGTTGCCCTGTAGAAATTGCCAAACCCAGACGACAGGATGGCCCAAAAGTTCTATTTCGTATAGTTTTTGGATTTTTGTGTTTTCGGGCATCACATGAATTTTTCTGCTAGCGGTGATAATTTATCTAAAAAGTAGACTTGCCAAACTTTCCAGGTAGTCCAGTTTCATAATTTATTGACATCTACGTTGCCCTGTAGAAATTGCCAAACTCACACCACACGATGGCCCAAAAGTTCCATTTCAGACAGTTTTGGGAATTTTGTGTTTTCATCCGTCAGATGAATTTTTCCGTGAGCAGTGATAATTTATCTGTAAAGTAGACTTGCCAAGCTTTCCAGGGAGTCCGGTTTCATAATTTATTGACATCTACGTTGCCCTGTAGAAATTGCAAAACCCACACCACACGATGGCCCAAAAGTTCCATTTCAGACAGTTTTGGGATTTTTGTGTTTTCGTCCGTTAGATGAATTTTTCCGCGAGCGGTGATAATTTATCTGCAAAGTAGACTTGCCAAGCTTTCCAGGGAGTCTGGTTTCATAATTTATCGACATCTACGTTGCCCTGTAGAAATTGCCAAACCAAGACGACAGGATGGCCCAAAAGTTCCATTTCGTACAGTTTTGGGATTTTTGTGTTTTCGGGCTTCACATGAATTTTTCCGGGAGCAGTGATAATTTATCTGTAAAGTAGACTTGCCAAGCTTTCCAGGGAGTCCGGTTTCATAATTTATTGACATCTACGTTGCCCTGTAGAAATTGCAAAACCCACACCACACGATGGCCCAAAAGTTCCATTTCAGACAGTTTTGGGATTTTTGTGTTTTCGTCCGTCAGATGAATTTTTCCGCGAGCGGTGATAATTTATCTGCAAAGTAGACTTGCCAAGCTTTCCAGGGAGTCTGGTTTCATAATTTATCGACATCTACGTTGCCCTGTAGAAATTGCCAAACCCAGACGACAGGATGGCCCAAAAGTTCCATTTCGTACAGTTTTGGGATTTTTGTGTTTTCGGGCGTCACATGAATTTTTCTACGAGCGGTGATAATTTATCTGCAAAGTAGACTTGCCAAACTTTCAAGGGAGTCCAGTTTCATAATTCATCGACATCTACGTTGCCCTGTAGAAATTGCCAAACCCACACCACACGATGGCACAAAAGTTCCATTTCATACAGTTTTGGGATTTTTGTGTTTTCGTCCGTCAGATGAATTTTTCCGCGAGCAGTCATAATTTATATGCAAAGTAGACTTGCCAAGCTTTCCAGGGAGTCCAGTTTCATAATTTATCGAGATCTACGTTGCCCTGTAGAAATTGCCAAACGCAAACCACACGATGGCCCAAAAGTTCCATTTCAAACAGTTTTTGGATTTTGGTATTTTTCCAGCATCACATGAATTTTTCATCGAGCGGTGATAATTTATCTGGAAAGTTGACTTGCCAAGCTTTCCAGCGAATCCGGTTTCATAATTTATCGAGATCGACGTTGCCCTGTAGAAATTGCCAAACCCACGCCACACGATAGCCCAAAAGTTCCATTTCGTACAGTTTTGGGATTTTTGTGCTTTCGGGCGTCACATGAATTTTTCTGCGAGCGGTGATAATTTATCTACAAAGTAGACTTGCCAAGCTTTCCAGGGAGTCTGGTTTCATAATTTATTGACATCTACGTTGCCCTGTAGAAATTGCCAAACCCACACCACACGATCGACCAAAAGTTCCATTTCAAACAGTTTTTGGATTTTGGTATTTTTCCAGCATCACATGAATTTTTCTGCGAGCGATGATAATTTATCTGGAAAGTAGACTTGCCAAGATTTCCAGCGAATCTGGTTTCATAATTTATCGACATCGACGTTGCCCTGTAGAAATTGCCAAACCCAGACGATAGGATGGCCCAAAAGTTCCATTTCATACAGTTTTGGGATTTTTGTGTTTTCGGGAGTCACATGAATTTTTCTGCGAGCGGTAATAATTTATCTGGAAAGTAGACATGCCAAGCTTTCCAGCGAATCCAGTTTCATAATTTATCGACATCGACGTTGCCCTGTAGAAATTGCCAAACCCATACCACACGATCGCCCAAAAGTTCCATTTCGTACAGTTTTGGGATTTTTGTGTTTTCGGGCGTCACATGAATTTTTCTGCGAGCGGTGATAATCTATCTGCAAAGTAGACTTGCCAACCTTTGTAGGGAGTCCGGTTTCATAATTTATCGACATCTACGTTGCCCTGTAGAAATTGCCAAACCCACACCACACGATCGCCCAAAAGTTCCATTTCAAACAGTTTTTGGATTTTGGTTTTTTCCAGCATCACATGAATTTTTCTGCGAGCGGTGATAATTTATCTGGAAAGTAGACTTGCCAAGCTTTCCAGGGAGTCTAGTTTCATAATTTATTGACATCTACGTTGCCCTGTAGAAATTGCCAAACCCACACCACACGATCACCCAAAAGTTCCATTTCGTACAGTTTTGGGATTTTTGTGTTTTCGGGCGTCACATGAATTTTTCTGCGAGCGGTGATAATTTATCTGCAAAGTAGACTTGCCGAGCTTTGAAGGGAGTCCGGTTTCATAATTTATCGACATCTACGTTACCCTGTAGAAATTGCCAAACCCACACCACACGATCGCCCAAAAGTTCCATTTCAGACAGTTTTGGGATTTTTGTGTTTTCGTTCGTCAGATGAATTTTTCCGCGAGCAGTGATAATTTATCTGCAAAGTAGACTTGCCAAACTTTCAAGGGAGTCCGGTTTCATTATTTATCGACATCTACGTTGCCCTGTAGAAATTGCCAAACCCAGACGACAGGATGGCCCAAAAGTTCCATTTCGTACAGTTTTGGGAATTTTGTGTTTTCGGGCTTCACATGAATTTTTCTGTGAGCGGTGATAATTTATCTGCAAAGTAGACTTGCCAAGCTTTCCAGGGAGTCCAGTTTCATAATTTATCGACGTCGACGTTGCCCTGTAGAAATTGCCAAACCCAGACGACAGGATGGCCCAAAAGTTCTATTTCGTACAGTTTTTGGATTTTTCTGTTTTTGGGCATCACATGAATTTTTCTGCTAGCGGTGATAATTTATCTAAAAAGTAGACTTGCCAAACTTTCCAGGTAGTCCAGTTTCATAATTTATTGACATCTACGTTGCCCTGTAGAAATTGCCAAACTCACACCACACGATGGCCCAAAAGTTCCATTTCAGACAGTTTTGGGAATTTTGTGTTTTCATCCGTCAGATGAATTTTTCCGTGAGCAGTGATAATTTATCTGTAAAGTAGACTTGGCAAGCTTTCCAGGGAGTCCGGTTTCATAATTTATTGACATCTACGTTGCCCTGTAGAAATTGCAAAACCCACACCACACGATGGCCCAAAAGTTCCATTTCAGACAGTTTTGGGATTTTTGTGTTTTCGTCCGTTAGATGAATTTTTCCGCGAGCGGTGATAATTTATCTGCAAAGTAGACTTGCCAAGTCCAGGGAGTCTGGTTTCATAATTTATCGACATCTACGTTGCCCTGTAGAAATTGCCAAACCAAGACGACAGGATGGCCCAAAAGTTCCATTTCGTACAATTTTGGGATTTTTGTGTTTTCGGGCGTCACATGAATTTTTCTGCGAGCGGTGATAATTTATCTGCAAAGTAGACTTGCCAAGCTTTCAAGGGAGTCCGGTTTCATAATTTATCGACATCTACGTTGCCCTGTAGAAATTGCCAAACCCACACCACACGATGGCCCAAAAGTTCCATTTCAGACAGTTTTGGGATTTTTGTGTTTTCGTCCGTCAGATGAAATTTTCCGCGAGCAGTGATAATTTATCTGCAAAGTAGACTTGCCAAGCTTTCCAGGGAGTCCGGTTTCATAATTTATCGACATCTACGTTGCCCTGTAGAAATTGCCAAAACCACACCACACGATGGCCCAAAATTTCCATTTCGTACAGTTTTGGGATTTTTGTGTTTCCGGGCGTCACATAAATTTTTCTGTGAGCGGTGATAATTTATCTGGAAAGTACACTTGCCAAACTTTCCAGGTAGTCCCGTTTCATAATTGATCGACATCTACGTTGCCCTGTAGAAATTGCCAAACCCACACCACACGATCGCCCAAAAGTTCCATTTCGTACAGTTTTGCGATTTTTGTGTTTTCGGGAGTCACATGAATTTTTCTGCGAGCGGTGATAATTTATCTGGAAAGTATACTTGCCAAGCTTTCCATGGAATCGGGTTTCATAATTTATTGACATCTACGTTGCCCTGTAGAAATTGCCAAAACCACACCACACGATGGCCCAAAAGTTCCATTTCAGACAGTTTAGGGAATTTTGTGTTTTCGTCCGTCAGATGAATTTTTCCGCGAGCAGTGATAATTTATCTGCAAAGTAGACTTGCCAAGCTTTCCAGGGAGTCCAGTTTCATAATTTATTGACATCTACGTTGCCCTGTAGAAATTGCCAAACGCAGACCACACGATGGCCCAAAAGTTCCGTTTCAAACAGTTTTTGGATTTTGGTATTTTTCCAGCATCACATGAATTTTTCTGCGAGCGGTGATAATTTATGTGGAAAGTAGACTTGCCAAGCTTTCCAGCGAATCCGGTTTCATAATTTATCGAGATCGACGTTGCCCTGTAGAAATTGCCAAACCCACACCACACGATCGCCCAAAAGTTCCATTTTGTACAGTTTTGGGATTTTTGTGCTTTCGGGCGTCACATGAATTTTTCTGTGAGCGGTGATAATTTATCTACAAAGTATACTTGCCAAGCTTTCCAAGGAGTCTGGTTTCATAATTTATCGACATCTACGTTGCCCTGTAGAAATTGCCAAACACAGACCACACGATGGCCCAAAAGTTCCATTTCAAACAGTTTTTGGATTTTGGTATTTTTCCAGCATCACATGAATTTTTCTGCGAGCGGTGATAATTTATGTGGAAAGTAGACTTGCCAAGCTTTCCAGGGAGTCCGGTTTCATAATTTATCGACATCTACGTTGCCCTGTAGAAATTGCCAAAATCAAACAACACGATGGCCCAAAAATTCCATTTCAGACAATTTTGGGATTTTTGTTTTTTCGTACGTCAGATTACTTTTTCTGCGAGCGGTAATAATTTATCTGCAAAGTAGACTTGCCAAGCTTTCCAGGGAGTCCGGTTTTATAATTTATCGACGTCGACGTTGCCCTGTAGAAATTGCAAACCCACACCACACGATCGCCCAAAAGTTCCATTTCGTACAGTTTTGGGATTTTTGTGCTTTCGGGCGTCACATGAATTTTTCTGCGAGCGGTGATAATTTATCTACAAAGTATACTTGCCAAGCTTTCCAAGGAGTCTGGTTTCATAATTTATCGACATCTACGTTGCCCTGTAGAAATTGCCAAACGCAGACCACACGATGGCCCAAAAGTTCCATTTCAAACAGTTTTTGGATTTTGGTATTTTTCCAGCATCACATGAATTTTTCTGCGAGCGGTGATAATTTATCTGGAAAGTAGACTTGCCAAACTTTCCAGGTAGTCCCGTTTCATAATTTATCGACATCTACGTTGCCCTGTAGAAATTGCCAAACCCACACCACACGATCGCCCAAAAGTTCCATTTCGTACAGTTTTGGGATTTTTGTGTTTTCGGGAGTCACATGAATTTTTCTGTGAGCGGTGATAATTTATGTGGAAAGTAGACTTGCCAAGCTTTCCAGGGAGTCCGGTTTCATAATTTATTGACATCTACGTTGCCCTGTAGAAATTGCCAAACCAACACCACACGATGGCCCAAAAGTTCTATTTCAGACAGTTTTGGGATTTTTGTGTTTTCGTTCGTCAGATGAATTTTTCCGCGAGCAGTGATAATTGATCTGCAAAGTAGTCTTGCCAAGCTTTCTAGGAAGTACGGTTTCGTAATTTATCGACATCTACGTTGCCCTGTAGAAATTGCCCAACGCAGACCACACGATGGCCCAAAAGTTCCATTTCAAACAGTTTTTGGATTTTGGTATTTCTCCAGCATCACATGAATTTTTCTGCGAGCGGTGATAATTTATCTGGAAAGTAGACTTGCCAAACTTTCCAGGTAGTCCCGTTTCATAATTTATCGACATCTACGTTGCCCTGTAGAAATTGCCAAACCCAGACAACACGATGGGCCAAAAGTTCCATTTCAGACAGTTTTGCGATTTTTGTGTTTACGGGCATCACATAAATTTTTCTGCGAGCGGTGATAATTTATCTGGAAAGTAGAGTTGCCAAGCTATCCAGGGAGTCCCGTTTCATAATTTATCGACATCTACGTTGCCCTGTAGAAATTGCCAAACCCACACCACACGATCGCCCAAAAGTTCCATTTCGTACAGTTTTGGGATTTTTGTGTTTTCGGGAGTCACATGAATTTTTCTGTGAGCGGTGATAATTTATGTGGAAAGTAGACTTGCCAAGCTTTCCAGGGAGTCCGGTTTCATAATTTATCGACATCTACGTTGCCCTGTAGAAATTGCCAAACCCACACCACACGATGGCCCAAAAGTTCCATTTCAGATAGTTTTGGGATTTTTGTGTTTTCATCCGTCAGATGAATTTTTCCGTGAGCAGTGATAATTTATCTGCAAAGTAGACTTGCCAAGCTTTCCAGGGAGTCCGGTTTCATAATTTATCGACATCTACGTTGCCCTGTAGAAATTGCCAAACCCACACCACGCGATCGCCCAAAAGTTCCACTTCGTACAGTTTTGGGATTCTTGTGTTTTTGGGTGTCACATGAATTTTCCCGCGAGCGGTAATAATTTATCTGGAAAGTAGACTTGCCAAACTTTCCAGGTAGTCGCGTTTCATAATTTATCGACATCTACGTTGCCCTGTAGAAATTGCCAAACCCACACCACACGATCGCCCAAAAGTTCCATTTCGTACAGTTTTGGGATTTTTGTGTTTTCGGGAGTCACATGAATTTTTCTGTGAGCGGTGATAATTTATGTGGAAAGTAGACTTGCCAAGCTTTCCAGGGAGTCCGGTTTCATAATTTATCGACATCTACGTTGCCCTGTAGAAATTGCCAAACCAACACCACACGATGGCCCAAAAGTTCTATTTCAGACAGTTTTGGGATTTTTGTGTTTTCGTTTGTCAGATGAATTTTTCCGCGAGCAGTGATAATTGATCTGCAAAGTAGACTTGCCAAGCTTTCTAGAAAGTACGGTTTCGTAATTTATCGACATCTACGTTGCCCTGTAGAAATTGCCAAACCCACACCACACGATCGCCCAAAAGTTCCATTTCAAACAGTTTTTGGATTTTGGTATTTTTCCAGCATCACATGAATTTTTCTGCGAGCGGTGATAATTTATCTGGAAAGTAGACTTGCCAAGCTCTCCAGGGAGTCTGGTTTCATAATTTATCGACATCTACGTTGCCCTGTAGAAATTGCCAAACGCAGACCACACTATGGCCCAAAAGTTCCATTTCAAACAGTTTTTGGATTTTGGTATTTTTCCAGGGTCACATGAATTTTTCAGTGAGCGGTGATAATTTATCTGGAAAGTAGACTTGCCATGCTTTCCAGCGAATCCGGTTTCATAATTTATCGACATCGACGTTGCCCTGTAGAAATTGCCAAACCCACACCACACGATCGCCCAAAAGTTCCATTTCGTACAATTTTGGGATTTTTGTGTTTACGGGTGTCACATGAATTTTTCTGCGAGCGGTAATAATTTATCTGCAAAGTAGACTTGCCAAGCTTTCCAGGGAGTCCGGTTTCATAATTTATCGACGTAGACGTTGCCCTGTAGAAATTGCCAAACCCAGACAACACGATGGGCCAAAAGTTCCATTTCAGACAGTTTTAGGATTTTTGTGTTTACGGGCATCACATAAATTTTTCTGTGAGCGGTGATAATTTATCTGCAAAGTAGACTTGCCAAGCTTTCCAGGGAGTCCAGTTTCATAATTTATTGACATCTACGTTGCCCTGTAGAAATTGCCAAACCCAGACCACACGATGGCCCAAAAGTTCCATTTCAGACAGTTTTAGGATTTTTGTGTTTTCGTACGTCAGATGAATTTTTCTGCGAGCCGTAATAATTTATCTGCAAAGTAGATTTGCCAAGCTTTCCAGGGAGTCCAGTTTCATAATTTATTGACCTCGACGTTGCCCTGTAGAAATTGCCAAACCCAGACGACAGGATGGCCCAAAAGTTCCATTTCGTACAGTTTTGGGATTTTTGTGTTTTCGGGCGTCACATGAATTTTTCTGCGATTTATCTGCAAAGTAGACTTGCCAAGCTTTCCAGGGAGTCCGGTTTCATAATTTATCGACATCTACGTTGCCCTGTAGAAATTGCCAAACCCACACCACACGATGGCCCAAAAGTTCCATTTCAGACAGATTTTGGATTTTGGTGTTTTCGTACGTCAGATGAATTTTTCCGCGAGCGGTAATAATTTATTTGCAAAGTAGATTTGCCAAGCTTTCCAGGGAGTCCAGTTTCATAATTTATCGACGTCGACGTTGCCCTGTAGAAATTGCCAAACCCAGACGACAGGATGGCCCAAAAGTTCCATTTCGTATAGTTTTGGGATTTTTGTGTTCTCGGGCGTCACATGTCGAGCGGTGATAATTTATCTGCAAAGTAGACTTGCCAAGCTTTCGAGGGAGTCTAGTTTTATAATTTATCAACATCTACGTTGCCCTGTAGAAATTGCCAAACCCAGATGACACGATGGCCCAAAAGTTCCATTTCGGACAGTTTTGGGATTTTTGTGTTTTCGTACGTTAGATGAATTTTTCTGCGAGCGGTGATAATGTATCTGAAAAGTAGACTTCCCAAGATTTTCAGGGAGTCCGGTTTAATAATTTATCGACGTCGAGGTTGCCCTGTAGAAATTGCCAAACCCTGACCACACCATGCCACAAGAATTCCATTTAATACAGTTTTGGGATTTTTGTGTTTTCGGGCGTCACATGGCGAGCGGTGATAATTTATCTGCAAAGTAGACTTACCAACCTTTCCAGGGAGTCTGGTTTCATAATTTATCGACATCTACGTTGCCCTGTAGAAATTGCCAAACGCAGACCACACGATGGCCCAAAAGTTCCATTTCAAACAGTTTTAGGATTTTGGTATTTTTCCAGCATCACATGAATTTTTCAGAGAGCGGTGATAATTTATCTGGAAATTAGACTTGCCAAGCTTTCCAGCGAATCCGGTTTCATAATTTATCGACATCGACGTTGCCCTTTAGAAATTGCCAAACCCACACCACACGATCGCCCAAAAGTTCCATTTCATACAGTTTTGGGATTTTTGTGTTTACGGGCGTCACATGAATTTTTCTGTGAGCGGTAATAATTTCTCTGCAAAGTAGACTTGCCAAGCTTTCCAGGGAGTCCGGTTTCATAATTTATCGACATCTACGTTGCCCTGTAGAAATTGCCAAACCCACACCACACGATGGCCCAAAAGTTCCATTTCAGACTGTTTTGGGATTTTTGTGTTTTCGTCCGTCAGATGAATTTTTCCGTGATCAGTGATAATTTATCTGCAAAGTAGACTTGCCAAACTTTCCAGGTAGTCCCGTTTCATAATTTATCGACATCTACGTTGCCCTGTAGAAATTGCCAAACCCAGACGACAGGATGGCCCAAAAGTTCCATTTCGTACAGTTTTTGGATTTTTGTGTTTTCGGGCGTCACATGAATTTTTCCGCGAGCGGTAATAATTTATCTGGAAAGTAGACTTGCCAAACTTTCCAGGTAGTCCCGTTTCATAATTTATTGACATCTACGTTGCCCTGTAGAAATTGCCAAACCAACACCACACGATGGCCCAAAAGTTCTATTTCAGACAGTTTTGGGATTTTTGTGTTTTCATCCGTCAGATGAATTTTTCCGCGAGCAGTGATAATTGATCTGCAAAGTAGACTTGCCAAGCTTTCCAGGAAGTCCGGTTTCGTAATTTATCGACATCTACGTTGCCCTGTAGAAATTGCCAAACCCACACCACACGATGGGCCAAAAGTTCCATTTCAGACATTTTTGGGATTTTTGTGTTTTTGGGCATCACATGAATTTTTCTGCGAGTGGTGATAATTTATCTGCAAAGTAGACTTGCCAAGCTTTCAAGGGAGTCCGGTTTCATAATTTATCGACATCTACGTTGCCCTGTAGAAATTGCCAAACCCAGACCACACGATAGCCCAAAAGTTCCATTTCAGACAGTTTTGGGATTTTTGTGTTTTCGTCTGTCAGATGAATTTTTCCGCGAGCAGTGATAATTTATCTGCAAAGTAGACTTGCCAAACTTTCCAGGTAGTCCCGTTTCATAATTTATCGACATCTACGTTGCCCTGTAGAAATTACCAAACCCACACCACACGATCGCCCAAAAGTTCCATTTCGTACAGTTTTGGGATTTTTGTGTTTTCGGGTGTCACATGTATTTTTCTGCGAGCGGTGATAATTTATCTGCAAAGTAGACTTGCCAAGCTTTCCAGGGAGTCCGGTTTCATAATTTATCGACATCTACGTTGCCCTGTAGAAATTGCCAAACCCAGACCACACGATGGCCCAAAAGTTCCATTTCAGACAGTTTTAGGATTTTGGTGTTTTCATACGTCAGATGAATTTTTCTGCGAGCGGTAATAATTTATCTGCAAAGTAGATTTGCCAAGCTTTCCAGGGAGTCCAGTTTCATAATTTATCGACGTCGACGTTGCCCTGTAGAAATTGCCAAACCCAGACGACGGGATGGTCCAAAAGTTCCATTTCGTACAGTTTTGGGATTTTTGTGTTTTCGGGCGTCACATGAATTTTTCTGGGAGCGGTGATAATTTATTTGGAAAGTAATCTTGCCAAACTTTCCAGGTAGTCCAGTTTCAGAATTTATTGACATCTACGTTGCCCTGTAGAAATTGCCAAACCCAAACTACGATGGCCCATAAGTTCCATTTCAGACAGTTTTGGGATTTTGGTGTTTTCGGGGGACAAATGAATTTTTCTGCGAGCGGTGATAATTTATATGGAAAGTAGGCTTGCCAAGCTTTTTAGGTAGTCTAGATTCGTAATTTATCGACCTCTACGTTGCCCTGTAGAAATTGCCAAACCCAGACCATATAATGGCCCAAAAGTTCCATTTTGTACAGTTTTGGGATTTTTGTGTTTTTGTATGTCACATGAATTTTTCTATGAGCGGTGATAATTTATCTGCAAAGTAGACTTGCCAAGCTTTCCAGGGAGTCCAGTTTCATAGTTTATCGATATCTACGTTGCCCTGTAGAAATTGCCAAACCCATACGACACGATGGCCCAAAAGTTCTATTTCAGACAGTTTTGGGATTTTTGTGTTTTCGTACGTCAGATGAATTTTTCTGCGCGCGGTGATAATTTATCTGCAAAGTAGACTTGCCAAGCTTTCCAAGGAGTCCGATTTCATAATTTATCGACATCTACGTTGCCCTGTAGAAATTGCCAAATCCAGACGACAGGATGGCCCAAAAGTTCCATTTCGTACAGTTTTGGGATTTTTGTTTTTTCGGGCGTCACATGAATTTTTCTGTGAGCGGTGATAATTTCTCTGCAAAGTAGACTTGCCAAGCTTTCCAGGGAGTCCAGTTTCATAATTTATTGACGTCGACGTTGCCCCGTAGAAATTGCCAAACCCAAACTACACGATGGCCCATAAGTTCCATTTCAGACAGTTTTGGGATTTTGGTGTTTTCGGGTGTCAAATGAATTTTTCTGCACGCAGTGATAATTTATATGGAAAGTAGACTTGCCAAGCTTTCTAGATAGTCCAGTTTCATAATTTATCGACATCTACCTTCCCCTGCAGAAATTGCCAAACCCAGACGACATGATGGCCCAAAAGTTCCATTTCGTACAGTTTTGGGATTTTTTGTTTTTGGGCGTCACATAAATTTTTCTATGAGCGGTGATAATTTATCTGCAAAGTAGACTTGCCAAGCTTTCCAGAGAGTCCAGTTTCATAATTTATTGACGTCGACGTTGCCCTGTAGAAATTGCCAAACCCAGACCACACGATGGCCCATAAGTTCCATTTCAGACAGTTTTGGGATTTTATTGTTTTCGTACGTCAGAAAAAAATTTTCTGGGAGCGGTGATAATTTATCTGGAAAGTAGACTTGCCAACCTTTCCAGGGAGTCCAGTTTCATAGTTTATCGACATCTACGTTGCCCTGTAGAAATGGTCAAAGCCAGACGACACGATGGCCCAAAAGTTCCATTTCGGACAGTTTTGGGATTTTTGTGTTTTCGTATGTCAGATAAATTTTTCTGTAACCGGTGATAATTTATCTGCAAAGTAGACTTGCTAAGCTGTTCAGGGAGTCCAGATAATTTATCGACATCTACGTTGCCCTGTAGAAATTGCCAAACCCATACCACACAATGGCCCAAAAGTTCTATTTCGTACAGTTTTGGGATTTTTGTGTTTACGGGCGTCACATGAATTTTTCTGCGAGCGGTGATAATTTATCTGCAAAGTAGACTTGCCAAGCTTTCCAGGGACTCTGGTTTCATAATTTATCGACATCTACGTTGCCCTGTAGAAATTGCCAAACCCAGACGACACGATGGCCCAAAAGTTCCATTTCATCCAGTTTTGGGATTTTTGTGTTTTCGGGCGTCACATGAATTTTTCTGGGAGCGGTGATAATTTATCTGCAAAGTAGACTTGCCAAGCTTTCCAGAGAGTCCAGTTTCATAATTTATTGCCGTCGACGTTGCCCTGTAGAAATTGCCAAACCCAAACCACATGATCGCCCATAAGTTCCATTTCAGATAGTTTTGGGATTTTGTTGTTTTCGTACGTCAGAAAAATTTTTCTGGGAGCGGTGATAATTTATCTGGAAAGTAGACTTGCCAAGCTTTCCAGGGAGTCTAGTTTCATAGTTTATTGACATCTACGTTGCGCTGTAGAAATTGCCAAAGCCAGACGACACGATGGCCCAAAAGTTCCGTTTCGTACAATTTTAGGATTTTTGTGTTTTCGGGCGTCACATGAATTTTTCTGGGAGCGGTGATAATTTATCTGCAAAGTAGACTTGCCAAGCTTTCCAGAGAGTCCAGTTTCATAATTTATTGATGTCGATGTTGCCCTGTAGAAATTACCAAACCCAGACCACATGATCGCCCACACGTTCCATTTCAGACAGTTTTGGGATTTTGTTGTTTTCGTACGTCAAAAAAATTTTTCTGGGAGCGGTGATAATTGATCTGGAAAGTAGACTTGCCAAGCTTTCCAGGGAGTGCAGTTGCATAGTTTATCGACATCTACGTTGCCCTGTAGAAATTGCCAAAGCCAGACGACACGATGGCCCAAAAGTTCTATTTCGGACAGTTTTGGGATTTTTGTGTTTTCGTACGTCAGATAAATTTTCCTGCGAGCGGTGATAATTGACCTGCAAAGTAGACTTGCCAAGCTGTCCAGGGAGTCCAGTTTCATAATTTATCGACATCTACGTTTCCCTGTAGAAATTACCAAACCCAAACCACACAATTGCCCAAAAGTTCTATTTCGTACAGTTTTGGGATTTTTGTGTTTACGGGCGTCACATGAATTTTCTGCGAGCGGTCATAATTTATCTGTAAAGTAGACTTGCCAAGCTTTCCAAGGAGTCTGGTTTCATAATTTATCGACATCTACGTTGCCCTGTAGAAATTGTCAAAGCCAGATGACACGATGGCCCAAAAGTTCCATTTCGTACAGTTTTGGGATTTTTGTGTTTTCGGGAGTCACATGAATTTTTCTGAGAGCGGTGATAATTTATCTGCAAAGTAGACTTGCCAAGCTTTCCAGGGAATCCGGTTTCATAATTTATCGACATCTACGTTGCCATGTAGAAATTGCCAAACCCAGAGGACACGATGGCCCAAAAGTTCCATTTCGTACAGTTTTGGGATTTTTGTGTTTTCAGGCGTCACATGTCGAGCGGTGATAATTTATCTGCAAAGTAGACTTGCCAAGCTTTCCAGGGAGTCTAGTTTTATAATTTTTCAACATCTACGTTGCCCTGTAGAAATTGCCAAACCCAGACGACACGATGGCCCAAAAGTTCCATTTCGGACAGTTTTTGGATTTTTGTGTTTTCGTACGTCAGATGAATTTTTCTGCGAGCGGTGATAATGTATCTGAAAAGTATACTTCCCAAGCTTTCCAGGGAGTCGGGTTTCATAATTTATCGACGTCGAGGTTGCCCTGTAGAAATTGCCAAACCCAGACCACACCATGGCACAAGAGTTCCATTTCGCACAGTTTTGGGATTTTTGTGTTTTCGTGCTTCACATGGCGAGCGGGGATAATTTATCTGCAAAGTAGACTTGCCAACCTTTCCAGGGAGTCTGGTTTCATAATTTATCGACATCTACATTGCCCTGTAGAAATTGCCAAACCCAGATGACACGGTGTCCCAAAAGTTCCATTTCGGACAGTTTTGGGATTTTTGTGTTTTCGTACATCAGATGAATTTTTCTATGAGCGGTGATAATTTATCTGCAAAGTAGACTTGCCAAGCTTTCCAGAGAATCCAGTTTCATAATTTATCGACGTTGACGTTGCCCTGTAGAAATTGCCAAACCCAGACCACAGGATGGCCCAAAAGTTCCATTTCAGACAGTTTTGGGATTTTTGTGTTTTCGCTTGTCGGATGAATTTTTCTGCGGGCGGTGATAATTTATCTGCAAAGAAGACTTACCAAGCTTTCAAGGGAGTCCAGTTTCATAATTTATTGACATCTACGTTGCCCTGTAGAAATTGCCAAACCCACACCACACGATCACCCAAAAGTTCTATTTTGGACAGTTTTGGGATTTTTGTTTTTTCGTACGTCAGATGAATTTTTCTGCGAGCGATGATAATTTATCTGCAAAGTAGACTTGGCAAGCTTTCCAGGGAGTCCAGTTTCATAATTTATCTACATCTAGTTGCCCTGTAGAAATTACCAAACCCAGAGGACAGGATGGCCCAAAAGTTCCATTTCATACAGTTTTGGGATTTTTGTGTTTTCGAGCGTCAGATGAATTTTCTGCGAGCGGTGATAATTTATCTGCAAAGTAAACTTGCCAAGCTTTCCAGGTAGTTCAGTTTCATAATTTATCGACGTCGACGTTTCCCTGTAGAAATTGCCAAACCCAGACAACACTATGGCCCAAAAGTTCCATTTCGTACAGTTTTGGAAATTTTATGTTTTCGGGTATCACATAAATTTTTCTGTGAGCGGTGATAATTTATCTCCAAAGTAGACTTGCAAAGCTTTCCAGAGAGTCCGGTTTCATAATTTATCGACATCTACGTTGCCCTGTAGAAATTGCCAAACGCAAACCACACGATGGCCCAAAAGTTCCATTTCAAACAGTTTTTAGATTTTGGTATTTTTCCAGCAACACATGAATTTTTCTGCGAGCGGTAATAATTTATCTGCAAAGTAGATTTGCCAAGCTTTCCAGGGAGTCCAGTTTCATAATTTATCGACGTCGACGTTGCCCTGTAGAAATTGCCAAACCCAGACGACAGGATGGACCAAAAGTTCCATTTCGTACAGTTTTGGGATTTTTGTGTTTTCGGGCGTCACATGAATTTTTCTGCGAGCGGTAATAATTTATCTGCAAAGTAGATTTGCCAAGATTTCCAGGGAGTCCAGTTTCATAATTTATCGTCGTCGACGTTGCCCTGTAGAAATTGCCAAACCAAGACGACAGGATGGCCCAAAAGTTCCATTTCGTACAATTTTGGGATTTTTGTGTTTTCGGGCGTCACATAAATTTTTCTGCGAGCGCTGATAATTTATCTGGAAAGTAGACTTGCCAAACTTTCCAGGTAGTCCAGTTTCATAATTTATTGACATCTACGTTGCCCTGTAGAAATTGCCAAACACACACCACACGATGGCCCAAAAGTTCTATTTCAGACAGTTTTGGGATTTTTGTGTTTTTGTACGGCAGATGAATTTTTCTGCGAGCGGTGATAATTTATCTGGAAAGTAGACTTGCCAAGCTTTCGAGGGAGTCCTGTTTCATAATTTATCGACATCTACGTTGCCCTGTAGAAATTCCCAAACCCAAACTACACGATGGGCCAAAAGTTCCATTTCAGACAGTTTTGGGATTTTTTTGTTTTCGTAGGCCAGATGAATTTTTCCGCGAGCGGTAATAATTTAAATGGAAAGTAGGCTTGCCAAGCTTTCCAGATAGTCAAGTTTCATAATTTATTGACATCTACTTTCCCCTGTAGAAATTGTTAAAGCCAGACCACACGATGGACCAAAAGTTCCGTTTCGTACAATTTTAGGATTTTTGTGTTTTCGGGCGTCACATGAATTTTTCTGGGAGCGGTGATAATTTATCTGCAAAGTAGACTTGCCAAGCTTTCCAGAGAGTCCAGTTTCATAATTTATTGACGTCGACGTTGCCCTGTAGAAATTGCCAAACCCAGACGACAGGATGGCCCAAAAGTTCCATTTCGTACAATTTTGGGATTTTTGTGTTTTCGGGCGTCACATAAATGTTTCTGCGAGCGGTGATAATTTATCTGGAAAGTAGACTTGCCAAACTTTCCAGGTAGTCCAGTTTCATAATTTATTGACATCTACGTTGCCCTGTAGAAATTGCCAAACGCACACCACACTATGGCCCAAAAGTTCTATTTCAGACAGTTTTGGGATTTTTGTGTTTTTGTACGGCAGATGAATTTTTCTACGAGCGGTGATAATTTAACTGGAAAGTAGACTTGCCAAGCTTTCCAGGGAGTCCTGTTTCATAATTTACCGACATCTACGTTGCCCTGTAGAAATTCCCAAACCCAAACCACAAGATGGGCCAAAAGTTTCATTTCAGACAGTTTTGGGATTTTTTTGTTTTCGTAGGCCAGATGAATTTTTCTGCGAGCGGTAATAATTTAAATGGAAAGTAGACTTGCCAAGCTTTCCAGATAGTCAAGTTTCATAATTTATTGACATCTACTTTCCCCTGTAGAAATTGTTAAACCCAGACCACACGATGGACCAAAAGTTCCATTTCGTACAGTTTTGGGATTTTTTTGTTTTTGGGCGTCACATGAATTTTTCTGTGAGCGGTGATAATTTATCTGCAAAGTAGACTTGCCAAGCTTTCCAGAGAGTCCAGTTTCATAATTTATTGACGTCGACGTTGCCCTGTAGAAATTGCCAAACCCAGACCACACGATCTCCCATAAGTTCAATTTCAGACAGTTTTGGGATTTTGTTGTTTTCGTAGGTCAGAAAATTTTTTCTGGGAGCGGTGATAATTTATTTGGAAAGTAGACTTGCCAAGCTTTCCAGGGAGTCCAGTTTCATAGTTTATCGACATCTACGTTGCCCTGTAGAAATTGCCAAAGCCAGACGACACGATGGCCCAAAAGTTCCATTTCGGACAGTTTTGGGATTTTTGTGTTTTCGTAAGTCAGATAAATTTTCCTGCGAGCGGTGATAATTTATCTGCAAAGTAGACTTGCCAAGCTGTCCAGGGAGTCCAGTTTCATAATTTATCGACATCTACGTTACCCTGTAGAAATTACCAAACCCAAACCACACAATGACCCAAAAGTTCTATTTCGTACAGTTTTGGGATTTTTGTGTTTACCGGCATCACATGAATTTTTCTGCGAGTGGTAATAATTTATCTGCAAAGTAGACTTGCCAAGCTTTCCAGTAAGTCTAGTTTCATAATTTATCGATATCTACGTTGCCCTGTAGAAATTCCCAAACCCAGACCACACGATGGCCCAAAAGTTCCATTTCGTATAGTTTTGGGATTTTTGTGTTTTCGAGCGTACATGAATTTTTCTGCGAGCGGTGATAATTTATCTGCAAATTAGACTTGCCAAGCTTTCCAGAGAATCCGATTTCATAATTTATCGACATCTACGATGCCCTGTAGAAATTGCCAAACCCAGACCACACGATGGCCCAAAAGTTACATTTCATACAGTTTTGGGATTTTTGTGTTTTTGGGCGTCACATGAATTTTTCTGTTAGCGGTGATAATTTATCTGCAAAGTAGACTTGCCAAGCTTTCCAGGGAGTCTGGTTTCATAATTTATCGACATCTACGTTGCCCTGTAGAAATTGCCAAACCCAGACCACACGATGGCTCAAAAGTTCCATTTCGTACAGTTTTAGGATCTATCTATTTTTGGGCGTCACATGAATTTTTCTATGAGCGGTGATAATTTATCTTCAAGGTAGACTTGCCAAGCTTTCCAGGGAGTCTGGTTTCATAATTTATTGACATCTATGTTGCCCTGTAGAAATGGCCAAACCCAGACCACACGTTGGGCCAAAAGTTCCATTTCAGACAGTTTTGGGATTTTTGTGTTTTCGTACGTCAGATAAATTTTCCTCCGAGGGGTGATAATTTATCTGCAAAGTAGACTTGCCAAGCTTTCCAGGGAGTTCAGTTTCATAATTTATCGGCAACACGTTGCCCTGTAGAAATTGCCAAACCCATACCACACAATGGCCCAAAAGTTCCATTTCGGACAGTTTTTGGATTTTTGTGTTTTCGTGCGTCAGATGAATTTTTCTGCGAGCGGTGATAATTTATCTGGAAAGTATACTTGCCAAGCTTTCCAGGTAGTCCAGTTTCATAATTTATCGACGTCGATATTGCCCTGTAGAAATTGCCAAACCCACACCACACGATGGCCCAAAAGTTCCATTTCAGACAGTTTTGGGATTCTTGTGTTTTCGGGTGTCAGATGAATTTTTCTGCGAGTGGTGACAATTTATCTGCAAACTAGACTTACCAAGATTTCCTGGTAGTCCAGTTTCATAATTTATCGTCTTCAAAGTTGCCCTGTGGAAATTGCTAAACCCAGACTACACGATGGCTCAAAAGTCTATTCCGGACAGCTTTGCTATTTTTGTGTTTTCAGATGTCAGATGAATTTTTCTGTGAGCGGTTATAATTTATCTGCAAGGAAGACTTGCCAAGTTTTCCAGGTAGACAAGTTTCATAATTTATCAACGTCGACGTTGCCCTGTAGAAATTGTAAAACCCACACCACACGATGGCCCAAAAGTTCCATTTCAGACAGTTCTGGGATTCTTGTGTTTTCGGATGTCAGATAAATTTTTCTGCAAGAGGTGATAATTTATCTTCAAAGTAGACTTGCCAAGCTTTCCAGGTAGTCCAGTTTCATAATTTATCGACGTCGAAGTTGCCCTGTAGAAATTGCCAAACCCAGACCACACGATGGCCCAAAACATCCATTTCGGACAGTTTTGGGATGTGTTTTCAGGTGTCAAATGAATTTTTCTGTGAGCGGTAATAATTTATCTGGAAAGTAGACTTGCCAAGCTTTCCAGGTAGTCCAGTTTCATAATTTATTGACATCGACGTTGCCCTGTAGAATTGCCAAACCCAGACCACATGATGGCCCAAAAGTTCCATTTCAGACATTTGTGGGATTCTTGTGTTTTCGGGCGTCACATGAATTTTTCTGTGAGCGGTGATAATTTGTCTTCAAAGTAAACTTGCCAAGCTTTCCAGGTAGTGCAGTTTCATAATTTATCGACGTTGACGTTGCCCTATAGAAATTGCCAAACCCAGACCACACGATGGGCCAAAAGCTCCATTTCAGACAGTTGTGGGATTCTTGTGTTTTCGGGTGTCACATGAATTTTTCTGCGCGCAGTGATAATTTATATGGAAAGTAGACTTGCCAAGCTTTCCAGATAGTCTAGTTTTAAAATTTATCGACATCTACATTGCCCTGTAGAAATTGCCAAACCCAGACGACACGATGGCCCAAAAGTTACATTTCGTACAGTTTTGGGATTTTTGTATTTACGGGCGTCACATGAATTTTTCTGCGAGCGGTGATAATTTATCTGCAAGTTAGACTTGCCAAGCTTTCCAGGGAGTCCGGTTTCATAATTTATCGACATCTGCGTTGCCCTGTAGAAATTGCCAAACCCCGAGGACACGATGGCCCAAAAGTTCAATTTCGGACAGTTTTGGGATTTTTGTGTTTTTGTATATCAGATGAATTTTTCTGTGAGTGGTGATAATTTATCTGGAAAGTAGACTTGCCAAGCTTTCCAGGGAGTCCGGTTTCATAATTTATGGTAATCTACGTTGGCCTGTAGAAATTGCCAAACCCAGACGACACGATGGCCCAAAAGTTACATTTCGTTCAGTTTTGGGATTTTTGTGTTTTCGGGTGTCAGATGAATTTTTCTGCGCACAGTGATAATTTATATAGAAAGTAGACTTGCTAAGCTTTCCAGGGAGTCCGGTTTCATAATTTATCGACGTCGACGTTGCCCTGTAGAAATTGCCAAACCCAGACCACACGATAGCTCAAAAGTCTATTCTGTAGAGCTTTGCGATTTTTGTGTTTTCAGGTGTCAGATGAATTTTTCTGTGAGCGGTTATAATTTATCTTGAAAGTAGAGTTGCCAACTCTTCCAGGTAGTCTAGTTTCATAATTTATCGACATCGACGTTGCCCTGTAGAAATTGCCAAACCTACACCACACGATGGCCCAAAACTTCCATTTCGGACAGTTTTGGGATTCTTGTGTTTTTGGGTGTCAGATAAATTTTTCTGCGAGCGGTGATAATTTATCGGGAAAGTAGACTTGTAAAGATTTCCAGATAGTCCAGTTTCATAATCTATCGACATCTACGTTCCCCTGTAGAACTCGCTAAACTGAGACCGCAACGGAGGCCCAAAAGTTCTATTTCAGCCAGTTTTGGGATTTTGGTGTTTTGAGGCATCAAATAAATTTTTCAACGAGCGATGATAATTTATCTGGATAGTAGATTTGTCAAGCTTTCCAGATTGTCCAGTTTCATTATCTATCGACATCTACATTTCCCTGTAGAACTCGCCAAGCTGAGACCCCAACAGAGGCCCAAAAGTTCTATTCCGGATAGTTTTGGGATTTTTGTGTTTTGCGGAACTCAAATTAATTTTTCAAAGAGCGGTGATAATTTATCTAGAAAGTAGACTTGTCAAGCTTTCTAGATAGTCCAGTTTCATAATCTATTGACATCTACATTACCCTGTACAACTTGCCAAACTGAGACCCCAATGGAGGCCAAAAAGTTCCTTTTCGGATAGTTTTGGGATTTTGGTCTTTTCGGGCGTCAAATGAATTTTAGAGCGAGCGGTGATAATTTATCTAGAAAGTAGACTTGTCAAGATTTCTAGATAGTCCAGTTTCATAATCTATTTACATTTACATTACCCTTTAGAACTCGCCAAACTGAGACCCCAACGGAGGCCAAAAAGTTGCATTTAAGACAGTTTTAGGATTTTCGTATTTTCGGGCGTTAAATGAATTTTTGAGTGAGCGGTGACAATTTTTTGGGAAAGTACACTTGTCAAGCTTTCCAGATAGTCCAGTTTCATAATCTATTTACATCTACGTTGCCCTGTAAAACTCGCCAAATCGAGATCCCAACGAAGGCCAAAAAGTTCCTTTTTGGATAGTTCTGGGATTTTGGTGTTTTTGGGCGTCAAATAAATTTTTCAGCGAGCGGTGATAATTTATGGGGAAAGTATACTTGTCAAGCTTTCCAGATAGTCTAGTTTCATAATCTATTGACATCTACGTTACCCTGTAGAACTCGCCAAGCCGAAACCCTAACGGAAGCCCAAAAGTTCCATTTCGGGTAGTTTTGGGATTTTGGTGTTTTCGGGCGTCAAATGAATTTTTCAGTGAGCGGTGATAATTTATCGAGAAAGTAGACTTGTCAAGCTTTCCAGATAGTCTAGTTTCATAGTCTATCAACATCTACGTTGCCCTGTAGAACTCGCTAAACCGAGACCGCAACGGAGGCCCCAAAGTTCCATTTCGGGCAGTTTCGGGATTTTGGTGTTTTCGTGCGTCAAATGAATTTTTCTGCTAGCGGTGATAATTTATGGGGAAAGTAGACTTGTCAAGCTTTCCAGATAGTCTAGTTTCATAATCTATTGACATCTACGTTACCCTGTAGAACTGGCCACGCCGAGACCCGAACAGAGGCCCAAAAGTTCCATTTCGGGCAGTTTTGGGATTTTGGTGTTTTCGGGCGTCAAATGAATATTTCAGTGAGCGGTGATAATTTATGGGGAAAGTAGACTTGTCAAGCTTTCCAGATAGTCTAGTTTCATAATCTATTGACATCTACGTTCCCCTGTGGCACTCGCCAAACTGAGACCCCAACGGAGGCCCCAAAGTTCTATTTCGGGCAGTTTTGGGATTTTGGTGTTTTCATACGTCAAATGAATTTTTCAGTGAGCGGTGATAATTTATCTGGAAAGTAGACATGTCAAGCTTTCTAGGTAGTCTAGTTTCATTATCTATCGACATCTACGTTGCCCTGTAGCACTCGCTAAACCAAGACCCCAACGGAGGCCCAAAAGTTCCATTTCGGATAGTTCTCAGATTTTGGTGTTTCCGGGCGTCAAATAAGCTTTCCAGATAGTCCAATTTCATAATCTATCGACATCTACGTTCCCCTGTAGAACTCGCTAAACTAAGACCCCAACGGAGGCCCAAAAGTTCCATTTCAGGCAGTTTTGGGATTTTGGTGTTTTCGGGTGTCAAATAAATTTTTCAGCGAGCAGTGATAATTTATCTGGAAAGTAGACATGTCAAGCTTTCTATATAGTCCAGTTTCATAACCTACCGACATCTACGTTACCTTGTAGAACTCACCAAGCCGAGACCCCAACGGAGGCCCAAAAGTTCCAATTCAGGCAGTTTTGGGATTTTGGTGTTTTCGGGGGTCAAATGAATTTTTCAACGAGCGGTGATAATTTATGGGGAAATTAGACTTGTCAAGCTTTCCAGATAGTCCAGTTTCATAATCTATCGACATCTAGGTTACCCTGTAGAACTCGCCAAGCCGAGACCCCAACGGAGGCCCAAAAGTTCCATGTCGGGCAGTTTTTGGATTTTGGTGTTTTCGTGCGTCAAATGAATTTTTCAGGGAGCGGTGATAATTCATCTAGAAAGTACACATGTCAAGCTTTCCAGATAGTCTAGTTTTATAATCTATCGACATCTACGTTCCCCTGCTGCACTCGCCAAACCGAGACCCCAACGTAGGCCCAAAAGTTCCTTCTCGGATAATTCTGGGATTTTGGTGTTTTCGGGCGTCAAATAAATTTTTCAGCATGCGGTGATAATTTATTGGGAAAGTAGACTTGTCAAGCTTTCCAGATAGTCTAGTTTCATAATCTATCGACATCTACCTTCCCCTGTAGCACTCGCCAAACCGAGACCCCAACGATGGCCAAAAAGTTCCTTATCGGATAGTCCTGGGATTTTGGTGTTTTCGGGCTTCAAATGAATTTCTCAGCGAGCAGTGATAAATTATCTGGAAAGTAGACATGTCAAGCTTTCCAGATAGTATAGTTTCATAATCTATCGACATCTACGTTCCCCTGTAGCACTCGCCAAACGAGACCACAAAGGAGGCCCAAAAGTTCCTTCTCGGATAGTTCTAGGATTTTGGTGTTTTTGGCGGTGATAATTTATCGGGAAAGTAGACTTGTCAAGCTTTCTAGATAGTCTAGTTTCATTATCTATCGACATCTACGTTCCCCTGTAGCACTCGCCAAACTGAGACCCCAACGGAGGCCCAAAAGTTCCATTTCAGGCAGTTTTGGGATTTTGGTGTTTTCGGGCGTCAAATGAATTTTTCAGTGAGCGGTGATAATTTCTCGGGAAAGTAGACTTGTTATGCTTTCTAGATAGTCTAGTTTCATAATCTATCGACATCTACGTTCCCCTGTAGCAATCGCCAAACTGAGACCCCAACGAAGGCCAAAAAGTTCCTTGTCGGATAGTTTTGGGATTTTGGTATTTTCGGGCGTCAAATGAATTTTTCAGCGAGCGGTGATAATTTTTTGGGAAAGTAGACATGTCAAGATTTACAGATAGTCTAGTTTCATAATCTATTGACATCTACGTTCCCCTGTAGCACTCACCAAACCGAGACCCCAACGGAGGCCCAAAAGTTCTATTTTGGGCAGTTTTGGGATTTTGGTGTTTTTGGGCGTCAAATGAATTTTTCAGCAAGCAGCGATAATTTATCTGGAAAGTAGACATGTCAAGCTTTCCAGATAGTCTAGTTTCATAATCTATCGACATCTATGTTCTCCTGTAGCACTCGCCAAACTGAGACCCCACCGGAGGCCCCAAAGTTCCATTTCGGGCAGTTTTGGGATTTTGGTGTTTTCGGGGGTCAAATGAATTTTTCAACGAGCGGTGATAATTTATCTGGAAAGTAGACTTTTCAAGTTTTCCAGATAGTCTAGTTTCATAATCTATTGACATCTACGTTCCCCTGTAGCACTCCCCAAACCGAGACCCCAACGGAGGCCCAAAAGTTCCTTCTCGGATAGTTCTGGGATTTTGGTGTTTTCGGGCATCAAATAAATTTTTCAGCGAGCGGTGACAATTTATCTGGAAAGTAGACATTTCAAGCTTTCTAGATAGTCCAGTTTCATAATCTACCGACATCTACGTTACCCTGTAGAACTCACCAAGCCGAGACCCCAACGGAGGCCCAAAAGTTCCATTTCAGGCAGTTTTGGGATTTTGTTGTTTTCGGGGGTTAAATGAATTTTTCAACGAGCGGTGATAATTTATGGGAAAATTAGACTTGTCAAGCTTTCCAGATAGTCCAATTTCATAATCTATCGACATCTAGGTTACCCTGTAGAACTCGCCAAGCCGAGACCCCTACGGAGGCCCAAAAGTTCCATGTCGGGCAGTTTTTGGATTTTGGTGTTTTCGTGCGTCAAATGAATTTTTCAGGGAGCGGTGATAATTCATCTGGAAAGTACACATGTCAAGCTTTCCAGATAGTCTAGTTTTATAATCTATCGACATCTACGTTCCCCTGCTGCACTCGCCAAACCGAGACCCCAACGTAGGCCCAAAAGTTCCTTCTCGGATAATTCTGGGATTTTGGTGTTTTCGGGCGTCAAATAAATTTTTCAGCATGCGGTGATAATTTATCGGGAAAGTAGACGTCAAGCTTTCTAGATAGTCTAGTTTCATAATCTATCGACATCTATGTTACTCTGTAGAACTCGCCAAGACTAGACCCCAACGGAGGCCCAAAAGTTCTATTTCAGACAGTTTAGGGATTTTGGTGTTTTTGGGCGTCAAATGAATTTTTCAGCTAGCGGTGATAATTTATTGGGAAAGTAGACTTGTCAAGCTTTCTAGATAGTCTAGTTTCATAATCTATCGACATCTACCTTCCCCTGTAGCACTCGCCAAACCGAGACCCCAACGATGGCCAAAAAGTTCCTTGTCGGATAGTCCTGGGATTTTGGTGTTTTCGGGCTTCAAATGAATTTCTCAGCGAGCAGTGATAAATTATCTGGAAAGTAGACATGTCAAGCTTTCCAGATAGTCTAGTTTCATAATCTATTGACATCTACGTTCCCCTGTAGCACTCGCCAAACCGAGACCCCAACGGAGGCCCAAAAGTTCCTTCTCGGATAGTTTTGGGATTTTGGTGTTTTCGGGCGTCAAATAAATTTTTCAGCGAGCGGTGATAATTTATCGGGAAAGTAGACTTGTCAAGCTTTCTAGATAGTCTAGTTTCATTATCTATCGACATCTACGTTCCCCTGTAGCACTCGCCAAACTGAGACCCCAACGGAGGCCCAAAAGTTCCATTTCAGGCAGTTTTGGGATTTTGGTATTTTCGGGCGTCAAATGAATTTTTCAGCGAGCGGTGATAATTTATCGAGAAAGTAGACTTGTCAAACTTTCCAGATAGTCTAGTTTCATAATCTATTGACATCTACGTTCCCCTGTAGCACTCGCCAAACCGAGACCCCAAGGGAGGCCCAAAAGTTCCATTTCGGGCAGTTTTGGGATTTTGTTGTTTTCAGGCGTCAAATGAATTTTTCAGCGAGCGGTGATAATTTATCAGGAAAGTAGACTTGTTAAGCTTTCTAGATAGTCTAATTTCATTATCTATCGACATCTACGTTCCCCTGTAGCACTCACCAAACCGAGACCCCAACGGAGGCCCAAAAGTTCTATTTCGGGCAGTTTTGGGGTTTTGGTGTTTTCGGGGGTCAAATGAATTTTTCAGCGAGCGGTGATAATTTATCTGGAATGTAGACATGTCAAGCTTTCCAGATAGTCGAGTTTCATAATCTATCGACATCTACGTTGCCCTGTAGAACTCGCTAAACGGAGACCGCAACAGTGGCCCCAAAGTTCCATTTTGGGCAGTTTTGGGATTTTGGTGTTTTCGGGCGTCAAATGAACTTTTCAGCGAGCGGTGATAATTTATCAGAAAAGTAGACTTGTCAAGCTTTCCAGATAGTCCAGTTTCATAATCTATCGACATCTATGTTACCCTGTAGAACTCGCCAAGCCGAGACCCCAACGGAGGCCCAAAAGAGCCATTCCGGGCAGTTTTGGGACTTTGGTGTTTTCGGGCGTCAAATTAATTTTTCAAGTAGCGGTGATAATTTATCTGGAAAGTACACATGTCAAGCTTTCCAGATAGTCTAGTTTCATAATCTATCGACATCTACGTTCCCCTGTAGAACTCGCCAAACCGAGACCCCAACGGAGGCCCAAAAATTCCTTCTCGAATAGTTCTGGGATTTTGGTGTTTTCGGGCGTCAAATAAATTTTTCAGCGAGCGGTGACAATTTATCTGGAAAGTAGACATTTCAATCTTTCTAGATAGTCTAGTTTCATAATCTATTGACATCTACGTTACCCTGTAGAACTCGCCAAGCCGAGACCCCAACGGAGGCCCAAAAGAGCCATTTCGGGCAGTTTGGGGATTTTGGTGTTTTGGGGCGTCAAATGAATTTTTCAGGTAGCGGTGATAATTTATCTGGAAAGTACACATGTCAAGCTTTCCAGATAGTCTAGTTTCATAATCTATCGACATCTACGTTCCCCTGTAGCACTCGCCAAACCGAGACCCCAACGGAGGCCCAAAAATTCCTTCTCGAATAGTTCTGGGATTTTGGTGTTTTCGGGCGTCAAATAAATTTTTCAGCGAGCGGTGACAATTTATCTGGAAAGTAGACATTTCAATCTTTCTAGATAGTCTAGTTTCATAATCTATTGACATCTACGTTACCCTGTAGAACTCACCAAGCCGAGACCCCAACGGAGGCCCAAAAGTTCCATTTCGGGCAGTTTTGGGATTTTGGTGTTTTCGGGCCTCAAATGAATTTTTCAGTGAGCGATGATAATTTATCGAGAAAGTAGACTTGTCAAGCTTTCCAGATAGTCTAGTTTCATAATCTATTGACATCTACGTTCCCCTGTAGCACTCGCCAAACTGAGACCCCGAGGGAGGCCCAAAAGTTCCATTTCGGGCAGTTCTGGGATTTTGGTGTTTTCGGGTGTCAAATGAATTTTTCAGCGAGCGGTGATAATTTATCGGGAAAGTAGACTTTTAAGCTTTCTAGATAGTCTAGTTTCATTATCTATCGACACCTACGTTCCCCTGTAGCACTCGCCAAACTGAGACCCCAACAGAGGCCCAAAAGTTCCATTTCAGGCAGTTTTGGAATTTTGGTGTTTTCTGGGGTGAAATGAATTTTTCAGCGAGCGGTGATAATTTATGGGAAAAGTAGACTTTTCAAGTTTTCTAGATAGTCTAGTTTCATAATCTATTGACATCTACGTTCCCCTGTAGCACTCACTTAACCGAGACCCCAACGGAGGCCCAAAAGTTCCATTTCGGGCAGTTTTGGGATTTTGGTGTTTTTGGGCGTCAAATGAATTTTTCAGCGAGCAGCGATAATTTATCTGGAAAGTAGACATGTCAAGCTTTCCAGATAGTCTAGTTTCATAATCTATCGACATCTACGATCCCCTGTAGCACTCGCCAAACTGAGACCCCAAGGGAGGCCCAAAAGTTCCATTTCGGGCAGTTCTGGGAGTTTGGGGTTTTCGGGCGTCAAACAAATTTTTCAGTGAGCGGTGATAATTTATCGGGAAAGTAGACTTGTAAGCTTTCTAGATAGTCTAGTTTCATAATCTATTGACATCTACGTTCCCCTGTAGCACTCGCCAAACTGAGACCCCAAGGGAGGCCTAAAAGTTCCATTTCGGGTAGTTTTGGGATTTTGTTGTTTTCGGGCGTCAAATGAATTTTTCAGCGAGCGGTGATAATTTATGTGGAAAGTATACTTGTCAAGTTTTCCAGATAGTCTATTTTCATAATCTATTGACATCTACGTTCCCCTGTAGCACTCGCCAAACTGAGACCCCGAGGGAGGCCCAAAAGTTCCATTTCGGGCAGTTCTGGGATTTTGGTGTTTTCGGGTGTCAAATGAATTTTTCAGCGAGCGGTGATAATTTATCGGGAAAGTAGACTTTTAAGCTTTCTAGATAGTCTAGTTTCATTATCTATCGACACCTACGTTCCCCTGTAGCACTCGCCAAACTGAGACCCCAACAGAGGCCCAAAAGTTCCATTTCAGGCAGTTTTGGGATTTTGGTGTTTTCTGGGGTCAAATGAATTTTTCAGCGAGCGGTGATAATTTATGGGAAAAGTAGACTTTTCAAGTTTTCTAGATAGTCTAGTTTCATAATCTATTGACACCTATGTTCCCCTGTAGCACTCACTTAACCGAGACCCCAACGGAGGCCCAAAAGTTCCATTTCGGGCAGTTTTGGGATTTTGGTGTTTTTGGGCGTCAAATGAATTTTTCAGCGAGCAGCGATAATTTATCTGGAAAGTAGACATGTCAAGCTTTCCAGATAGTCTAGTTTCATAATCTATCGACATCTACGATCCCCTGTAGCACTCGCCAAACTGAGACCCCAAGGGAGGCCCAAAAGTTCCATTTCGGGCAGTTCTGGGAGTTTGGGGTTTTCGGGCGTCAAACAAATTTTTCAGTGAGCGGTGATAATTTATCGGGAAAGTAGACTTGTAAGCTTTCTAGATAGTCTAGTTTCATAATCTATTGACATCTACGTTCCCCTGTAGCACTCGCCAAACTGAGACCCCAAGGGAGGCCTAAAAGTTCCATTTCGGGCAGTTTTGGGATTTTGGTGTTTTCGGGCGTCAAATGAATTTTTTAGCGAGCGGTGATAATTTATGTGGAAAGTATACTTGTCATGTTTTCCAGATAGTCTATTTTCATAATCTATTGACATCTACGCTCCCCTGTAGCACTCACCAAACCGAGACCCCAATAGAGGCCCAAAAGTTCCATTTCGGGCAGTTTTGTGATTTTGGTATTTTTGGGCGTCAAATGAATTTTTCAGCGAGCAGTGATAATTTATCGGGAAAGTAGACTTGTCAAGCTTTCTAGATAGTCTAGTTTCATTATCTATTGACATCTACGATCCCCTGTAGCACTCGCCAAACCGAGACCCCAACGGAGGCCCCAAAGTTCCATTTCGGGCAGTTTTGGGATTTTAGTGTTTTCGGGGGTCAAATGAATTTTTCAGCGAGCGGTGATAATTTATGGGGAAAGTAGACTTTTCAAGTTTTCCAGATAGTCTAGTTTCATAATCTATTGACATCTACGTTCCCCTGTAGCACTCGCCAAACTGAGACCCCAACGGAGGCCCAAAAGTTCCTTCTCGGATAGTTTTGGGATTTTGGTGTTTTCGGGCGTCAAATAAATTTTTCAGCGAGCAGTGATAATTTATCGGGAACTTGTCATGCTTTCTAGTTTCTACATAGTGTAGTTTCATAATCTATCGACATCTATGTTACTCTGTAGAACTCGCCAAGCCTAGACCCCAACAGAGGCCCAAAAGTTCTATTTCGGACAGTTTAGGGATTTTGGTGTTTTCTGGTGTCAAATGAATTTTTCAGCGAGCGGTGATAATTTATGGGGAAATTAGACTTTTCAAGTTTTCCAGATAGTCTAGTTTCATAATCTATTGACATCTACGTTCCCCTGTAGCACTCACCAAACCGAGACCCCAACAAAGGCCCAAAAGTTCCATTTCGGGCAGTTTTGGGATTTTGGTATTTTCGGGCGTCAAATAAATTTTTCAGCGAGCGATGATAATTTATCTGGAAAGTAGACATGTCAAGCTTTCTAGATAGTCTAGTTTCATTATATATCCACATCTACGTTGCCCTGTAGAACTCGCTAAACTGAGACCCCAAGGGAGGCCCAAAAGTTCCATTTCGGGCAGTTTTGGGATTTTGGTGTTTTCGGGCGTCAAATGAATTTTTCAGCAAGCGGTGATAATTTATCTGGAATATAGACATGTCAAGCTTTCCAGATAGTCTAGTTTCATAACCTATCGACATCTACGTTGCCCTGTAGAACTCGGTAAACGGAGACCGCAACGGAGGCCCCAAAGTTCCATTTCGGGCAGTTTTGGGATTTTGGTGTTTTCGGGCGTCAAATGAATTTTTCAGCGAGCGGTGATAATTTATCGGGAAAGTAGACTTGTCAAGCTTTCCAGATAGTCCAGTTTCACAATCTATCGACATCTAGGTTACCCTGTAGAACTCGCCAAGCCGAGACCCCAACGGAGGCCCAAAAGTTCCATGTCGGGCAGTTTTGGGATTTTGGTGTTTTCGTGCGTCAAATGAATTTTTCAGGGAGCGGTGATAATTTATCTGGAAAGTACACATGTCAAGCTTTCCAGATAGTCTAGTTTCATAATCTATCGACATCTACGTTCCCCTGTAGCACTCGCCAAACCGAGACCCCAACGGAGGCCCAAAAGTTCCTTCTCGGATAGTTCTGGGATTTTGGTGTTTTCGTGCGTCAAATAAATTTTTCAGCGAGCGGTGACAATTTATCTGGAAAGTAGACATTTCAAGATTTCTAGATAGTCCAGTTTCATAATCTATCGATATCTACGTTACCCTGTAGAACTCACCAAGCCGAGACCCCAACGGAGGCCAAAAAGTTCCATTTCGGGCAGTTTTTGGATTTTGGTGTTTTCGGGCGTCAAATGAATTTTTCAGCGAGCGGTGATAATTTATCGGGAAAGTAGACATGTCAAGTTTTCCAGATAGTCTAGTTTCATAATCTATCGACATCTACGTTACCCTGTAGAACTCCCCAAGCCGAGACCCCAACGGAGGCCCAAAAGTTCCATTCCGGGCAGTTTTGGGATTTTGGTGTTTTCGGGCGTCAAATGAATTTTTCAGCGAGCGGTGATAATTTATCGGGAAAGTAGACTTGTTAAGTTTTCTAGATATTCTAGTTTCATTATCTATCGACATCTACGTTCCCCTGTAGCACTCGCCAACTGAGACCCCAATAGAGGCCCAAAAGTTCCATTTCGGGCAGTTATGGGATTTTGGTGTTTTCGGGGGTCAAATGAATTTTTTAGCGAGCGGTGATAATTTATTGGGAAAAGTAGACTTGTCAAGTTTTCCAGATAGTCTAGTTTCATAATCTATTGACATCTATGTTCCCCTGTAGCACTCGCCAAACCGAGACCCCAACGGAGGCCCAAAAGTTCCTTCTCGGATAGTTCTGGGAGTTTGGGGTTTTCGGGCGTCAAACAAATTTTTCAGTGAGCGGTGATAATTTATCAGGAAAGTAGACTTGTAAGCTTTCTAGATAGTCTAGTTTCATTATCTATCGACACCTACGTTCCCTTGTAGCACTCGCCAAACTGAGACCCCAACAGAGGCCCAAAAGTTCCATTTCGGGCAGTTTTGGGATTTTGGTGTTTTCGGGGGTCAAATGAATGTTTCAGCGAGCGGTGATAATTTATGGGGAAAGTAGACTTTTCAAGTTTTCCAGATAGTCTAGTTTCATAATCTATTGACATCTACGTTCCCCTGTAGCACTCCCCAAACCGAGACCCCAGCGGAGGCCCAAAAGTTCCATTTCGGGCAGTTTTGGGATTTTGGTGTTTTTGGGCTTCAAATGAATTTTTCAGCGAGCAGCGATAATTTATCTGGAAAGTAGACATGTCAAGCTTTCCAGATAGTCTAGTTTCATAATCTATCGACATCTATGTTCTCCTGTAGCACTCGCCAAACCGAGACCCCAACGGATGCCCAAAAGTTCCATTCCGGGCAGTTTTGGGATTTTGGTGTTTTCGGGGGTCAAATGAATTTTTCAGCGAGCGGTGATAATTTATGGGGAAAGTAGACTTGTCAAGTTTTCCAGATAGTCTAGTTTCATAATCTATCGACATCTACGTTCCCCTGTAGCACTCGCCAAACCGAGACCCCAACGGAGGCCCAAAAGTTCCTTCTCGGATACTTCTGGGATTTTGGTGTTTTCGGTCGTCAAATAAATTTTTCAGCGAGCGGTGATAATTTATCGGGAAAGTAGACTTGTCAAGCTTGCTAGATAGTCTAGTTTCATAATCTATTGACATCTACGTTACTCTGTAGAACTCGCCAAGCCTAGACCCCAACGGAGGCCCAAAAGTTCTATTTCGGACAGTTTAGGGATTTTGGTGTTTTCTGGCGTCAAATGAATTTTTCAGCGAGCGGTGATAATTTATGGGGAAATTAGACTTGTCAAGCTTTCCAGATAGTCTAGTTTCATAATCTATTGACATCTACGTTCCCCTGTAGCACTTCCCAAACCGAAACCCCAACGGAGGCCCAAAAGTTCCTTCTCGGATAGTTCTGGGATTTTGGTGTTTTCGGGCGTCAAATAAATTTTTCAGCGAGCGGTGACAATTTATCTGGAAAGTAGACATTTCAAGCTTTCTAGATAGTCCAGTTTCATAATCTATCGATATCTACGTTACCCTGTAGAACTCACCAAGCCGAGACCCCAACGGAGGCCAAAAAGTTCCATTTCGGGCAGTTTTGGGATTTTTGTGTTTTCGGGCGTCAAATGAATTTTTCAGCGAGCGGTGATAATTTATCGGGAAAGTAGACATGTCAAGCTTTCCAGATAGTCTAGTTTCATAATCTATCGACATCTACGTTACCCTGTAGAACTCCCCAAGCCGAGACCCCAACGGAGGCCCAAAAGTTCCATTCCGGGCAGTTTTGGGATTTTGGTGTTTTCGGGCGTCAAATGAATTTTTCAGCGAGCGGTGATAATTTATCGGGAAAGTAGACTTGTTAAGTTTTCTAGATATTCTAGTTTCATTATCTATCGACATCTACGTTCCCCTGTAGCACTCGGCAACTGAGACCCCAACAGAGGCCCAAAAGTTCCATTTCGGGCAGTTATGGGATTTTGGTGTTTTCGGGGGTCAAATGAATTTTTTAGCGAGCGGTGATAATTTATTGGGAAAAGTAGACTTGTCAAGTTTTCCAGATAGTCTAGTTTCATAATCTATTGACATCTATGTTCCCCTGTAGCACTCGCCAAACCGAGACCCCAACGGAGGCCCAAAAGTTCCTTCTCGGATAGTTCTGGGAGTTTGGGGTTTTCGGGCGTCAAACAAATTTTTCAGTGAGCGGTGATAATTTATCAGGAAAGTAGACTTGTAAGCTTTCTAGATAGTCTAGTTTCATTATCTATCGACACCTACGTTCCCCTGTAGCACTCGCCAAACTGAGACCCTAACAGAGGCCCAAAAGTTCCATTTCGGGCAGTTTTGGGATTTTGGTGTTTTCGGGGGTCAAATGAATGTTTCAGCGAGCGGTGATAATTTATGGGGAAAGTAGACTTTTCAAGATTTCTAGATAGTCTAGTTTCATAATCTATTGACATCTACGTTCCCCTGTAGCACTCCCCAAACCGAGACCCCAGCGGAGGCCCAAAAGTTCCATTTCGGGCAGTTTTGGGATTTTGGTGTTTTTGGGCTTCAAATGAATTTTTCAGCGAGCAGCGATAATTTATCTGGAAAGTAGACATGTCAAGCTTTCCAGATAGTCTAGTTTCATAATCTATCGACATCTATGTTCTCCTGTAGCACTCGCCAAACCGAGACCCCAACGGATGCCCAAAAGTTCCATTCCGGGCAGTTTTGGGATTTTGGTGTTTTCGGGGGTCAAATGAATTTTTCAGCGAGCGGTGATAATTTATGGGGAAAGTAGACTTGTCAAGTTTTCCAGATAGTCTAGTTTCATAATCTATCGACATCTACGTTCCCCTGTAGCACTCGCCAAACCGAGACCCCAACGGAGGCCCAAAAGTTCCTTCTCGGATACTTCTGGGATTTTGGTGTTTTCGGTCGTCAAATAAATTTTTCAGCGAGCGGTGATAATTTATCGGGAAAGTAGACTTGTCAAGCTTGCTAGATAGTCTAGTTTCATAATCTATTGACATCTACGTTACTCTGTAGAACTCGCCAAGCCTAGACCCCAACGGAGGCCCAAAAGTTCTATTTCGGACAGTTTAGGGATTTTGGTGTTTTCTGGCGTCAAATGAATTTTTCAGCGAGCGGTGATAATTTATGGGGAAATTAGACTTGTCAAGCTTTCCAGATAGTCTAGTTTCATAATCTATTGACATCTACGTTCCCCTGTAGCACTTCCCAAACCGAAACCCCAACGGAGGCCCAAAAGTTCCTTCTCGGATAGTTCTGGGATTTTGGTGTTTTCGGGCGTCAAATAAATTTTTCAGCGAGCGGTGACAATTTATCTGGAAAGTAGACATTTCAAGCTTTCTAGATAGTCCAGTTTCATAATCTATCGATATCTACGTTACCCTGTAGAACTCACCAAGCCGAGACCCCAACGGAGGCCAAAAAGTTCCATTTCGGGCAGTTTTGGGATTTTTGTGTTTTCGGGCGTCAAATGAATTTTTCAGCGAGCGGTGATAATTTATCGGGAAAGTAGACATGTCAAGCTTTCCAGATAGTCTAGTTTCATAATCTATCGACATCTACGTTACCCTGTAGAACTCCCCAAGCCGAGACCCCAACGGAGGCCCAAAAGTTCCATTCCGGGCAGTTTTGGGATTTTGGTGTTTTCGGGCGTCAAATGAATTTTTCAGCGAGCGGTGATAATTTATCGGGAAAGTAGACTTGTTAAGTTTTCTAGATATTCTAGTTTCATTATCTATCGACATCTACGTTCCCCTGTAGCACTCGCCAACTGAGACCCCAACAGAGGCCCAAAAGTTCCATTTCGGGCAGTTATGGGATTTTGGTGTTTTCGGGGGTCAAATGAATTTTTTAGCGAGCGGTGATAATTTATTGGGAAAAGTAGACTTGTCAAGTTTTCCAGATAGTCTAGTTTCATAATCTATTGACATCTATGTTCCCCTGTAGCACTCGCCAAACCGAGACCCCAACGGAGGCCCAAAAGTTCCTTCTCGGATAGTTCTGGGAGTTTGGGGTTTTCGGGCGTCAAACAAATTTTTCAGTGAGCGGTGATAATTTATCAGGAAAGTAGACTTGTAAGCTTTCTAGATAGTCTAGTTTCATTATCTATCGACACCTACGTTCCCCTGTAGCACTCGCCAAACTGAGACCCTAACAGAGGCCCAAAAGTTCCATTTCGGGCAGTTTTGGGATTTTGGTGTTTTCGGGGGTCAAATGAATGTTTCAGCGAGCGGTGATAATTTATGGGGAAAGTAGACTTTTCAAGATTTCTAGATAGTCTAGTTTCATAATCTATTGACATCTACGTTCCCCTGTAGCACTCACTAAACCGAGACCCCAACGGAGGCCCAAAAGTTCCATTTCGGGCAGTTTTGGGATTTTGGTGTTTTTGGGCGTCAAATGAATTTTTCAGCGAGCAGTGATAATTTATCTGGAAAGTAGACATGTCAAGCTTTCCAGATAGTCTAGTTTCATAATCTATCGACATCTATGTTCTCCTGTAGCACTCGCCAAACCGAGACCCCAACGGAGGCCCTAAAGTTCCATTTCGGGCAGTTTTGGGATTTTGGTGTTTTCGGGGGTCAAATGAATTTTTCAGCGAGCGGTGATAATTTATGGAGAAAGTAGACTTTTCAAGTTTTCCAGATAGTCTAGTTTCATAATCTATTGACATCTACGTTCCCCTGTAGCACTCGCCAAACCGAGACCCCAACGGAGGCCCAAAAGTTTCTTCTCGGATAGTTTTGGGATTTTGGTGTTTTCGGGCGTCAAATAAATTTTTCAGCGAGCAGTGATAATTTATCGGGAAAGTAGACTTGTCAAGCTTTCTACTAGGGGTGTTCACAGTGCCCGGTGGCCCGGTACGCCCGCCCAAGCCCGGTAAAAAATCGCCCGGCCCAGCCCTAAAAAAAATGCCCAAAATATATTTGGGCAGGGCCGGGCCGGGCCAAATTTCGGGCCAGTCCGGGCACCGGGCAGGGCATGCTGCCCTGCCCATTTGGCCCGGCCCTATATATATTCATTATTTTTTATTTTTTTTAATTCTTATTTCTTTTCTTAACTTATTCTATTTGTAATTTTACACTTTTTACTTTAGTTAGCAACTCTCCTTACTCATTTTTAAAATATTAAATATAACTCTTATATTTATATAGATACCAAAGTTGGTCCTCTGCTTTACTTGTTAAGTATTCGATTATTGGTATTATAATAACGTTATAAATATCTGACCTCTACACATTTCAATATTTTTTTTATATATGCAATAGATTTTAAGATTTTAATTACTATCTTTTTGTTACTTTATTCTTAGTGAATTATAGATATTATTTAACTATTGAAGATATAAATATGATATTATTTTATAAGTTCATGATTGCAGATTTTTTTCTCACAATATGAGCAGAACATCACAATTTGGGCATGCCCAGCCCGAAATAGTTAGGGCTTTTACCGGGCCGGGCCGGGCATCGGGCTACAAAATGCAGCCCAGACCTTTTTCGGGCAGGGCACCGGGCAGGGGGGCTGCCCTGCCCAGCCTTGCCCATGCACACCCCTACTTTCTACATAGTCTAATTTCATAATCTATCGACATCTACGTTACTCTGTAGAACTCGCCAAGCCTAGACCCCAACAGAGGTCCAAAAGTTCTATTTCAGACAGTTTAGGGATTTTGGTGTTTTCTGGCATCAAATGAATTTTTCAGCGAGCGGTGATAATTTATGGGGAAATTAGACTTGTCAAGCTTTCCAGATAGTCTAGTTTCATAATCTATTGACATCTACGTTCCCCTGTAGCACTCACCAAACCGAGACCCCAACGGAGGCCCAAAAGTTCCATTTCGGGCAGTTTTGGGATTTTGGTATTTTCGGGCGTCAAATGAATTTTTCAGCGAGCGGTGATAATTTATCTGGAAAGTAGACATTTCAAGCTTTCTAGATAGTCCAGTTTCATAATCTATCGATATCTACGTTACCCTGTAGAACTCACCAAGCCGAGACCCCAACGGAGGCCAAAAAGTTCCATTTCGGGCAGTTTTGGGATTTTTGTGTTTTCGGGCGTCAAATGAATTTTTCAGCGAGCGGTGATAATTTATCGGGAAAGTAGACATGTCAAGCTTTCCAGATAGTCTAGTTTCATAATCTATTGACATCTATGTTCCCCTGTAGCACTCGCCAAACCGAGACCCCAACGGAGGCCCAAAAGTTCCTTCTCGGATACTTCTGGGATTTTGGTGTTTTCGGTCGTCAAATAAATTTTTCAGCGAGCGGTGATAATTTATCGGGAAAGTAGACTTGTCAAGCTTGCTAGATAGTCTAGTTTCATAATCTATTGACATCTACGTTACTCTGTAGAACTCGCCAAGCCTAGACCCCAACGGAGGCCCAAAAGTTCTATTTCGGACAGTTTAGGGATTTTGGTGTTTTCTGGCGTCAAATGAATTTTTCAGCGAGCGGTGATAATTTATGGGGAAATTAGACTTGTCAAGCTTTCCAGATAGTCTAGTTTCATAATCTATTGACATCTACGTTCCCCTGTAGCACTTCCCAAACCGAAACCCCAACGGAGGCCCAAAAGTTCCTTCTCGGATAGTTCTGGGATTTTGGTGTTTTCGGGCGTCAAATAAATTTTTCAGCGAGCGGTGACAATTTATCTGGAAAGTAGACATTTCAAGCTTTCTAGATAGTCCAGTTTCATAATCTATCGATATCTACGTTACCCTGTAGAACTCACCAAGCCGACACCCCAACGGAGGCCCAAAAGTTCCATTCCGGGCAGTTTTGGGATTTTGGTGTTTTCGGGCGTCAAATGAATTTTTCAGCGAGCGGTGATAATTTATCGGGAAAGTAGACTTGTTAAGTTTTCTAGATATTCTAGTTTCATTATCTATCGACATCTACGTTCCCCTGTAGCACTCGCCAACTGAGACCCCAATAGAGGCCCAAAAGTTCCATTTCGGGCAGTTATGGGATTTTGGTGTTTTCGGGGGTCAAATGAATTTTTTAGCGAGCGGTGATAATTTATTGGGAAAAGTAGACTTGTCAAGTTTTCCAGATAGTCTAGTTTCATAATCTATTGACATCTATGTTCCCCTGTAGCACTCGCCAAACCGAGACCCCAACGGAGGCCCAAAAGTTCCTTCTCGGATAGTTCTGGGAGTTTGGGGTTTTCGGGCGTCAAACAAATTTTTCAGTGAGCGGTGATAATTTATCAGGAAAGTAGACTTGTAAGCTTTCTAGATAGTCTAGTTTCATTATCTATCGACACCTACGTTCCCTTGTAGCACTCGCCAAACTGAGACCCCAACAGAGGCCCAAAAGTTCCATTTCGGGCAGTTTTGGGATTTTGGTGTTTTCGGGGGTCAAATGAATGTTTCAGCGAGCGGTGATAATTTATGGGGAAAGTAGACTTTTCAAGTTTTCCAGATAGTCTAGTTTCATAATCTATTGACATCTACGTTCCCCTGTAGCACTCCCCAAACCGAGACCTCAGCGGAGGCCCAAAAGTTCCATTTCGGGCAGTTTTGGGATTTTGGTGTTTTTGGGCTTCAAATGAATTTTTCAGCGAGCAGCGATAATTTATCTGGAAAGTAGACATGTCAAGCTTTCCAGATAGTCTAGTTTCATAATCTATCGACATCTATGTTCTCCTGTAGCACTCGCCAAACCGAGACCCCAACGGAGGCCCAAAAGTTCCATTCCGGGCAGTTTTGGGATTTTGGTGTTTTCGGGGGTCAAATGAATTTTTCAGCGAGCGGTGATAATTTATGGGGAAAGTAGACTTGTCAAGTTTTCCAGATAGTCTAGTTTCATAATCTATCGACATCTACGTTCCCCTGTAGCACTCGCCAAACCGAGACCCCAACGGAGGCCCAAAAGTTCCTTCTCGGATACTTCTGGGATTTTGGTGTTTTCGGTCGTCAAATAAATTTTTCAGCGAGCGGTGATAATTTATCGGGAAAGTAGACTTGTCAAGCTTGCTAGATAGTCTAGTTTCATAATCTATTGACATCTACGTTACTCTGTAGAACTCGCCAAGCCTAGACCCCAACGGAGGCCCAAAAGTTCTATTTCGGACAGTTTAGGGATTTTGGTGTTTTCTGGCGTCAAATGAATTTTTCAGCGAGCGGTGATAATTTATGGGGAAATTAGACTTGTCAAGCTTTCCAGATAGTCTAGTTTCATAATCTATTGACATCTACGTTCCCCTGTAGCACTTCCCAAACCGAAACCCCAACGGAGGCCCAAAAGTTCCTTCTCGGATAGTTCTGGGATTTTGGTGTTTTCGGGCGTCAAATAAATTTTTCAGCGAGCGGTGACAATTTATCTGGAAAGTAGACATTTCAAGCTTTCTAGATAGTCCAGTTTCATAATCTATCGATATCTACGTTACCCTGTAGAACTCACCAAGCCGAGACCCCAACGGAGGCCAAAAAGTTCCATTTCGGGCAGTTTTGGGATTTTTGTGTTTTCGGGCGTCAAATGAATTTTTCAGCGAGCGGTGATAATTTATCGGGAAAGTAGACATGTCAAGCTTTCCAGATAGTCTAGTTTCATAATCTATCGACATCTACGTTACCCTGTAGAACTCCCCAAGCCGAGACCCCAACGGAGGCCCAAAAGTTCCATTCCGGGCAGTTTTGGGATTTTGGTGTTTTCGGGCGTCAAATGAATTTTTCAGCGAGCGGTGATAATTTATCGGGAAAGTAGACTTGTTAAGTTTTCTAGATATTCTAGTTTCATTATCTATCGACATCTACGTTCCCCTGTAGCACTCGCCAACTGAGACCCCAACAGAGGCCCAAAAGTTCCATTTCGGGCAGTTATGGGATTTTGGTGTTTTCGGGGGTCAAATGAATTTTTTAGCGAGCGGTGATAATTTATTGGGAAAAGTAGACTTGTCAAGTTTTCCAGATAGTCTAGTTTCATAATCTATTGACATCTATGTTCCCCTGTAGCACTCGCCAAACCGAGACCCCAACGGAGGCCCAAAAGTTCCTTCTCGGATAGTTCTGGGAGTTTGGGGTTTTCGGGCGTCAAACAAATTTTTCAGTGAGCGGTGATAATTTATCAGGAAAGTAGACTTGTAAGCTTTCTAGATAGTCTAGTTTCATTATCTATCGACACCTACGTTCCCCTGTAGCACTCGCCAAACTGAGACCCTAACAGAGGCCCAAAAGTTCCATTTCGGGCAGTTTTGGGATTTTGGTGTTTTCGGGGGTCAAATGAATGTTTCAGCGAGCGGTGATAATTTATGGGGAAAGTAGACTTTTCAAGATTTCTAGATAGTCTAGTTTCATAATCTATTGACATCTACGTTCCCCTGTAGCACTCACTAAACCGAGACCCCAACGGAGGCCCAAAAGTTCCATTTCGGGCAGTTTTGGGATTTTGGTGTTTTTGGGCGTCAAATGAATTTTTCAGCGAGCAGTGATAATTTATCTGGAAAGTAGACATGTCAAGCTTTCCAGATAGTCTAGTTTCATAATCTATCGACATCTATGTTCTCCTGTAGCACTCGCCAAACCGAGACCCCAACGGAGGCCCTAAAGTTCCATTTCGGGCAGTTTTGGGATTTTGGTGTTTTCGGGGGTCAAATGAATTTTTCAGCGAGCGGTGATAATTTATGGAGAAAGTAGACTTTTCAAGTTTTCCAGATAGTCTAGTTTCATAATCTATTGACATCTACGTTCCCCTGTAGCACTCGCCAAACCGAGACCCCAACGGAGGCCCAAAAGTTTCTTCTCGGATAGTTTTGGGATTTTGGTGTTTTCGGGCGTCAAATAAATTTTTCAGCGAGCAGTGATAATTTATCGGGAAAGTAGACTTGTCAAGCTTTCTACTAGGGGTGTTCACAGTGCCCGGTGGCCCGGTACGCCCGCCCAAGCCGGTAAAAAATCGCCCGGCCCAGCCCTAAAAAAAATGCCCAAAATATATTTGGGCAGGGCCGGGCCGGGCCAAATTTCGGGCCAGTCCGGGCACCGGGCAGGGCATGCTGCCCTGCCCATTTGGCCCGGCCCTATATATATTCATTATTTTTTATTTTTTTTAATTCTTATTTCTTTTCTTAACTTATTCTATTTGTAATTTTACACTTTTTACTTTAGTTAGCAACTCTCCTTACTCATTTTTAAAATATTAAATATAACTCTTATATTTATATAGATACCAAAGTTGGTCCTCTGCTTTACTTGTTAAGTATTCGATTATTGGTATTATAATAACGTTATAAATATCTGACCTCTACACATTTCAATATTTTTTTTATATATGCAATAGATTTTAAGATTTTAATTACTATCTTTTTGTTACTTTATTCTTAGTGAATTATAGATATTATTTAACTATTGAAGATATAAATATGATATTATTTTATAAGTTCATGATTGCAGATTTTTTTCTCACAATATGAGCAGAACATCACAATTTGGGCATGCCCAGCCCACCCATGCCCAGCCCGAAATAGTTAGGGCTTTTACCGGGCCGGGCCGGGCATCGGGCTACAAAATGCAGCCCAGACCTTTTTCGGGCAGGGCACCGGGTAGGGGGGCTGCCCTGCCCAGCCTTGCCCATGCACACCCCTACTTTCTACATAGTCTAATTTCATAATCTATCGACATCTACGTTACTCTGTAGAACTCGCCAAGCCTAGACCCCAACAGAGGTCCAAAAGTTCTATTTCAGACAGTTTAGGGATTTTGGTGTTTTCTGGCATCAAATGAATTTTTCAGCGAGCGGTGATAATTTATGGGGAAATTAGACTTGTCAAGCTTTCCAGATAGTCTAGTTTCATAATCTATTGACATCTACGTTCCCCTGTAGCACTCCCCAAACCGAGACCCCAACGGAGGCCCAAAAGTTCCATTTCGGGCAGTTTTGGGATTTTGGTATTTTCGGGCGTCAAATGAATTTTTCAGCGAGCAGCGATAATTTATCTGGAAAGTAGACATGTCAAGCTTTCCAGATAGTCTAGTTTCATAATCTATCGACATCTATGTTCTCCTGTAGCACTCGCCAAACCGAGACCCCAACGGAGGCCCAAAAGTTCCATTCCGGGCAGTTTTGGGATTTTGGTGTTTTCGGGGGTCAAATGAATTTTTCAGCGAGCGGTGATAATTTATGGGGAAAGTAGACTTGTCAAGTTTTCCAGATAGTCTAGTTTCATAATCTATCGACATCTACGTTCCCCTGTAGCACTCGCCAAACCGAGACCCCAACGGAGGCCCAAAAGTTCCTTCTCGGATACTTCTGGGATTTTGGTGTTTTCGGTCGTCAAATAAATTTTTCAGCGAGCGGTGATAATTTATCGGGAAAGTAGACTTGTCAAGCTTGCTAGATAGTCTAGTTTCATAATCTATTGACATCTACGTTACTCTGTAGAACTCGCCAAGCCTAGACCCCAACGGAGGCCCAAAAGTTCTATTTCGGACAGTTTAGGGATTTTGGTGTTTTCTGGCGTCAAATGAATTTTTCAGCGAGCGGTGATAATTTATGGGGAAATTAGACTTGTCAAGCTTTCCAGATAGTCTAGTTTCATAATCTATTGACATCTACGTTCCCCTGTAGCACTTCCCAAACCGAAACCCCAACGGAGGCCCAAAAGTTCCTTCTCGGATAGTTCTGGGATTTTGGTGTTTTCGGGCGTCAAATAAATTTTTCAGCGAGCGGTGACAATTTATCTGGAAAGTAGACATTTCAAGCTTTCTAGATAGTCCAGTTTCATAATCTATCGATATCTACGTTACCCTGTAGAACTCACCAAGCCGAGACCCCAACGGAGGCCAAAAAGTTCCATTTCGGGCAGTTTTGGGATTTTTGTGTTTTCGGGCGTCAAATGAATTTTTCAGCGAGCGGTGATAATTTATCGGGAAAGTAGACATGTCAAGCTTTCCAGATAGTCTAGTTTCATAATCTATCGACATCTACGTTACCCTGTAGAACTCCCCAAGCCGAGACCCCAACGGAGGCCCAAAAGTTCCATTCCGGGCAGTTTTGGGATTTTGGTGTTTTCGGGCGTCAAATGAATTTTTCAGCGAGCGGTGATAATTTATCGGGAAAGTAGACTTGTTAAGTTTTCTAGATATTCTAGTTTCATTATCTATCGACATCTACGTTCCCCTGTAGCACTCGCCAACTGAGACCCCAACAGAGGCCCAAAAGTTCCATTTCGGGCAGTTATGGGATTTTGGTGTTTTCGGGGGTCAAATGAATTTTTTAGCGAGCGGTGATAATTTATTGGGAAAAGTAGACTTGTCAAGTTTTCCAGATAGTCTAGTTTCATAATCTATTGACATCTATGTTCCCCTGTAGCACTCGCCAAACCGAGACCCCAACGGAGGCCCAAAAGTTCCTTCTCGGATAGTTCTGGGAGTTTGGGGTTTTCGGGCGTCAAACAAATTTTTCAGTGAGCGGTGATAATTTATCAGGAAAGTAGACTTGTAAGCTTTCTAGATAGTCTAGTTTCATTATCTATCGACACCTACGTTCCCCTGTAGCACTCGCCAAACTGAGACCCTAACAGAGGCCCAAAAGTTCCATTTCGGGCAGTTTTGGGATTTTGGTGTTTTCGGGGGTCAAATGAATGTTTCAGCGAGCGGTGATAATTTATGGGGAAAGTAGACTTTTCAAGATTTCTAGATAGTCTAGTTTCATAATCTATTGACATCTACGTTCCCCTGTAGCACTCACTAAACCGAGACCCCAACGGAGGCCCAAAAGTTCCATTTCGGGCAGTTTTGGGATTTTGGTGTTTTTGGGCGTCAAATGAATTTTTCAGCGAGCAGTGATAATTTATCTGGAAAGTAGACATGTCAAGCTTTCCAGATAGTCTAGTTTCATAATCTATCGACATCTATGTTCTCCTGTAGCACTCGCCAAACCGAGACCCCAACGGAGGCCCTAAAGTTCCATTTCGGGCAGTTTTGGGATTTTGGTGTTTTCGGGGGTCAAATGAATTTTTCAGCGAGCGGTGATAATTTATGGAGAAAGTAGACTTTTCAAGTTTTCCAGATAGTCTAGTTTCATAATCTATTGACATCTACGTTCCCCTGTAGCACTCGCCAAACCGAGACCCCAACGGAGGCCCAAAAGTTTCTTCTCGGATAGTTTTGGGATTTTGGTGTTTTCGGGCGTCAAATAAATTTTTCAGCGAGCAGTGATAATTTATCGGGAAAGTAGACTTGTCAAGCTTTCTACTAGGGGTGTTCACAGTGCCCGGTGGCCCGGTACGCCCGCCCAAGCCCGGTAAAAAATCGCCCGGCCCAGCCCTAAAAAAAATGCCCAAAATATATTTGGGCAGGGCCGGGCCGGGCCAAATTTCGGGCCAGTCCGGGCACCGGGCAGGGCATGCTGCCCTGCCCATTTGGCCCGGCCCTATATATATTCATTATTTTTTATTTTTTTTAATTCTTATTTCTTTTCTTAACTTATTCTATTTGTAATTTTACACTTTTTACTTTAGTTAGCAACTCTCCTTACTCATTTTTAAAATATTAAATATAACTCTTATATTTATATAGATACCAAAGTTGGTCCTCTGCTTTACTTGTTAAGTATTCGATTATTGGTATTATAATAACGTTATAAATATCTGACCTCTACACATTTCAATATTTTTTTTATATATGCAATAGATTTTAAGATTTTAATTACTATCTTTTTGTTACTTTATTCTTAGTGAATTATAGATATTATTTAACTATTGAAGATATAAATATGATATTATTTTATAAGTTCATGATTGCAGATTTTTTTTCTCACAATATGAGCAGAACATCACAATTTGGGCATGCCCAGCCCACCCATGCCCAGCCCGAAATAGTTAGGGCTTTTACCGGGCCGGGCCGGGCATCGGGCTACAAAATGCAGCCCAGACCTTTTTCGGGCAGGGCACCGGGCAGGGGGGCTGCCCTGCCCAGCCTTGCCCATGCACACCCCTACTTTCTACATAGTCTAATTTCATAATCTATCGACATCTACGTTACTCTGTAGAACTCGCCAAGCCTAGACCCCAACAGAGGTCCAAAAGTTCTATTTCAGACAGTTTAGGGATTTTGGTGTTTTCTGGCATCAAATGAATTTTTCAGCGAGCGGTGATAATTTATGGGGAAATTAGACTTGTCAAGCTTTCCAGATAGTCTAGTTTCATAATCTATTGACATCTACGTTCCCCTGTAGCACTCACCAAATCGAGACCCCAACGGAGGCCCAAAAGTTCCATTTCGGGCAGTTTTGGGATTTTGGTATTTTCGGGCGTCAAATGAATTTTTCAGCGAGCGGTGATAATTTATCTGGAAAGTAGACATTTCAAGCTTTCTAGATAGTCCAGTTTCATAATCTATCGATATCTACGTTACCCTGTAGAACTCACCAAGCCGAGACCCCAACGGAGGCCAAAAAGTTCCATTTCGGGCAGTTTTGGGATTTTTGTGTTTTCGGGCGTCAAATGAATTTTTCAGCGAGCGGTGATAATTTATCGGGAAAGTAGACATGTCAAGCTTTCCAGATAGTCTAGTTTCATAATCTATCGACATCTACGTTACCCTGTAGAACTCCCCAAGCCGAGACCCCAACGGAGGCCCAAAAGTTCCATTCCGGGCAGTTTTGGGATTTTGGTGTTTTCGGGCGACAAATGAATTTTTCAGCCAGCGGTGATAATTTATCGGGAAAGTAGACTTGTCAAGCTTTCTAGATAGTCCAGTTTCATAATCTATCGACATCTAGGTTACCCTGTAGAACTCGCCAAGCCGAGACCCCAACGGAGGCCCAAAAGTTCCATGTCGGGCAGTTTTGGGATTTTGGTGTTTTCGTGCGTCAAATGAATTTTTCAGGGAGCGGTGATAATTTATCTGGAAAGTACACATTTCAAGCTTTCCAGATAGTCTAGTTTCATAATCTATCGACATCTACGTTCCCCTGTAACACTCGCCAAACCGAGACCCCAACGGAGGCCCAAAAGTTCCTTCTCGGATAGTTCTGGGATTTTGGTGTTTTCGTGCGTCAAATAAATTTTTCAGCGAGCGGTGACAATTTATCTGGAAAGTAGACATTTCAAGCTTTCTAGATAGTCCAGTTTCATAATCTATCGATATCTACGTTACCCTGTAGAACTCACCAAGCCGAGACCCCAACGGAGGCCAAAAAGTTCCATTTCGGGCAGTTTTGGGATTTTGGTGTTTTCGGGCGTCAAATGAATTTTTCAGCGAGCGGTGATAATTTATCGGGAAAGTAGACATGTCAAGCTTTCCAGATAGTCTAGTTTCATAATCTATCGACATCTACGTTACCCTGTAGAACTCCCCAAGCCGAGACCCCAACGGAGGCCCAAAAGTTCCATTTCGGGCAGTTTTGGGATTTTGGTGTTTTCGGGCGTCAAATGAATTTTTCAGCGAGCGGTGATAATTTATCGGGAAAGTAGACTTGTTAAGTTTTCTAGATATTCTAGTTTCATTATCTATCGACATCTACGTTCCCCTGTAGCACTCGCCAACTGAGACCCCAACAGAGGCCCAAAAGTTCCATTTCGGGCAGTTATGGGATTTTGGTGTTTTCGGGGGTCAAATGAATTTTTTAGCGAGCGGTGATAATTTATCAGGAAAGTAGACTTGTAAGCTTTCTAGATAGTCTAGTTTCATTATCTATCGACACCTACGTTCCCTTGTAGCACTCGCCAAACTGAGACCCCAACAGAGGCCCAAAAGTTCCATTTCGGGCAGTTTTGGGATTTTGGTGTTTTCGGGCGTCAAATGAATTTTTCAGCGAGCGGTGATAATTTATCGGGAAAGTAGACATGTCAAGCTTTCCAGATAGTCTAGTTTCATAATCTATCGACATCTACGTTACCCTGTAGAACTCCCCAAGCCGAGACCCCAACGGAGGCCCAAAAGTTCCATTCCGGGCAGTTTTGGGATTTTGGTGTTTTCGGGCGTCAAATGAATTTTTCAGCGAGCGGTGATAATTTATTGGGAAAAGTAGACTTGTCAAGTTTTCCAGATAGTCTAGTTTCATAATCTATTGACATCTATGTTCCCCTTTAGCACTCGCCAAACCGAGACCCCAACGGAGGCCCAAAAGTTCTTTCTCAGATAGTTCTGGGAGTTTGGGGTTTTCGGGCGTCAAACAAATTTTTCAGTGAGCGGTGATAATTTATCAGGAAAGTAGACTTGTAAGCTTTCTAGATAGTCTAGTTTCATTATCTATCGACACCTACGTTCCCTTGTAGCACTCGCCAAACTGAGACCCCAACAGAGGCCCAAAAGTTCCATTTCGGCCAGTTTTGGGATTTTGGTGTTTTCGGGGGTCAAATGACTGTTTCAGCGAGCGGTGATAATTTATGGGGAAAGTAGACTTTTCAAGTTTTCCAGATAGTCTAGTTTCATAATCTATTGACATCTACGTTCCCCTGTAGCACTCCCCAAACCGAGACCCCAGCGGAGGCCCAAAAGTTCCATTTCGGGCAGTTTTGGGATTCTGGTGTTTTTGGGCTTCAAATGAATTTTTCAGCGAGCAGCGATAATTTATCTGGAAAGTAGACATGTCAAGCTTTCCAGATAGTCTAGTTTCATAATCTATCGACATCTATGTTCTCCTGTAGCACTCGCCAAACCGAGACCCCAACGGAGGCCCAAAAGTTCCATTCCGGGCAGTTTTGGGATTTTGGTGTTTTCGGGGGTCAAATGAATTTTTCAGCGAGCGGTGATAATTTATGGGGAAAGTAGACTTGTCAAGTTTTCCAGATAGTCTAGTTTCATAATCTATCGACATCTACGTTCCCCTGTAGCACTCGCCAAACCGAGACCCCAACGGAGGCCCAAAAGTTCCTTCTCGGATACTTCTGGGATTTTGGTGTTTTCGGTCGTCAAATAAATTTTTCAGCGAGCGGTGATAATTTATCGGGAAAGTAGACTTGTCAAGCTTGCTAGATAGTCTAGTTTCATAATCTATTGACATCTACGTTACTCTGTAGAACTCGCCAAGCCTAGACCCCAACGGAGGCCCAAAAGTTCTATTTCGGACAGTTTAGGGATTTTGGTGTTTTCTGGCGTCAAATGAATTTTTCAGCGAGCGGTGATAATTTATGGGGAAATTAGACTTGTCAAGCTTTCCAGATAGTCTAGTTTCATAATCTATTGACATCTACGTTCCCCTGTAGCACTTCCCAAACCGAAACCCCAACGGAGGCCCAAAAGTTCCTTCTCGGATAGTTCTGGGATTTTGGTGTTTTCGGGCGTCAAATAAATTTTTCAGCGAGCGGTGACAATTTATCTGGAAAGTAGACATTTCAAGCTTTCTAGATAGTCCAGTTTCATAATCTATCGATATCTACGTTACCCTGTAGAACTCACCAAGCCGAGACCCCAACGGAGGCCAAAAAGTTCCATTTCGGGCAGTTTTGGGATTTTTGTGTTTTCGGGCGTCAAATGAATTTTTCAGCGAGCGGTGATAATTTATCGGGAAAGTAGACATGTCAAGCTTTCCAGATAGTCTAGTTTCATAATCTATCGACATCTACGTTACCCTGTAGAACTCCCCAAGCCGAGACCCCAACGGAGGCCCAAAAGTTCCATTCCGGGCAGTTTTGGGATTTTGGTGTTTTCGGGCGTCAAATGAATTTTTCAGCGAGCGGTGATAATTTATCGGGAAAGTAGACTTGTTAAGTTTTCTAGATATTCTAGTTTCATTATCTATCGACATCTACGTTCCCCTGTAGCACTCGCCAACTGAGACCCCAACAGAGGCCCAAAAGTTCCATTTCGGGCAGTTATGGGATTTTGGTGTTTTCGGGGGTCAAATGAATTTTTTAGCGAGCGGTGATAATTTATTGGGAAAAGTAGACTTGTCAAGTTTTCCAGATAGTCTAGTTTCATAATCTATTGACATCTATGTTCCCCTGTAGCACTCGCCAAACCGAGACCCCAACGGAGGCCCAAAAGTTCCTTCTCGGATAGTTCTGGGAGTTTGGGGTTTTCGGGCGTCAAACAAATTTTTCAGTGAGCGGTGATAATTTATCAGGAAAGTAGACTTGTAAGCTTTCTAGATAGTCTAGTTTCATTATCTATCGACACCTACGTTCCCCTGTTGCACTCGCCAAACTGAGACCCCAACAGAGGCCCAAAAGTTCCATTTCGGGCAGTTTTGGGATTTTGGTGTTTTCGGGCGTCAAATGACTGTTTCAGCGAGCGGTGATAATTTATGGGGAAAGTAGACTTTTCAAGTTTTCCAGATAGTCTAGTTTCATAATCTATTGACATCTACGTTCCCCTGTAGCACTCCCCAAACCGAGACCCCAGCGGAGGCCCAAAAGTTCCATTTCGGGCAGTTTTGGGATTTTGGTGTTTTTGGGCTTCAAATGAATTTTTCAGCGAGCAGCGATAATTTATCTGGAAAGTAGACATGTCAAGCTTTTCAGATAGTCTAGTTTCATAATCTATCGACATCTACGTTCCCCTGTAACACTCGCCAAACCGAGACCCCAACGGAGGCCCAAAAGTTCCTTCTCGGATAGTTCTGGGATTTTGGTGTTTTCGTGCGTCAAATAAATTTTTCAGCGAGCGGTGACAATTTATCTGGAAAGTAGACATTTCAAGCTTTCTAGATAGTCCAGTTTCATAATCTATCGATATCTACGTTACCCTGTAGAACTCACCAAGCCGAGACCCCAACGGAGGCCCAAAAGTTCCATGTCGGGCAGTTTTGGGATTTTGGTGTTTTCGTGCGTCAAATGAATTTTTCAGGGAGCGGTGATAATTTATCTGGAAAGTACACATTTCAAGCTTTCCAGATAGTCTAGTTTCATAATCTATCGACATCTACGTTCCCCTGTAACACTCGCCAAACCGAGACCCCAACGGAGGCCCAAAAGTTCCTTCTCGGATAGTTCTGGGATTTTGGTGTTTTCGTGCGTCAAATAAATTTTTCAGCGAGCGGTGACAATTTATCTGGAAAGTAGACATTTCAAGCTTTCTAGATAGTCCAGTTTCATAATCTATCGATATCTACGTTACCCTGTAGAACTCACCAAGCCGAGACCCCAACGGAGGCCAAAAAGTTCCATTTCGGGCAGTTTTGGGATTTTGGTGTTTTCGGGCGTCAAATGAATTTTTCAGCGAGCGGTGATAATTTATCGGGAAAGTAGACATGTCAAGCTTTCCAGATAGTCTAGTTTCATAATCTATCGACATCTACGTTACCCTGTAGAACTCCCCAAGCCGAGACCCCAACGGAGGCCCAAAAGTTCCATTTCGGGCAGTTTTGGGATTTTGGTGTTTTCGGGCGTCAAATGAATTTTTCAGCGAGCGGTGATAATTTATCGGGAAAGTAGACTTGTTAAGTTTTCTAGATATTCTAGTTTCATTATCTATCGACATCTACGTTCCCCTGTAGCACTCGCCAACTGAGACCCCAACAGAGGCCCAAAAGTTCCATTTCGGGCAGTTATGGGATTTTGGTGTTTTCGGGGGTCAAATGAATTTTTTAGCGAGCGGTGATAATTTATCAGGAAAGTAGACTTGTAAGCTTTCTAGATAGTCTAGTTTCATTATCTATCGACACCTACGTTCCCTTGTAGCACTCGCCAAACTGAGACCCCAACAGAGGCCCAAAAGTTCCATTTCGGGCAGTTTTGGGATTTTGGTGTTTTCGGGCGTCAAATGAATTTTTCAGCGAGCGGTGATAATTTATCGGGAAAGTAGACATGTCAAGCTTTCCAGATAGTCTAGTTTCATAATCTATCGACATCTACGTTACCCTGTAGAACTCCCCAAGCCGAGACCCCAACGGAGGCCCAAAAGTTCCATTCCGGGCAGTTTTGGGATTTTGGTGTTTTCGGGCGTCAAATGAATTTTTCAGCGAGCGGTGATAATTTATTGGGAAAAGTAGACTTGTCAAGTTTTCCAGATAGTCTAGTTTCATAATCTATTGACATCTATGTTCCCCTTTAGCACTCGCCAAACCGAGACCCCAACGGAGGCCCAAAAGTTCTTTCTCAGATAGTTCTGGGAGTTTGGGGTTTTCGGGCGTCAAACAAATTTTTCAGTGAGCGGTGATAATTTATCAGGAAAGTAGACTTGTAAGCTTTCTAGATAGTCTAGTTTCATTATCTATCGACACCTACGTTCCCTTGTAGCACTCGCCAAACTGAGACCCCAACAGAGGCCCAAAAGTTCCATTTCGGCCAGTTTTGGGATTTTGGTGTTTTCGGGGGTCAAATGACTGTTTCAGCGAGCGGTGATAATTTATGGGGAAAGTAGACTTTTCAAGTTTTCCAGATAGTCTAGTTTCATAATCTATTGACATCTACGTTCCCCTGTAGCACTCCCCAAACCGAGACCCCAGCGGAGGCCCAAAAGTTCCATTTCGGGCAGTTTTGGGATTTTGGTGTTTTTGGGCTTCAAATGAATTTTTCAGCGAGCAGCGATAATTTATCTGGAAAGTAGACATGTCAAGCTTTCCAGATAGTCTAGTTTCATAATCTATCGACATCTATGTTCTCCTGTAGCACTCGCCAAACCGAGACCCCAACGGAGGCCCAAAAGTTCCATTCCGGGCAGTTTTGGGATTTTGGTGTTTTCGGGGGTCAAATGAATTTTTCAGCGAGCGGTGATAATTTATGGGGAAAGTAGACTTGTCAAGTTTTCCAGATAGTCTAGTTTCATAATCTATCGACATCTACGTTCCCCTGTAGCACTCGCCAAACCGAGACCCCAACGGAGGCCCAAAAGTTCCTTCTCGGATACTTCTGGGATTTTGGTGTTTTCGGTCGTCAAATAAATTTTTCAGCGAGCGGTGATAATTTATCGGGAAAGTAGACTTGTCAAGCTTGCTAGATAGTCTAGTTTCATAATCTATTGACATCTACGTTACTCTGTAGAACTCGCCAAGCCTAGACCCCAACGGAGGCCCAAAAGTTCTATTTCGGACAGTTTAGGGATTTTGGTGTTTTCTGGCGTCAAATGAATTTTTCAGCGAGCGGTGATAATTTATGGGGAAATTAGACTTGTCAAGCTTTCCAGATAGTCTAGTTTCATAATCTATTGACATCTACGTTCCCCTGTAGCACTTCCCAAACCGAAACCCCAACGGAGGCCCAAAAGTTCCTTCTCGGATAGTTCTGGGATTTTGGTGTTTTCGGGCGTCAAATAAATTTTTCAGCGAGCGGTGACAATTTATCTGGAAAGTAGACATTACAAGCTTTCTAGATAGTCCAGTTTCATAATCTATCGATATCTACGTTACCCTGTAGAACTCACCAAGCCGAGACCCCAACGGAGGCCAAAAAGTTCCATTTCGGGCAGTTTTGGGATTTTTGTGTTTTCGGGCGTCAAATGAATTTTTCAGCGAGCGGTGATAATTTATCGGGAAAGTAGACATGTCAAGCTTTCCAGATAGTCTAGTTTCATAATCTATCGACATCTACGTTACCCTGTAGAACTCCCCAAGCCGAGACCCCAACGGAGGCCCAAAAGTTCCATTCCGGGCAGTTTTGGGATTTTGGTGTTTTCGGGCGTCAAATGAATTTTTCAGCGAGCGGTGATAATTTATCGGGAAAGTAGACTTGTTAAGTTTTCTAGATATTCTAGTTTCATTATCTATCGACATCTACGTTCCCCTGTAGCACTCGCCAACTGAGACCCCAACAGAGGCCCAAAAGTTCCATTTCGGGCAGTTATGGGATTTTGGTGTTTTCGGGGGTCAAATGAATTTTTTAGCGAGCGGTGATAATTTATTGGGAAAAGTAGACTTGTCAAGTTTTCCAGATAGTCTAGTTTCATAATCTATTGACATCTATGTTCCCCTGTAGCACTCGCCAAACCGAGACCCCAACGGAGGCCCAAAAGTTCCTTCTCGGATAGTTCTGGGAGTTTGGGGTTTTCGGGCGTCAAACAAATTTTTCAGTGAGCGGTGATAATTTATCAGGAAAGTAGACTTGTAAGCTTTCTAGATAGTCTAGTTTCATTATCTATCGACACCTACGTTCCCCTGTTGCACTCGCCAAACTGAGACCCCAACAGAGGCCCAAAAGTTCCATTTCGGGCAGTTTTGGGATTTTGGTGTTTTCGGGCGTCAAATGACTGTTTCAGCGAGCGGTGATAATTTATGGGGAAAGTAGACTTTTCAAGTTTTCCAGATAGTCTAGTTTCATAATCTATTGACATCTACGTTCCCCTGTAGCACTCCCCAAACCGAGACCCCAGCGGAGGCCCAAAAGTTCCATTTCGGGCAGTTTTGGGATTTTGGTGTTTTTGGGCTTCAAATGAATTTTTCAGCGAGCAGCGATAATTTATCTGGAAAGTAGACATGTCAAGCTTTTCAGATAGTCTAGGTTCATAATCTATCGACATCTAGGTTCTCCTGTAGCACTCGCCAAACCGAGACCCCAACGGAGGCCCAAAAGTTCCATTCCGGGCAGTTTTGGGATTTTGGTGTTTTCGGGGGTCAAATGAATTTTTCCGCGAGCGGTGATAATTTATGGGGAAAGTAGACTTGTCAAGTTTTCCAGATAGTCTAGTTTCATAATCTATCGACTTCTACGTTCCCCTGTAGCACTCGCCAAACCGAGACCCCAACGGAGGCCCAAAAGTTCCTTCTCGGATACTTCTGGGATTTTGGTGTTTTCGGTCGTCAAATAAATTTTTCAGCGAGCGGTGATAATTTATCGGGAAAGTAGACTTGTCAAGCTTTCTAGATAGTCTAGTTTCATAATCTATTGACATCTACGTTACTCTGTAGAACTCGCCAAGCCTAGACCCCAACGGAGGCCCAAAAGTTCTATTTCGGACAGTTTAGGGATTTTGGTGTTTTCTGGCGTCAAATGAATTTTTCAGCGAGCGGTGATAATTTATGGGGAAATTAGACTTGTCAAGCTTTCCAGATAGTCTAGTTTCATAATCTATTGACATCTACGTTCCCCTGTAGCACTTCCCAAACCGAAACCCCAACGGAGGCCCAAAAGTTCCTTCTCGGATAGTTCTGGGATTTTGGTGTTTTCGGGCGTCAAATAAATTTTTCAGCGAGCGGTGACAATTTATCTGGAAAGTAGACATTTCAAGCTTTCTAGATAGTCCAGTTTCATAATCTATCGATATCTACGTTACCCTGTAGAACTCACCAAGCCGAGACCCCAACAGAGGCCAAAAAGTTCCATTTCGGGCAGTTTTGGGATTTTGGTGTTTTCGGGCGTCAAATGAATTTTTCAGCGAGCGGTGATAATTTATCGGGAAAGTAGACATGTCAAGCTTTCCAGATAGTCTAGTTTCATAATCTATCGACATCTACGTTACCCTGTAGAACTCCCCAAGCCGAGACCCCAACGGAGGCCCAAAAGTTCCATTCCGGGCAGTTTTGGGATTTTGGTGTTTTCGGGCGTCAAATGAATTTTTCAGCGAGCGGTGATAATTTATCGGGAAAGTAGACTTGTTAAGTTTTCTAGATATTCTAGTTTCATTATCTATCGACATCTACGTTCCCCTGTAGCACTCGCCAACTGAGACCCCAACAGAGGCCCAAAAGTTCCATTTCGGGCAGTTATGGGATTTTGGTGTTTTCGGGGGTCAAATGAATTTTTTAGCGAGCGGTGATAATTTATTGGGAAAAGTAGACTTGTCAAGTTTTCCAGATAGTCTAGTTTCATAATCTATTGACATCTATGTTCCCCTGTAGCACTCGCCAAACCGAGAACCCAACGGAGGCCCAAAAGTTCCTTCTCGGATAGTTCTGGGAGTTTGGGGTTTTCGGGCGTCAAACAAATTTTTCAGTGAGCGGTGATAATTTATCAGGAAAGTAGACTTGTAAGCTTTCTAGATAGTCTAGTTTCATTATCTATCGACACCTACGTTCCCCTGTTGCACTCGCCAAACTGAGACCCCAACAGAGGCCCAAAAGTTCCATTTCGGGCAGTTTTGGGATTTTGGTGTTTTCGGGCGTCAAATGAATGTTTCAGCGAGCGGTGATAATTTATGGGGAAAGTAGACTTTTCAAGTTTTCTAGATAGTCTAGTTTCATAATCTATTGACATCTACGTTCCCCTGTAGCACTCACTAAACCGAGACCCCAACGGAGGCCCAAAAGTTCCATTTCGGGCAGTTTTGGGATTTTGGTGTTTTTGGGCGTCAAATGAATTTTTCAGCGAGCAGTGATAATTTATCTGGAAAGTAGACATGTCAAGCTTTCCAGATAGTCTAGTTTCATAATCTATCGACATCTATGTTCTCCTGTAGCACTCGCCAAACCGAGACCCCAACGGAGGCCCTAAAGTTCCATTTCGGGCAGTTTTGGGATTTTGGTGTTTTCGGGGGTCAAATGAATTTTTCAGCGAGCGGTGATAATTTATGGGGAAAGTAGACTTTTCAAGTTTTCCAGATAGTCTAGTTTCATAATCTATTGACATCTACGTTCCCCTGTAGCACTCACCAAACCGAGACCCCAACGGAGGCCCAAAAGTTCCTTCTCGGATAGTTTTGGGATTTTGGTGTTTTCGGGCGTCAAATAAATTTTTCAGCGAGCGGTGATAATTTATCGGGAAAGTAAACTTGTCAAGCTTTCTACTAGGGGTGTTCACAGTGCCCGGTGGCCCGGTACGCCCGCCCAAGCCCGGTAAAAAATCGCCCGGCCCAGCCCTAAAAAAAATGCCCAAAATATATTTGGGCAGGGTCGGGCCGGGCCAAATTTCGGGCCAGTCCGGGCACCGGGCAGGGCATGCTGCCCTGCCCATTTGGCCCGGCCCTATATATATTCATTATTTTTTATTTTTTTTAATTCTTATTTCTTTTCTTAACTTATTCTATTTGTAATTTTACACTTTTTACTTTAGTTAGCAACTCTCCTTACTCATTTTTAAAATATTAAATATAACTCTTATATTTATATAGATACCAAAGTTGGTCCTCTGCTTTACTTGTTAAGTATTCGATTATTGGTATTATAATAACGTTATAAATATCTGACCTCTACACATTTCAATATTTTTTTTATATATGCAATAGATTTTAAGATTTTAATTACTATCTTTTTGTTACTTTATTCTTAGTGAATTATAGATATTATTTAACTATTGAAGATATAAATATGATATTATTTTATAAGTTCATGATTGCAGATTTTTTCCTCACAATATGAGCAGAACATCACAATTTGGGCATGCCCAGCCCACCCATGCCCAGCCCGAAATAGTTAGGGCTTTTACCGGGCCGGGCCGGGCATCGGGCTACAAAATGCAGCCCAGACCTTTTTCGGGCAGGGCACCGGGCAGGGGGGCTGCCCTGCCCAGCCTTGCCCATGCACACCCCTACTTTCTACATAGTCTAATTTCATAATCTATCGACATCTACGTTACTCTGTAGAACTCGCCAAGCCTAGACCCCAACAGAGGCCCAAAAGTTCTATTTCAGACAGTTTAGGGATTTTGGTGTTTTCTGGCATCAAATGAATTTTTCAGCGAGCGGTGATAATTTATGGGGAAATTAGACTTGTCAAGCTTTCCAGATAGTCTAGTTTCATAATCTATTGACATCTACGTTCCCCTGTAGCACTCACCAAACCGAGACCCCAACGGAGGCCCAAAAGTTCCATTTCGGGCAGTTTTGGGATTTTGGTATTTTCGGGCGTCAAATGAATTTTTCAGCAAGCGGTGATAATTTATCTGGAAAATAGACATGTCAAGCTTTCCAGATAGTCGAGTTTCATAATCTATCGACATCTACGTTGCCCTGTAGAACTCGCTAAACGGAGACCGCAATGGAGGCCCCAAAGTTCCATTTCGGGCAGTTTTGGGATTTTGGTGTTTTCGGGCGTCAAATGAATTTTTCAGCGATCGGTGATAATTTATTTGGAATGTAGACATGTCAAGCTTTCCAGATAGTCGAGTTTCTTAATCTATCGACATCTACGTTGCCCTGTAGAACTCGCTAAACGGAGACCGCAACGGAGGCCCCAAAGTTCCATTTCGGGTAGTTTTGGGATTTTGGTGTTTTCGGGCGTCAAATGAATTTTTCAGCGAGCGGTGATAATTTATCGGGAAAGTAGACTTGTCAAGCTTTCTAGATAGTCCAGTTTCATAATCTATCGACATCTAGGTTACCCTGTAGAACTCGCCAAGCCGAGACCCCAACGGAGGCCCAAAAGTTCCATGTCGGGCAGTTTTGGGATTTTGGTGTTTTGTGCGTCAAATGAATTTTTCAGGGAGCGGTGATAATTTATCTGGAAAGTACTCATGTCAAGCTTTCCAGATAGTCTAGTTTCATAATCTATCGACATCTACGTTCCCCTGTAGCACTCGCCAAACCGAGACCCCAACGGAGGCCCAAAAGTTCCTTCTCGGATAGTTCTGGGATTTTGGTGTTTTCGTGCGTCAAATAAATTTTTCAGCGAGCGGTGATAATTTATCGGGAAAGTAGACTTGTCAAGCTTTCCAGATAGTCTAGTTTCATAATCTATCGACATCTACGTTCCCCTGTAGCAATCGCCAAACCGAGACCCCAACGAAGGCCAAAAAGTTCCTTGTCAGATAGTTTTAGGATTTTGGTGTTTTCGGGCGTCAAATGAATTTTTCAGCGAGCGGTGATAATTTTTTGGGAAAGTAGACTTGTCAAGATTTATAGATAGTCTAGTTTCACAATCTATCGACATCTACGTTCCCCTGTAGCACTCGCCAATCGGAGACCCCAACGGAGGCCCAAAAGTTCATTCTCGGATAGTTCTGAGATTTTGGTGTTTTCGGGCGTCAAATAAATTTTTCAGCGAGCGGTGATAATTTATCGGGAAAGTAGACATGTCAAGCTTTCCAGATAGTCCAGTTTAATAATCTATGGACATCTACATTACCAAGTAGAACTCCCCAAGCTGAGACCCCAACGGACGCCCAAAAGTTTTATTTCGGGCAGTTTTGGGATTTTGGTGTTTTCGGGCGTCAAATAAATTTTTCAGCGAGCGGTGATAATTTATCGGGAAAGTAGACATGTCAAGCTTTCCAGATAGTCAAGTTTCATAATCTATGGACATCTACGTTACCAAGTAGAACTCCCCAAGCTGAGACCCCAACGGACGCCCAAAAGTTCCATTTCGGGCAGTTTTGGGATTTTGGTGTTTTCGGGCGTCAAATGAATTTTTCAGGGAGCGATGATAATTTATCTGGAAAGTACACATGTCAAGCTTTCCAGATAGTCTAGTTTCATAATCTATCGACATCTACGTTCCCCTGTAGCACTCGCCAAACCGAGACCCCAATGGAGGCCCAAAAGTTCCTTCTCGGATAGTTCTGGGATTTTGGGGTTTTCAGGCGTCAAACAAATTTTTCAGCGAGCGGTGATAATTTATCGAGAAAGTAGACTTGTCAAGCTTTCCAGATAGTCTAGTTTCATAATCTATTGACATCTACGTTCCCCTGTAGCACTCGCCAAACTGAGACCCCAAGGGAGGCCCAAAAGTTCCATTTCGGGCAGTTTTGGGATTTTGGTGTTTTCGGGCGTCAAATGAATTTTTCAGCGAGCGGTGATAATTTATGGGGAAAGTATACTTGTCAAATTTTCCAGATAGTCTATTTTCATAATCTATTGACATCTACGTTCCCCTGTAGCACTCACCAAACTGAGACCCCAACGGAGGCCCAAAAGTTCCATTTCGGGCAGTTTTGGGATTTTGGTGTTTTTGGGCGTCAAATAAATTTTTCAGTGAGCAGTGATAATTTATCTGGAAAGTAGACATGTCAAGCTTTCCAGATAGTATAGTTTTATAATCTATCGACATCTACGTTCCCCTGTAGCACTCGCCAAACCGAGACCCCAATGGAGGCCCAAAAGTTCCTTCTCGGATAGTTCTGGGATTTTGGGGTTTTCGGGCGTCAAACAAATTTTTCAGCGAGCGGTGATAATTTATCGGGAAAGTAGACTTGTCAAGCTTTCTAGATAGTCTAGTTTCATTATCTATTGACATCTACGATCCCCTGTAGCACTCGCCAAACTGAGACCCCAACAGAGGCCCAAAAGTTCCATTTCGGGGAGTTTTGGGATTTTGGTGTTTTCGGGGGTCAAATGAATTTTTCAGCGATCGGTGATAATTTATGGGGAAAGTAGACTTTTCAAGTTTTCCAGATAGTCTAGTTTCATAATCTATTGACATCTACGTTCCCCTGTAGCACTCCCCAAACCGAGACCCCAGCGGAGGCCCAAAAGTTCCATTTCGGGCAGTTTTGGGATTTTGGTGTTTTTGGGCGTCAAATGAATTTTTCAGCGAGCAGCGATAATTTATCTGGAAAGTAGACATGTCAAGCTTTCTAGATAGTCTAGTTTCATAATCTATCAACATCTATGTTCTCCTGTAGCACTCGCCAAACCGAGACCCCAACGGAGGCCCCAAAGTTCCATTTCGGGCAGTTTTAGGATTTTGGTGTTTTCGGGGGTCAAATGAATTTTTCAGTGAGCGGTGATAATTTATGGGGAAAGTAGACTTGTCAAGTTTTCCAGATAGTCTAGTTTCATAATCTATCGACATCTACGTTCCCCTGTAGCACTCGCCAAACCGAGACCCCAACGGAGGCCCAAAAGTTCCTTGTCTGATAGTTTTGGGATTTTGGTGTTTTCGGGCGTCAAATAAATTTGTCAGCGAGCGGTGATAATTTATCGGGAAAGTAGACTTGTCAAGCTTTCTAGATAGTCTAGTTTCATAATCTATCGACTTCTACGTTACTCTGTAGAACTCGCCAAGCCTATACCCCAACGGAGGCCCAAAAGTTCTATTTCGGACAGTTTAGGGATTTTGGTGTTTTCTGGCGTCAAATGAATTTTTCAGCGAGCGGTAATAATTTATGGGGAAATTAGACTTGTCAAGCATTCCAGATAGTCTAGTTTCATAATCTATTGACATCTACGTTCCCCTGTAGCACTCACCAAACCGAGACCCCAACGGAGGCCCAAAAGTTCCTTCTCGGATAGTGCTGGGATTTTGGTGTTTTCGGGCGTCAAATAAATTTTTCAGCGAGCGGTGACAATTTATTTGGAAAGTAGACATTTCAAGCTTTCTAGATAGTCCAGTTTCATAATCTATCGATATCTACGTTACCCTGTAGAACTCACCAAGCCGAGACCCCAACGGAGGCCAAAAAGTTCCATTTCGGGCAGTTTTGGGATTTTGGTGTTTTCGGGCGTCAAATGAATTTTTCAGTGAGCGGTGATAATTTATCGAGAAAGTAGACTTGTCAAGCTTGCTAGATAGTCTAGTTTCATAATCTATTGACATCTACGTTACTCTGTAGAACTCGCCAAGCCTAGACCCCAACGGAGGCCCAAAAGTTCTATTTCGGACAGTTTAGGGATTTTGGTGTTTTCTGGCGTCAAATGAATTTTTCAGCGAGCGGTGATAATTTATGGGGAAATTAGACTTGTCAAGCTTTCCAGATAGTCTAGTTTCATAATCTATTGACATCTATGTTGCCTTGTAGAACTCGTTAAACGGAGACCGCAATGGAGGCCCCAAAGTTCCATTTCGGGCAGTTTTGGGATTTTGGTGTTTTCGTGCGTCAAATGAATTTTTCAGGGAGCGGTGATAATTTATCTGGAAAGTACACATGTCAAGCTTTCCAGATAGTCTAGTTTCATAATCTATCGACATCTACGTTCCCCTGTACCACTCGCCAAACCGAGACCCCAACGGAGGCCCAAAAGTTCCTTCTCGGATAGTTCTGGGATTTTGGTGTTTTTGGGCGTCAAATAAATTTTTCAGCGAGCGGTGATAATTTATCGGGAAAGTAGACTTGTCAAGATTTCCAAATAGTCTAGTTTCATAATCTATTGACATCTACATTACCCTGTAGAACTCCCCAGCCTGAGACCCCAACGGAGGCCCAAAAGTTCCATTTCGGGCAGTTTTGGGATTTTGGTGTTTTCGGGCGTCAAATGAATTTTTCAGTGAGCGGTGATAATTTATCAGGAAAGTAGACATGTCAAGCTTTCCAGATAGTCCAGTTTCATAATCTATCGACATCTACGTTACCCTGATGAACTCCCCAAGCCGAGACCCCAACGGAGGCCCAAAAGTTCCATTTCGGGCAGTTTTGGGATTTTGGTGTTTTCGGGCGTCAAATGAATTTTTCAGGGAGCGGTGATAATTTATCGGGAAAGTAGACTTGTTAAGATTTCTAGATAGTCTAGTTTCATTATCTATTGACATCTACGTTCCCCTATAGCACTCGCCAACTGAGACCCCACCAGAGGCCCAAAAGTTCAATTTCGGGAAGTTTTAGGATTTTGGTGTTTTCGGGGGTCAAATGAATTTTTCAGCGAGCGGTGATAATTTATGGGGAAAGTAAACTTTTCAAGTTTTCCAGATAGTCTAGTTTCATAATCTATTGACTTCTACGTTCCCCTGTAGCACTCACTAAACCGAGACCCCAAGGGAGGCCCAAAAGTTCCATTTCGGGCAGTTTTGGGATTTTGGTGTTTTTGGGCGTCAAATGAATTTTTCAGCGAGCAGCGATAATTTATCTAGAAAGTAGACATGTCAAGCTTTCCAGATAGTCTAGTTTCATAATCTATCGACATCTATGTTCTCCTGTAGCACTCGCCAAACCGAGACCCCAACGGAGGCCCCAAAGTTCCATTTCGGGCAGTTTTGGGATTTTGGTGTTTTCGGGGGTCAAATGAATTTTTCAGCGAGCGGTGATAATTTATGGGGAAAGTAGACTTGTCAAGTTTTCCAGATAGTCTAGTTTCATAATCTATCGACATCTACGTTCCCCTGTAGCACTCACCAAACCGAGACCCCAACGGAGGCCCAAAAGTTCCTTCTCGGATAGTTCTGGGATTTTGGTGTTTTCGGGCGTCAAATAAATTTTTCAGCGAGCGGTGATAATTTATCGGGAAAGTAGACTTGTCAAGCTTTCTAGATAGTCTAGTTTCATAATCTATCGACATCTACGTTACTCTGTAGAACTCGCCAAGCCTAGACCCCAACGGAGGCCCAAAAGTTATATTTCGGATAGTTTAGGGATTTTGGTGTTTTCTGGCGTCAAATGAATTTTTCAGCGAGCGGTGATAATTTATGGTTAAATTAGACTTGTCAAGCTTTCTAGATAGTCTAGTTTCATAATCTATTGACATCTACGTTCCCCTGTAGCACTCACCAAACCGAGACCCCAACGGAGGCCCAAAAGTTCCATTTTGGGCAGTTTTGGGATTTTGGTGTTTTCGGGCGTCAAATGAATTTTTCAGCGAGCGGTGATAATTTATCTGGAATGTAGACATGTCAAGCTTTCCAGATAGTCGAGTTTCATAATCTATCGACATCTACGTTGCCCTGTAGAACTCGCTAAACGGAGACCGCAATGGAGGCCCCAAAGTTCCATTTCGGGCAGTTTTGGGATTTTGGTGTTTTCGGGCGTCAAATGAATTTTTCAGCGAGCGGTGATAATTTATCTGGAATGTAGACATGTCAAGCTTTCCAGATAGTCGAGTTTCATAATCTATCGACATCTACGTTGCCCTGTAGAACTCGCTAAACGGAGACCGCAATGGAGGCCCCAAAGTTCCATTTCGGGCAGTTTTGGGATTTTGGTGTTTTCGGGCGTCAAATGAATTTTTCAGTGATCGGTGATAATTTATTTGGAATGTAGACATGTCAAGCTTTCCAGATAGTCGAGTTTCATAATCTATCGACATCTACGTTGCCCTGTAGAACTCGCTTAACGGAGACCGTAATGGAGGCCCCAAAGTTCCATTTCGGGCAGTTTTGGGATTTTGGTGTTTTCGGGCGTCAAATGAATTTTTCAGCGAGCGGTGATAATTTATCGGGAAAGTAGACTTGTCAAGCTTTTCAGATAGTCCAGTTTCATAATCTCGACATCTAGGTTACCCTGTAGAACTCGCCAAGCCGAGACCCCAACGGAGGCCCAAAAGTTTCATGTCGGGCAGTTTTGGGATTTTGGTGTTTTCGGGCGTCAAATGAATTTTTCAGTGAGCGGTGATAATTTATCGAGAAAGTAGACATGTCAAGATTTCCAAATAGTCGAGTTTCATAATCTATTGACATCTACGTTACCCTGTAGAACTCCCCAGCCCGAGACCCCAACGGAGGCCCAAAAGTTCCATTTCGGGCAGTTTTGGGATTTTGGTGTTTTCGGGCGTCAAATGAATTTTTCAGCGAGCAGTGATAATTTATCGGGAAAGTAGACATGTCAAGCTTTCCAGATAGTCCAGTTTCATAATCTATCGACATCTACGTTACCCTATAGAACTCCCCAAGCCGAGACCCCAACGGAGGCCCAAAAGTTCCATTCCGCGCAGTTTTGGGATTTTGGTGTTTTCGGGCGTCAAATGAATTTTTGAGCGAGCGGTGATAATTTATCGGGAAAGTAGACTTGTTAAGCTTTCTAGATAGTCTAGTTCATTAACTATCGACATCTACGTTCCCCTGTAGCACTCGCCAAACTGAGACCCCAACGGAGGCCCAAAAGTTCCATTACGGGCAGTTTTGGGATTTTGGTGTTTTCGGGCGTCAAATGAATTTTTCAGCGAGCGGTGATAATTTATCGGGAAAGTAGACATGTCAAGATTTCCAGATAGTCCAGTTTCATAATCTATAGACATCTACTTACCCTGTAGAACTCCCCAGCCCGAGACCCCAACGGAGGCCCAAAAGTTCCATTTCGGGCAGTTTTGGGATTTTGGTGTTTTCGGGTGTCAAATGAATTTGTCAGCGAGCGGTGGTAATTTATCGAGAAAGTAGACTTGTGAAGCTTTCCAGATAGTCTAGTTTCATAATCTATTGACATCTACGTTCCCCTGTAGCACTCGCCAAACCGAGACCCCAAGGGAGGCCCAAAAGTTCCATTTCGGGCAGTTTTGGGATTTTGGTGTTTTCGGGCGTCAAATGAATTTTTCAGCGAGCGGTGATAATTTATGGGGAAAGTAAACTTTTCAAGTTTTCCAGATAGTCTAGTTTCATAATCTATTGACTTCTACGTTCCCCTGTAGCACTCACTAAACCGAGACCCCAACGGAGGCCCAAAAGTTCCATTTCGGGCAGTTTTGGGATTTTGGTGTTTTTGGGCGTCAAATGAATTTTTCAGCGAGCAGCGATAATTTATCTGGAAAGTAGACATGTCAAGCTTTCCAGATAGTCTAGTTTCATAATCTATCGACATCTATGTTCTCCTGTAGCACTCGCCAAACCGAGACCCCAACGGAGGCCCCAAAGTTCCATTTCGGGCAGTTTTGGGATTTTGGTGTTTTCGGGGGTCAAATGAATTTTTCAGCGAGCGGTGATAATTTATAGGGAAAGTAGACTTGTCAAGCTTTCTAGATAGTCTAGTTTCATAATCTATTGACATCTACGTTACTCTGTAGAACTCGCCAAGCCTAGACCCCAACGGAGGCCTAAAAGTTCTATTTTGGACAATTTAGGGAATTTGGTGTTTTCGGGCGTCAAATAAATTTTTCAGCGAGCGGTGATAATTTACCTGCAAAGTAGACATGTCAATCTTTCTAGATAGTCCAATTTCATAATCAATCGACATCTACGTTCCCCTTTAGCACACGCTAAACCGAGACCCCAGCGAAGGCCAAAAAGTTCCTTGTCGGATAGTTTTGGGATTTTGGTGTTTTCGGGCGTCAAATGAATTTTTCAGCGAGCGGTGATAATTTATCTGGAAAGTAGACATATCAAGCTTTCTAGATAGTCTAGTTTCATGATCTATCGACATCTACGTTCCCCTGTAGCACTCGCCAAACTGAGACCCCAACGGAGGCCCAAAAGTTCCATTTCGGGCAGTTTTGGGATTTTGGTGTTTTCGGGCGTCAAATGAATTTTTCAGCGAGCAGTGATAATTTATCTAGAAAGTAGACATGTCAAGCTTTCCAGATAGTCGAGTTTCATAATCTATCGACATCTACGTTGCCCTGTAGAACTCGCTAAATGGAGACCGCAATGGAGGCCCCAAAGTTACATTTCGGGCAGTTTCGGGATTTTGGTTTTTTCGGGCGTCAAATGAATTTTTTAGCGAACGGTGATAATTTATGGGGAAAGTAGACTTGTCAAGCTTTCCAAATAGTCTAGTTTCATAATCTATTGACATCTACGTTACCCTGTAGAACTCCACAGGCTGAGACCCCAAGGGAGGCCCAAAAGTTCCATTTCGGGCAGTTTTGGAATTTTCGTGCTTTCGGGCGTCAAATGAATTTTTCAGCGAGCGGTGATAATTTATCGGGAAAGTAGACATGTCAAGATTTCCAGATAGTCCAGTTTCATAATCTATAGACATCTACGTTACCCTGTAGAACTCCCCAGCCCGAGACCCCAACGGAGGCCCAAAAGTTCCATTTCGGGCAGTTTTGGGATTTTGGTGTTTTCGGGCGTCAAATGAATTTTTCTGCGAGCGGTGATAATTTATCGAGAAAGTAGACTTGTCAAGCTTTCCAGATAGTCTAGTTTCATAATCTATTGACATCTACGTTCCCCTGTAGCACTCGCCAAACCGAGACCCCAAGGGAGGCCCAAAAGTTCCATTTCGGGCAGTTTTGGGATTTTGGTGTTTTCGGGCGTCAAATGAATTTTTTAGCGAGCGGTGATAATTTATGGGTAAAGTAGACTTGTCAAGTTTTCCTGATAGTCTAGTTTCATAATCTATTGACATCTACGTTCCCCTGTAGCACTCGCTAAACCGAGACCCCAACGGAGGCCCAAAAGTTCCATTTCGGGCAGTTTTGGGATTTTGGTGTTTTTGGGCGTCAAATGAATTTTTTAGTGAGCAGTGATAATTTATCTGGAAAGTAGACATGTCAAGCTTTCCAGATAGTATAGTTTCATAATCTATCGACATCTACATTCCCCTGTAGCACTCGCCAAACCGAGACCCCAACGGAGGCCCAAAAGTTTCTTCTCGGATAGTTCATGGATTTTGGTGTTTTCGGGCCTCAAACAAATTTTCAGCGAGCGGTGATAATTTATCGGGAAAGTAGACTTGTCAAGCTTTCTAGATAGTCTAGTTTCATAATCTATCGACATCTATGTTACTCTGTAGAACTCGCCAAGCCTAGACCCCAACGGAGGCCTAAAAGTTCTATTTTGGACAATTTAGGGATTTTGGTGTTTTCGGGCGTCAAATAAATTTTTCAGCGAGCGGTGATAATTTATCTGCAAAGTAGACATGTCAATCTTTCTAGATAGTCCAATTTCATAATCAATCGACGTCTACGTTCCCCTTTAGCACTCGCTAAACCGAGACCCCAACGAAGGCAGAAAAGTTCCTTGTCGGATAGTTTTGGGATTTTGGTGTTTTCGGGCGTCAAATGAATTTTTCAGCGAGCGGTGATAATTTATATGGAAAGTAGACATATCAAGCTTTCTAGATAGTCTAGTTTCATGATCTATCGACATCTACGTTCCCCTGTAGCACTCGCCAAACTGAGACCCCAACGGAGGCCCAAAAGTTCCATTTCGGGCAGTTTTGGGATTTTGGTGTTTTCGGGCGTCAAATGAATTTTTCAGCGAGCAGTGATAATTTATCTAGAAAGTAGACATGTCAAGCTTTCCAGATAGTCTAGTTTCATAATCTATCGACATCTACGTTGCCCTGTAGAACTCGCTAAATGGAGACCGCAATGGAGGCCCCAAAGTTACATTTCGGGCAGTTTTGGGATTTCGGTTTTTTCGGGCGTCAAATGAATTTTTCAGCAAACGGTGATAATTTATGGGGAAAGTAGACTTTTCAAGCTTTCCAAATAGTCTAGTTTCAAAATCTATTGACATCTACGTTACCCTGTAGAACTTCACAGGCTGAGACCCCAAGGGAGGCCCAAAAGTTCCATTTTGGGCAGTTCTGGGATTGTGGTGTTTTCGGGCATCAAATGAATTATTCAGGGAGTGGTGATAATTACTCTGGAAAGTAGACATGTCAAGCTTTCTAGATAGTCCAGTTTCCTAATCGATCGACATCTACGTTACCCTGTAGCACTCGCTAAACGGAGACCGCAACGGAGGCCACAAAGTTCCATTTTGGGCAGTTTTGGGATTTTGGTGTTTTTGGGCGTCAAATAAATTTTTCAGCGAGCGGTGATAATTTATCGAGAAAGTAGACTTGTTAAGCTTTCTATATAGTCTAGTTTCATTATCTATCGACATCTACGTTCCCCTGTAGCAATCGCCAAACTGAGACCCCAACGGACGCCCAAAGGTTCCTTTTCGGGCAGTTTTGGGATTTTGGTGTTTTCGGGTGTCAAATGTATTTTTTAGAGAGCGGTGATAATTTATTTGGAAAGTATACATGTCAAGCTTTCCAGATAGTCCAGTTTCATAGTCTATCGACATCTACGTTGCCCTATAGAACTCGCTAAACTGAGACCCCAATAGAGGCCCAAAAGTTCCATTTCGGGCAGTTTCTGGATTTTGGTGTTTTCGGGTGTCAAATGAATTTTTCAGCGAGCGGTGATAATTTATCTGGAAAGTAGACATGTCAAGCTTTCTAGATAGTCCAGTTTCCTAATCTATCGACATCTACTATACTCTGTAGCACTCGCTAAACGTAGACCGCAACGGAGGCCACAAAGTTCCATTTCGGGCAGTTTTGGGATTTTCGTGCTTTCGGGTGTCAAATGAATTTTTCAGCGAGCGGTGATAATTTATCGGGAAAGTAGACATGTCAAGATTTCCAGATAGTCCAGTTTCATAATCTATAGACATCTACGTTACCCTGTAGAACGCCCCAGCCCGAGACCCCAACGGAGGCCCAAAAGTTCCATTTCAGGCAGTTTTGGGATTTTGGTGTTTTCGGGCGTCAAATGAATTTTTCAGCGAGCGGTGATAATTTATCGAGAAAGTAGACTTGTCAAGCTTTCCAGATAGTCTAGTTTCACAATCTATTGACATCTACGTTCCCCTGTAGCACTCGCCAAACCGAGACCCCAAGGGAGGCCCAAAAGTTCCATTTCGGGCAGTTTTGGGATTTTGGTGTTTTCGGGCGTCAAATGAATTTTTCAGCGAGCGGTGATAATTTATGGGTAAAGTAGACTTGTCAAGTTTTCCAGATAGTCTAGTTTCATAATCTATTGACATCTACGTTCCCCTGTAGCACTCGCCAAACCGAGACCCCAACGGAGGCCCAAAAGTTCCATTTCGGGCAGTTTTGGGATTTTGGTGTTTTTGGGCGTCAAATGAAATTTCAGTGAGCAGTGATAATTTATCTGGAAAGTAGACATGTCAAGCTTTCCAGATAGTATAGTTTCATAATCTATCGACATCTACATTCCCCTGTAGCACTCGCCAAACCGAGACCCCAACGGAGGCCCAAAAGTTTCTTCTCGGATAGTTCTGGGATTTTGGTGTTTTTGGGCCTCAAACAAATTTTCAGCGAGCGGTGGTAATTTATCGGGAAAGTAGACTTGTCAAGCTTTCTAGATAGTCTAGTTTCATAATCTATCGACATCTACGTTACTCTGTAGAACTCGCCAAGCCTAGACCCCAACGGAGGCCTAAAAGTTCTATTTTGGACAATTTAGGGATTTTGGTGTTTTCGGGAGTCAAATAAATTTTTCAGCGAGCGGTGATAATTTATCTGCAAAGTAGACATGTCAATCTTTCTAGATAGTCCAATTTCATAATCAATCGACATCTACGTTCCCCTTTAGCACTCGCTAAACCGAGACCCCAACGAAGGCAGAAAAGTTCCTTGTCGGATAGTTTTGGGATTTTGGTGTTTTCGGGCGTCAAATGAATTTTTCAGCGAGCGGTGATAATTTATATGGAAAGTAGACATATCAAGCTTTCTAGATAGTCTAGTTTCATGATCTATCGACATCTACGTTCCCCTGTAGCACTCGCCAAACTGAGACCCCAACGGAGGCCCAAAAGTTCCATTTCGGGCAGTTTCGGGATTTTGGTGTTTTCGGGCGTCAAATGAATTTTTCAGCGAGCAGTGATAATTTATCTAGAAAGTAGACATGTCAAGCTTTCCAGATAGTCTAGTTTCATAATCTATCGACATCTACGTTGCCCTGTAGAACTCGTTAAATGGAGACCGCAATGGAGGCCCCAAAGTTACATTTCGGGCAGTTTTGGGATTTTGGTTTTTTCGGGCGTCAAATGAATTTTTCAGCGAACGGTGATAATTTATGGGGAAAGTAGACTTGTCAAGCTTTCCAAATAGTCTAGTTTCATAATCTATTGACATCTATGTTACCCTGTAGAGCTCCACAGGCTGAGACCCCAAGGGAGGCCCAAAAGTTCCATTTCGGGCAGTTTTGGGATTTTCGTGCTTTCGGGCGTCAAATGAATTTTTCAGCGAGCGGTGATAATTTATCGGGAAAGTAGACATGTCAAGATTTCCAGATAGTCCAGTTTCATAATCTATAGACATCTACGTTACCCTGTAGAACGCCCCAAGCCGAGACCCCAACGGAGGCCCAAAAGTTCCATTTCCGGCAGTTTTGGGATTTTGGTGTTTTCGGGTTTCAAATGAATTTTTCAGCGAGCGGTGATAATTTATCGGGAAAGTAGACTTGTCAAGCTTTCCAGATAGTCTAGTTTCATTATCTATCGACATCTACGTTCCCCTGTAGCACTCGCCAAACTGAGACCGCAATGGAGGCCCCAAAGTTACATTTCGGGCAGTTTTGGGATTTTGGTGTTTTCGGGGATCAAATGAATTTTTCAGCGAGCGGTGATAATTTAGGGGGAAAGTAGACTTGTCAAGTTTTCCAGATAGTCTAGTTTCATAATCTATTGACATCTACGTTCCCCTATAGCACTCGCCAAACCGAGACCCCAAGGGAGGCCCAAAAGTTCCATTTCGGGCAGTTTTGGGATATTGGTGTTTTCAGGCGTCAAATGAATTTTTCAGCGAGCGGTGATAATTTATCTGGAAAGTAGACATGTCAAGCTTTCTAGATAGTCTAGTTTCATTATCTATCGACATCTATGTTCCACTGTAGCGCTTGCCAAACTGAGACCCCAACGGAGGCCCAAAAGTTCCATTTTGACCAGTTTTGGGATTTTGGTATTTTTGGGCGTCAAATGAATTTTTCAGCAAGCAGTGATAATTTATTGGGAATGTAGACTTGTCAAGCTTTCCAGATAGTCTAGTTTCATAATCTATCAACATCTACGTTGTCCGGTAGAACACGCCAAGCCGAGACCCTAACGGAGGGCCAAAAGATCTATTTCGAGCATTTTTGGGATTTTGGTGTTTTCGGTCGTCAAATGAATTTTTCAGCGAGCGGTGATAATTTATCTGGAAAGTAGACATGTCAAGCTTTCTAGATAATCTAGTTTCTTTATCTATCGACATCTACGTTGCCCTGTAGAACTCGCTAAACCAAGACCCCAACCGAGGCCCAAAAGTTCCATGTCAGGCAGTTTTGGGATTTTGGTGTTTTCGGCCGTCAAATGAATTTTTCAGCGAGTGGTGATAATTTATCGAGCAAGTAGACTTGTCTAGCTTTCCAGATAGTCTAGTTTCATAATCTATTGACATCTACGTTCCCTGTAGAACTCGCCAAACTGAGACCCCAACGGAGGCCCCAAAGTTCCATTTTGGGCAGTTTTGGGATTTTTGTGTTTTCGGGCGTCAAATAAACTTTTCAGCGAGCGGTGATAATTTATCGAGAAAGTAGACTTGTTAAGCTTTCTATATATTCTAGTTTCATTATCTATCGACATCTACGTTCCCTGTAGAACTCGCCAAACTGAGACCCCAACGGAGGCCCCAAAGTTCCATTTTGGGCAGTTTTGGGATTTTGGTGTTTTCGGGCGTCAAATAAACTTTTCAGCGAGCGGTGATAATTTATCGAGAAAGTAGACTTGTTAAGCTTTCTATATATTCTAGTTTCATTATCTATCGACATCTACGTTCCCTGTGGAACTCGCTAAACTGAGACCCCAACGGAGGCCCAAAAGTTCCATTTCAGGCAGTTTTGGGATTTTTGTGTTTTCGGGCGTCAAATGAATTTTTCAGCGAGCAGTGATAATTTATCTGGAAAGTAGACATGTGAAGCTTTCTAGATAGTCTAGTTTCATTATCTATCGACATCTACGTTCCCCTGTAGAACTCGCTAAACCAAGACCCCAACGGAGGCCCCAAAGTTCCATTCCAGGCAGTTTTGGGATTGTAGTGTTTTCGGGCGTCAAATAAATTTTTCAGTGAGCGGTGATAATTTATCTAGAAATTACACATATCAAGCTTTCCAGATAGTCCAGTTTCATAATCTATCGACATCTAGGTTCCCCTGTAGCACTCGCCAAACTGAGACCCCAACGAAGGCCCCAAAGTTCAATTTCGGGCAGTTTTGGGATTTTGGTGTTTTCGGGCGTCAAATAAATTTTTCAGCGAGCAGTGATAAATTATCTGGAAAGTAGACTTGTCAAGTTTTCTAGATAGTCTAGTTTCATTATCTATCGACATCTACGTTGCCCTGTACAACTCGCTAAACGGAGACCGCAATGGAGGCCCCAAAGTTCCATTTGAGGCAGTTTTGGGATTTTAGTGTTTTCGGGCGTCAAATCAATTTTTCAGCGAGTGGTGATAATTTATCTGGAAGGTAGACATGTCAAGCTTTGCCGATAGTCCCGTTTCATAATCTATCGACATCTACGTTCCCCTGTAGCACTCGCCAAACTGACACCCCAATGAAGGCCCAAAAGTTCCATTTCGGGCAGTTTTGGGATTTTGGTGTTTTCGGCCGTCAAATGATTTTTTCAGCGAGCGGTGATAATTTATCAGGAAAGTAGACTTGTCAAGCTTTCTAGATAGTCTAGTTTCATCATCTATCGACATCTACATTCCCCTGTAGAACTCGATAAACTGAGACCCCAACGGAGGCCCAAAAGTTCCATTTCAGGCAGTTTTGGGATTTTTGTGTTTTCGGGCGTCAAATGAATTTTTCAGCGAGCGGTGATAATTTATCGGGAAAGTAGACTTGTGAAGCTTTCTAGATACTCTAGTTTCATTATCTATCGACATCTACGTTCCCCTGTAGCACTCGCCAAACCGAGACCCCAACGGAGGCCAAAAAGTTCCATTTCGGGCAGTTTTGGGATTTTGGTGTTTTCGGCCGTCAAATGAATTTTTCAGCGAGTGGTGATAATTTATCGAGAAAGTAGACTTGTCCAGCTTTCCAGATAGTCTAGTTTCATAATCTATTGACATCTACGTTCCCTGTAGAACTCGCCAAACTGAGACCCCAAAGGAGGCCCCAAAGTTCCATTTCGGGCAGTTTTGGGATTTTGGTGTTTTTGGGCGTCAAATAAATTTTTCAGCGAGCGGTGATAATTTATCGAGAAAGTAGACTTGTTAAGCTTTCTAGATAGTCTAGTTTCATTATCTATCGACATCTACGTTCCCCTGTAGAACTCGCTAAACTGAGACCCCAACGGAGGCCCAAAAGTTCCATTTCAGGCATTTTTGGGATTTTTGTGTTTTTGGGCGTCAAATGAATTTTTCAGCGAGTAGTGATAATTTATCTGAAAAGTAGACATGTCAAGCTTTCTAGATAGTCTAGTTTCATTATCTATCGACATCTACGTTCCCTTGTAGAACTCGCTAAACCAAGACCCCAACGGAGGCCCCAAAGTTCCATTTCAGGCAGTTTTGGGATTGTAGTGTTTTCGGGCGTCAAATAAATTTTTCAGCGAGCGGTGATAATTTATCTAGAAAGTACACATGTCAAGCTTTCCAGATAGTCCAGTTTCATAATCTATCGACATCTACGTTCCCCTGTAGAACTCGCTAAACCCAGACCCCCACGGAGGCCCAAATGTTCCATTTAAGGCAGTTTTGGGATTTGGGTGTTTTTGGGTATCAAATGAATTTTTCAGCGAGCGGTGATAATTTATCTGGAAAGTAGACATGTAAAGCTTTCTAGATAGTCTAGTTTCATAATCTATCGACAACTACATTCCCCTGTAGAACTCGCTAAACTGAGACCCCAACGGAGGCCCAAAAGTTCCATTTCAGGCAGTTTTGGGATTTTGGTGTTTTCGGGTCTCAAATGAATTTTTCAGCGAGCGGTGATAATTTATCTAGAAAGTAGACATGTCAAGCTTTCTAGATAGTCTAGTTTCATTGTCTATCCATATCTATGTTGCCCTGTAGCACTTGCCAAACCGAGACCCCAACGAAGGCCAAAAAGTTCCTTTTCAGATAGTTATGGGATTTTGGTGTTTTCGGGCGTCAAATGAATTTTTCAGCGAGTCGTGATAATTTATCTGGAAAGTAGACATGTCAAGCTTTCCAGATAGTCCAGCTTCAAAATCTATCGACATCTACGTTCCCCTGTAGCACTCGCCAAACTGAGACCCCAACGAAGGCCCAAAAGTTCCATTTCGGGCAGTTTTGGGATTTTGGTGTTTTCGGGCGTCAAATGAATTTTTCAGCGAGCGGTGATAATTTATCTGGAAAGTAGACATTTTAAGCTTTCCAAATAGTCCAGTTTCATAATCTATTGACATCTACATTGCCCTGTAGAACTCGCTAAACCAGGACCACAACGGAGGCGCCAAAGTTCTATTTCGGGCAGTTTTGGGATTTTGGTGTTTTCGGGCGTCAAATGAATTTTTCAAGGAGCGGTGATAATTTGTGGGGAATGTAGACTTGTCAAGCTTTCCAGATAGTCTAGTTTCATAATCTATCGACATCTACGTTCCCCTGTAGCACTCGCCAAACCGAGATCGCAACAGCGGCCCCAAAGTTCCATTTTGGGCAGTTTTGGGATTTTGGTGTTTTCGGGCGTCAAATGAATTTTTCAGCGAGCGGTGATAATTTATCAAGAAAGTAGACTTGTCAAGCTTTCCAGATAGTCTAGTTTCATAGTCTATCGACATCTACGTTGCCCTGTAGAACTCGCTAAACTGAGACCCCAACGGAGGCCAAAAAGTTCCATTTCGGGCAGTTTTGGGATTTTGGTGTTTTCGGGCGTCAAATGAATTTTTCAACGAGCAGTGAAAATTTTTCTGGAAAGTAGACTTGTCAAGCTTTCTAGATAGTCTAGTTTCATTATCTATCGACATCTACGTTCCCTTGTAGAACTCGCTAAACCAAGACCCCAACGGAGGCCCCAAAGTTCCATTTCAGGCAGTTTTGGGATTTTTGTGTTTTCGGGTGTCAAATGAATTTTTCAAGGAGCGGTGATAATTTGTGGGGAATGTAGACTTGTCAAGCTTTCCAGATTGTCTAGTTTCATAATCTATCGACAGCTACGTTACCTTGTAGAACTCGCGAAGCCGAGACCCCAACGGAGGCCCCAAAGTTCCATTTCGGGCAGTTTTAGGATATTCGTGTTTCCGGGTGTCAAATGAATTTTTCAGCGAGCGGTGATAATTTATCTGGAAAGTAGACATGTCAAGCTTTCTAGATAGTCCAGTTTCCTAATCTATCGACAACTACGTTACCCTGTAGAACTCGCCAAGCCGAGACCCCAACGGAGGCCTAAAAGTTCCATTTCGGGCAGTTTTGGGATATTCGTGTTTTCGGACGTCAAATGAATTTTTCAGCGAGCGGTGACAATTTATCTGGAAAGTAGACATGTCAAGCTTTCTAGATATTCTAGTTTCCTAATCTATCGACATCTACGTTACCCTGTAGAACTCGCCAAGCCGAGACCCCAACGGAGGCCCAAAAGTTCCATTTTGGGCAGTTCTGGGATTGTGGTGTTTTCGGGCATCAAATGAATTATTCAGGGAGTGGTGATAATTACTCTGGAAAGTAGACATGTCAAGCTTTCTAGATAGTCCAGTTTCCTAATCGATCGACATCTACGTTACCCTGTAGCACTCGCTAAACGGAGACCGCAACGGAGGCCACAAAGTTCCATTTTGGGCAGTTTTGGGATTTTGGTGTTTTTGGGCGTCAAATAAATTTTTCAGCGAGCGGTGATAATTTATCGAGAAAGTAGACTTGTTAAGCTTTCTATATAGTCTAGTTTCATTATCTATCGACATCTACGTTCCCCTGTAGCAATCGCCAAACTGAGACCCCAACGGACGCCCAAAGGTTCCTTTTCGGGCAGTTTTGGGATTTTGGTGTTTTCGGGTGTCAAATGTATTTTTTAGAGAGCGGTGATAATTTATTTGGAAAGTATACATGTCAAGCTTTCCAGATAGTCCAGTTTCATAGTCTATCGACATCTACGTTGCCCTATAGAACTCGCTAAACTGAGACCCCAATAGAGGCCCAAAAGTTCCATTTCGGGCAGTTTCTGGATTTTGGTGTTTTCGGGTGTCAAATGAATTTTTCAGCGAGCGGTGATAATTTATCTGGAAAGTAGACATGTCAAGCTTTCTAGATAGTCCAGTTTCCTAATCTATCGACAACTACGTTACCCTGTAGAACTCGCCAAGCCGAGACCCCAACGGAGGCCTAAAAGTTCCATTTCGGGCAGTTTTGGGATATTCGTGTTTTCGGGCGTCAAATGAATTTTTCAGCGAGCGGTGACAATTTATCTGGAAAGTAGACATGTCAAGCTTTCTAGATAGTCTAGTTTCCTAATCTATCGACATCTACGTTACCCTGTAGAACTCGCCAAGCCGAGACCCCAACGGAGGCCCAAAAGTTCCATTTTGGGCAGTTCTGGGATTGTGGTGTTTTCGGGCATCAAATGAATTATTCAGGGAGTGGTGATAATTAATCTGGAAAGTTGACATGTCAAGCTTTCTAGATAGTCCAGTTTCCTAATCTATCGACATCTACGTTACCCTGTAGACCTCGCCAAGCCGAGACCCCAACGGAGGCCTAAAAGTTCCATTTCGGGCAGTTTTGGGATATTCGTGTTTTCGGGCGTCAAATGAATTTTTCAGCGAGCGGTGACAATTTATCTGGAAAGTAGACATGTCAAGCTTTCTAGATAGTCTAGTTTCCTAATCTATCGACATCTACGTTACCCTGTAGAACTCGCCAAGCCGAGACCCCAACGGAGGCCCAAAAGTTCCATTTTGGGCAGTTCTGGGATTGTGGTGTTTTCGGGCATCAAATGAATTATTCAGGGAGTGGTGATAATTAATCTGGAAAGTTGACATGTCAAGCTTTCTAGATAGTCCAGTTTCCTAATCTATCGACATCTACGTTACCCTGTAGCACTCGCTAAACGGAGACCGCAACGGAGGCCACAAAGTTCTATTTCGGGCAGTTTTGGGATTTTGGTGTTTTCGGGCGTCAAATGAATTTTTCAGCGAGTGGTGATAATTTATCGAGAAAGTAGACTTTTCAAGCTTTCCAGATTGTCTAGTTTCATAATCTATCGACATCTACGTTACCTTGTAGAACTCGCCAAGCCGAGACCCCAACGGAGGCCCAAAAGTTCCATTTCGGGCAGTTTTGGGATTTTCGTGTTTTCGGGCATCAAATAAATTTTTCAGCCAGCGGTGATAATTTATGGGGAAATTAGACTTGTCAAGCTTTCCAGATAGTCTAGTTTCATAATCTATCGACATCTATGTTACCTTGTAGAACTCGCCAAGCCGAGACCCCAACGGAGGCCCAAAAGTTCCATTTCGGGCAGTTTTGGGATTTTTGTGTTTTCGGGCGTCAAATGAATTTTTCAAGGAGCGGTGATAATTTGTGGGGAATGTAGACTTGTCAAGCTTTCCAGATTGTCTAGTTTCATAATCTATCGACAGCTACGTTACCTTGTAGAACTCGCGAAGCCGAGACCCCAACAGAGGCCCAAAAGTTCTATTTCGGGCAGTTTTGGGATATTCGTTTTTTCGGGCGTCAAATGAATTTTTCAGCGAGCGGTGACAATTTATCTGGAAAGTAGACATGTCAAGCTTTCTAGATAGTCCAGTTTCCTAATCTATCGACATCTACGTTAGCCTGTAGAACTCGCCAAGCCGAGACCCTAACGGAGGCCCAAAAGTTCCATTTCAGGCAGTTTTGGGATTTTTGTGTTTTCGGGTGTCAAATGAATTTTTCAAGGAGCGGTGATAATTTGTGGGGAATGTAGACTTGTCAAGCTTTCTAGATTGTCTAGTTTCATAATCTATCGACAGCTACGTTACCTTGTAGAACTCGCGAAGTCGAGACCCCAACGGAGGCCCAAAAGTTCCATTTCGGGCAGTTTTAGGATATTCGTGTTTTCGGGTGTCAAATGAATTTTTCAGCGAGTGGTGACAATTTATCTGGAAAGTAGACATGTCAAGCTTTACAGATAGTCCAGTTTCCTAATCTATAGACATCTACGTTACCCTGTAGAACTCGCTAAACTGAGACCCCAATAGAGGCCCAAAAGTTCCATTTCGGGCAGTTTCTGGATTTTGGTGTTTTCGGGTGTCAAATGAATTTTTCAGCGAGTGGTGATAATTTATCTGGAAAGTAGACATGTCAAGCTTTCTAGATAGTCCAGTTTCCTAATCTATCGACAACTACGTTACCCTGTAGAACTCGCCAAGCCGAGACCCCAACGGAGGCCTAAAAGTTCCATTTTGGGCAGTTTTGGGATATTCGTGTTTTCGGGCGTCAAATGAATTTTTCAGCGAGCGGTGACAATTTATCTGGAAAGTAGACATGTCAAGCTTTCTAGATAGTCTAGTTTCCTAATCTATCGACATCTACGTTACCCTGTAGAACTCGCCAAGCCGAGACCCCAACGGAGGCCCAAAAGTTCCATTTTGGGCAGTTCTGGGATTGTGTTGTTTTCGGGCATCAAATGAATTATTCAGGGAGTGGTGATAATTAATCTGGAAAGTAGACATGTCAAGCTTTCTAGATAGTCCAGTTTCCTAATCTATCGACATCTACGTTACCCTGTAGCACTCGCTAAACGGAGACCGCAACGGAGGCCACAAAGTTCTATTTCGGGCAGTTTTGGGATTTTGGTGTTTTCGGGCATCAAATGAATTTTTCAGCGAGTGGTGATAATTTATCGAGAAAGTAGACTTTTCAAGCTTTCCAGATTGTCTAGTTTCATAATCTATCGACATCTATGTTACCTTGTAGAACTCGCCAAGCCGAGACCCCAACAGAGGCCCAAAAGTTCCATTTCGGGCAGTTTTGGGATTTTCGTGTTTTCGGGCGTCAAATAAATTTTTCAGCCAGCGGTGATAATTTATGGGGAAAGTAGACTTGTCAAGCTTTCCAGATAGTCTAGTTTCATAATCTATCGACATCTATGTTACCTTGTAGAACTCGCCAAGTCGAGACCCCAACGGAGGCCCAAAAGTTCCATTTCGGGCAGTTTTGGGATTTTGGTTTTTTCGGGCGTCAAATGAGTTTTTCAAGGAGCGGTGATAATTTGTGGGGAATGTAGACTTGTCAAGCTTTCCAGATTGTCTAGTTTCATAATCTATCGACAGCTACGTTACCTTGTAGAACTCGCGAAGCCGAGACCCCAACGGAGGCCCAAAAGTTCCATTTCGGGCAGTTTTGGGATATTCGTGTTTTCGGGCGTCAAATGAATTTTTCAGCGAGCGGCGACAATTTATCTAGAAAGTAGACATATCAAGCTTTCTAGATAGTCCAGTTTCCTAATCTATCGACATCTACGTTACCCTGTAGAACTCGCCAAGCCGAGACCCCAATGGAGGCCTAAAAGTTCCATTTCGGGCAGTTTTGGGATATTCGTGTTTTCGGGCGTCAAATGAATTTTTCAGCGAGCGGTGACAATTTATCTAGAAAGTAGACATGTCAAGGTTTCTAGATAGTCTAGTTTCCTAATCTATCGACAACTACGTTACCCTGTAGAACTCGCCAAGCCGAGACCCCAACGGAGGCCTAAAAGTTCCATTTCGGGCAATTTTAGGATATTCGTGTTTTCGGGCGTCAAATGAATTTTTCAGCGAGCGGTGACAATTTATCTGGAAAGTAGACATGTCAAGCTTTGTAGATAGTCTAGTTTCCTAATCTATCGATATCTACGTTACCCTGTAGAACTCGCCAAGCCGAGACCCCAATGGAGGCCCAAAAGTTCCATTTTGGGCAGTTCTGGGATTGTGGTGTTTTCGGGCGTCAAATGAATTTTTCAGGGAGTGGTGATAATTTATCTGGAAAGTAGACATGTCAAGCTTTCTAGATAGTCCAGTTTCCTAATCTATCGACATCTACTATACTCTGTAGCACTCGCTAAACGGAGACCGCAACGGAGGCCACAAAGTTCCATTTCGGGCAGTTTTGGGATTTTGGTGTTTTCGGGCGTCAAATGAATTTTTCAGCGAGTGGTGATAATTTATCAAGAAAGTAGACTTGTCAAGCTTTCCAGATTGTCTAGTTTCATAATCTATCGACATCTACGTTACCTTGTAGAACTCGCCAAGCCGAGACCCCAACAGAGGCCCAAAAGTTCCATTTCGGGCAGTTTTGGGATTTTCGTGTTTTCGGGCGTCAAATAAATTTTTCAGCCAGCGGTGATAATTTATGGGGAAAGTAGACTTGTCAAGCTTTCCAGATAGTCTAGTTTCATAATCTATCGACATCTATGTTACCTTGTAGAACTCGCCAAGTCGAGACCCCAACGGAGGCCCAAAAGTTCCATTTCGGGCAGTTTTGGGATTTTGGTTTTTTCGGGCGTCAAATGAGTTTTTCAAGGAGCGGTGATAATTTGTGGGGAATGTAGACTTGTCAAGCTTTCCAGATTGTCTAGTTTCATAATCTATCGACAGCTACGTTACCTTGTAGAACTCGCGAAGCCGAGACCCCAACGGAGGCCCAAAAGTTCTATTTCGGGCAGTTTTGGGATATTCGTGTTTTCGGGCGTCAAATGAATTTTTCAGTGAGCGGTGACAATTTATCTGGAAAGTAGACATGTCAAGCTTTCTAGATAGTCCAGTTTCCTAATCTATCGACATCTACGTTAGCCTGTAGAACTCGCCAAGCCGAGACCCTAACGGAGGCCCAAAAGTTCCATTTCAGGCAGTTTTGGGATTTTTGTGTTTTCGGGTGTCAAATGAATTTTTCAAGGAGCGGTGATAATTTGTGGGGAATGTAGACTTGTCAAGCTTTCCAGATTGTCTAGTTTCATAATCTATCGACAGCTACGTTACCTTGTAGAACTCGCGAAGTCGAGACCCCAACGGAGGCCCAAAAGTTCCATTTCGGGCAGTTTTAGGATATTCGTGTTTTCGGGTGTCAAATGAATTTTTCAGCGAGCGGTGACAATTTATCTGGAAAGTAGACATTCAAGCTTTCCAGATAGTCCAGTTTCCTAATCTATCGACATCTACGTTACCCTGTAGAACTCGCTAAACTGAGACCCCAATAGAGGCCCAAAAGTTCCATTTCGGGCAGTTTCTGGATTTTGGTGTTTTCGGGTGTCAAATGAATTTTTCAGCGAGCGGTGATAATTTATCTGGAAAGTAGACATGTCAAGCTTTCTAGATAGTCCAGTTTCCTAATCTATCGACAACTACGTTACCCTGTAGAACTCGCCAAGCCGAGACCCCAACGGAGGCCTAAAAGTTCCATTTTGGGCAGTTTTGGGATATTCGTGTTTTCGGGCGTCAAATGAATTTTTCAGCGAGCGGTGACAATTTATCTGGAAAGTAGACATGTCAAGCTTTCTAGATAGTCTAGTTTCCTAATCTATCGACATCTACGTTACCCTGTAGAACTCGCCAACCCGAGACCCCAACGGAGGCCCAAAAGTTCCATTTTGGGCAGTTCTGGGATTGTGTTGATTTCGGGCATCAAATGAATTATTCAGGGAGTGGTGATAATTAATCTGGAAAGTAGACATGTCAAGCTTTCTAGATAGTCCAGTTTCCTAATCTATCGACATCTACGTTACCCTGTAGCACTCGCTAAACGGAGACCGCAACGGAGGCCACAAAGTTCTATTTCGGGCAGTTTTGGGATTTTGGTGTTTTCGGGCATCAAATGAATTTTTCAGCGAGTGGTGATAATTTATCGAGAAAGTATGCTTTTCAAGCTTTCCAGATTGTCTAGTTTCATAATCTATCGACATCTACGTTACCTTGTAGAACTCGCCAAGCCGAGACCCCAACAGAGGCCCAAAAGTTCCATTTCGGGCAGTTTTGGGATTTTCGTGTTTTCGGGCGTCAAATAAATTTTTCAGCCAGCGGTGATAATTTATGGGGAAAGTAGACTTGTCAAGCTTTCCAGATAGTCTAGTTTCATAATCTATCGACATCTATGTTACCTTGTAGAACTCGCCAAGTCGAGACCCCAACGGAGGCCCAAAAGTTTCATTTCGGGCAGTTTTGGGATTTTTGTGTTTTCGGGCGTCAAATGAGTTTTTCAAGGAGCGGTGATAATTTGTGGGGAATGTAGACTTGTCAAGCTTTCCAGATTGTCTAGTTTCATAATCTATCCACAGCTACGTTACCTTGTAGAACTCGCGAAGCCGAGACCCCAACGGAGGCCCAAAAGTTCCATTTCGGGCAGTTTTGGGATATTCGTGTTTTCGGGTGTCAAATGAATTTTTCAGCGAGCGGTGACAATTTATCTGGAAAGTAGACATGTCAAGCTTTCCAGATAGTCCAGTTTCCTAATCTATCGACATCTACGTTACCCTGTAGAACTCGCTAAACTGAGACCCCAATAGAGGCCCAAAAGTTCCATTTCGGGCAGTTTCTGGATTTTGGTGTTTTCGGGTGTCAAATGAATTTTTCAGCGAGCGGTGATAATTTATCTGGAAAGTAGACATGTCAAGCTTTCTAGATAGTCCAGTTTCCTAATCTATCGATAACTACGTTACCCTGTAGAACTCGCCAAGCCGAGACCCCAACGGAGGCCTAAAAGTTCCATTTTGGGCAGTTTTGGGATATTCGTGTTTTCGGGCGTCAAATGAATTTTTCAGCGAGCGGTGACAATTTATCTGGAAAGTAGACATGTCAAGCTTTCTAGATAGTCTAGTTTCCTAATCTATCGACATCTACGTTACCCTGTAGAACTCGCCAACCCGAGACCCCAACGGAGGCCCAAAAGTTCCATTTTGGGCAGTTCTGGGATTGTGTTGATTTCGGGCATCAAATGAATTATTCAGGGAGTGGTGATAATTAATCTGGAAAGTAGACATGTCAAGCTTTCTAGATAGTCCAGTTTCCTAATCTATCGACATCTACGTTACCCTGTAGCACTCGCTAAACGGAGACCGCAACGGAGGCCACAAAGTTCTATTTCGGGCAGTTTTGGGATTTTGGTGTTTTCGGGCATCAAATGAATTTTTCAGCGAGTGGTGATAATTTATCGAGAAAGTATACTTTTCAAGCTTTCCAGATTGTCTAGTTTCATAATCTATCGACATCTACGTTACCTTGTAGAACTCGCCAAGCCGAGACCCCAACAGAGGCCCAAAAGTTCCATTTCGGGCAGTTTTGGGATTTTCGTGTTTTCGGGCGTCAAATAAATTTTTCAGCCAGCGGTGATAATTTATGGGGAAAGTAGACTTGTCAAGCTTTCCAGATAGTCTAGTTTCATAATCTATCGACATCTATGTTACCTTGTAGAACTCGCCAAGTCGAGACCCCAACGGAGGCCCAAAAGTTCCATTTCGGGCAGTTTTGGGATTTTGGTTTTTTCGGGCGTCAAATGAGTTTTTCAAGGAGCGGTGATAATTTGTGGGGAATGTAGACTTGTCAAGCTTTCCAGATTGTCTAGTTTCATAATCTATCGACAGCTACGTTACCTTGTAGAACTCGCGAAGCCGAGACCCCAACGGAGGCCCAAAAGTTCCATTTCGGGCAGTTTTGGGATATTCGTGTTTTCGGGCGTCAAATGAATTTTTCAGCGAGCGGCGACAATTTATCTAGAAAGTAGACATATCAAGCTTTCTAGATAGTCCAGTTTCCTAATCTATCGACATCTACGTTACCCTGTAGAACTCGCCTAGCCGAGACCCCAATGGAGGCCTAAAAGTTCCATTTCGGGCAGTTTTGGGATATTCGTGTTTTCGGGTGTCAAATGAATTTTTCAGCGAGCGGTGACAATTTATCTGGAAAGTAGACATGTCAAGCTTTCCAGATAGTCCAGTTTCCTAATCTATCGACATCTACGTTACCCTGTAGAACTCGCTAAACTGAGACCCCAATAGAGGCCCAAAAGTTCCATTTCGGGCAGTTTCTGGATTTTGGTGTTTTCGGGTGTCAAATGAATTTTTCAGCGAGCGGTGATAATTTATCTGGAAAGTAGACATGTCAAGCTTTCTAGATAGTCCAGTTTCCTAATCTATCGACAACTACGTTACCCTGTAGAACTCGCCAAGCCGAGACCCCAACGGAGGCCTAAAAGTTCCATTTTGGGCAGTTTTGGGATATTCGTGTTTTCGGGCGTCAAATGAATTTTTCAGCGAGCGGTGACAATTTATCTGGAAAGTAGACATGTCAAGCTTTCTAGATAGTCTAGTTTCCTAATCTATCGACATCTACGTTACCCTGTAGAACTCGCCAACCCGAGACCCCAACGGAGGCCCAAAAGTTCCATTTTGGGCAGTTCTGGGATTGTGTTGATTTCGGGCATCAAATGAATTATTCAGGGAGTGGTGATAATTAATCTGGAAAGTAGACATGTCAAGCTTTCTAGATAGTCCAGTTTCCTAATCTATCGACATCTACGTTACCCTGTAGCACTCGCTAAACGGAGACCGCAACGGAGGCCACAAAGTTCTATTTCGGGCAGTTTTGGGATTTTGGTGTTTTCGGGCATCAAATGAATTTTTCAGCGAGTGGTGATAATTTATCGAGAAAGTATACTTTTCAAGCTTTCCAGATTGTCTAGTTTCATAATCTATCGACATCTACGTTACCTTGTAGAACTCGCCAAGCCGAGACCCCAACAGAGGCCCAAAAGTTCCATTTCGGGCAGTTTTGGGATTTTCGTGTTTTCGGGCGTCAAATAAATTTTTCAGCCAGCGGTGATAATTTATGGGGAAAGTAGACTTGTCAAGCTTTCCAGATAGTCTAGTTTCATAATCTATCGACATCTATGTTACCTTGTAGAACTCGCCAAGTCGAGACCCCAACGGAGGCCCAAAAGTTTCATTTCGGGCAGTTTTGGGATTTTTGTGTTTTCGGGCGTCAAATGAGTTTTTCAAGGAGCGGTGATAATTTGTGGGGAATGTAGACTTGTCAAGCTTTCCAGATTGTCTAGTTTCATAATCTATCCACAGCTACGTTACCTTGTAGAACTCGCGAAGCCGAGACCCCAACGGAGGCCCAAAAGTTCCATTTCGGGCAGTTTTGGGATATTCGTGTTTTCGGGCGTCAAATGAATTTTTCAGCGAGCGGTGACAATTTATCTAGAAAGTAGACATGTCAAGCTTTCTAGATAGTCCAGTTTCCTAATCTATCGACATCTACGTTACCCTGTAGAACTCGCCAAGCCGAGACCCCAATGGAGGCCTAAAAGTTCCATTTCGGGCAGTTTTGGGATATTCGTGTTTTCGGGCGTCAAATGAATTTTTCAGCGAGCGGTGACAATTTATCTAGAAAGTAGACATGTCAAGCTTTCTAGATAGTCTAGTTTCCTAATCTATCGACAACTACGTTACCCTGTAGAACTCGCCAAGCCGAGACCCCAACGGAGGCCTAAAAGTTCCATTTCGGGCAATTTTAGGATATTCGTGTTTTCGGGCGTCAAATGAATTTTTCAGCGAGCGGTGACAATTTATCTGGAAAGTAGACATGTCAAGCTTTGTAGATAGTCTAGTTTCCTAATCTATCGACATCTACGTTACCCTGTAGAACTCGCCAAGCCGAGACCCCAATGGAGGCCCAAAAGTTCCATTTTGGGCAGTTCTGGGATTGTGGTGTTTTCGGGCGTCAAATGAATTTTTCAGGGAGTGGTGATAATTTATCTGGAAAGTAGACATGTCAAGCTTTCTAGATAGTCCAGTTTCCTAATCTATCGACATCTACTATACTCTGTAGCACTCGCTAAACGGAGACCGCAACGGAGGCCACAAAGTTCCATTTCGGGCAGTTTTGGGATTTTGGTGTTTTCGGGCGTCAAATGAATTTTTCAGCGAGTGGTGATAATTTATCGAGAAAGTAGACTTGTCAAGCTTTCCAGATTGTCTAGTTTCATAATCTATCGACATCTACGTTACCTTGTAGAACTCGCCAAGCTGAGACCCCAACGGAGGCCCAAAAGTTCCATTTCGGGCAGTTTTAGGATTTTCGTGTTTTCGGGCGTCAAATAAATTTTTCAGCCAGCGGCGATAATTTATGGGGAAAGTAGACTTGTCAAGCTTTCCAAATAGTCTAGTTTCATAATCTATTGACATCTATGTTACCTTGTAGAACTCGCCAAGCCGAGACCCCAACGGAGGCCCAAAAGTTCCATTTCAGGCAGTTTTGGGATTTTTGTGTTTTCGGGTGTCAAATGAATTTTTCAAGGAGCGGTGATAATTTGTGGGGAATGCAGACTTGTCAAGCTTTCCAGATTGTCTAGTTTCATAATCTATCGACAGCTACGTTACCTTGTAGAACTCGCGAAGCCGAGACCCCAACAGAGGCCCAAAAGTTCCATTTCGGGCAGTTTTGGGATATTCATGTTTTCGGGTGTCAAATGAATTTTTCAGCGAGCGGTGACAATTTATCTGGAAAGTAGACATGTCAAGCTTTCCAGATAGTCCAGTTTCATAATCTATCGACATTTATGTTCCCCTGTAGAACTCGCCAAGCCGAGACCCCAACGGAGGCCCAAAAGTTCCATTTTGGGCAGTACTGGGATTGTGGTGTTTTCGGGCGTCAAATGAATTTTTCAGGGAGTGGTGATAATTTATCTGGAAAGTAGACATGTCAAGCTTTCTAGATAGTCTAGTTTCCTAATCTATCGACATCTACGTTACCCTGTAGCACTCGCTAAACGGAGACCGCAACGGAGGCCACAAAGTTCCATTTCGGGCAGTTTTGGGATTTTGGTGTTTTCGGGCATCAAATGAATTTTTCAGCGAGTGGTGATAATTTATCGAGAAAGTATACTTTTCAAGCTTTCCAGATTGTCTAGTTTCATAATCTATCGACATCTACGTTACCTTGTAGAACTCGCCAAGCCGAGACCCCAACAGAGGCCCAAAAGTTCCATTTCGGGCAGTTTTGGGATTTTCGTGTTTTCGGGCGTCAAATAAATTTTTCAGCCAGCGGTGATAATTTATGGGGAAAGTAGACTTGTCAAGCTTTCCAGATAGTCTAGTTTCATAATCTATCGACATCTATGTTACCTTGTAGAACTCGCCAAGTCGAGACCCCAACGGAGGCCCAAAAGTTCCATTTCGGGCAGTTTTGGGATTTTGGTTTTTTCGGGCGTCAAATGAGTTTTTCAAGGAGCGGTGATAATTTGTGGGGAATGTAGACTTGTCAAGCTTTCCAGATTGTCTAGTTTCATAATCTATCGACAGCTACGTTACCTTGTAGAACTCGCGAAGCCGAGACCCCAACGGAGGCCCAAAAGTTCCATTTCGGGCAGTTTTGGGATATTCGTGTTTTCGGGCGTCAAATGAATTTTTCAGCGAGCGGCGACAATTTATCTAGAAAGTAGACATATCAAGCTTTCTAGATAGTCCAGTTTCCTAATCTATCGACATCTACGTTACCCTGTAGAACTCGCCTAGCCGAGACCCCAATGGAGGCCTAAAAGTTCCATTTCGGGCAGTTTTGGGATATTCGTGTTTTCGGGTGTCAAATGAATTTTTCAGCGAGCGGTGACAATTTATCTGGAAAGTAGACATGTCAAGCTTTCCAGATAGTCCAGTTTCCTAATCTATCGACATCTACGTTACCCTGTAGAACTCGCTAAACTGAGACCCCAATAGAGGCCCAAAAGTTCCATTTCGGGCAGTTTCTGGATTTTGGTGTTTTCGGGTGTCAAATGAATTTTTCAGCGAGCGGTGATAATTTATCTGGAAAGTAGACATGTCAAGCTTTCTAGATAGTCCAGTTTCCTAATCTATCGACAACTACGTTACCCTGTAGAACTCGCCAAGCCGAGACCCCAACGGAGGCCTAAAAGTTCCATTTTGGGCAGTTTTGGGATATTCGTGTTTTCGGGCGTCAAATGAATTTTTCAGCGAGCGGTGACAATTTATCTGGAAAGTAGACATGTCAAGCTTTCTAGATAGTCTAGTTTCCTAATCTATCGACATCTACGTTACCCTGTAGAACTCGCCAACCCGAGACCCCAACGGAGGCCCAAAAGTTCCATTTTGGGCAGTTCTGGGATTGTGTTGATTTCGGGCATCAAATGAATTATTCAGGGAGTGGTGATAATTAATCTGGAAAGTAGACATGTCAAGCTTTCTAGATAGTCCAGTTTCCTAATCTATCGACATCTACGTTACCCTGTAGCACTCGCTAAACGGAGACCGCAACGGAGGCCACAAAGTTCTATTTCGGGCAGTTTTGGGATTTTGGTGTTTTCGGGCATCAAATGAATTTTTCAGCGAGTGGTGATAATTTATCGAGAAAGTATACTTTTCAAGCTTTCCAGATTGTCTAGTTTCATAATCTATCGACATCTACGTTACCTTGTAGAACTCGCCAAGCCGAGACCCCAACAGAGGCCCAAAAGTTCCATTTCGGGCAGTTTTGGGATTTTCGTGTTTTCGGGTGTCAAATGAATTTTTCAAGGAGCGCTGATAATTTGTGGGGAATGCAGACTTGTCAAGCTTTCCAGATTGTCTAGTTTCATAATCTATCGACAGCTACGATTCCTTGTAGAACTCCCGAAGCCGAGACCCCAACGGAGGCCTAAAAGTTCTATTTCGGGCAGTTTTGGGATATTCGTGTTTTCGGGCGTCAAATGAATTTTTCAGCGAGCGGTGACAATTTATCTGGAAAGTAGACATGTCAAGCTTTCTAGATAGTCCATTTTCCTAATCTATCGACATCTACGTTACCCTGTAGAACTCGCAAAGCCGACGCCCCAAAGGAGGCCACAAAGTTCCATTTTGGGCAGTTTTGGGATATTCGTGTTTTCGGGCGTCAAATGAATTTTTCAGCGAGCGGTGACAATTTATCTGGAAAGTAGACATGTCAAGCTTTCTAGATAGTCCATTTTCCTAATCTATCGACATCTACGTTACCCTGTAGAACTCGCCAAGCCGAGACCCCAACGGAGGCCCAAAAGTTCCATTTTGGGCAGTTCCGGGATTGTGGTGTTTTCGGGCGTCAAATGAATTTTTTAGGGAGTGGTGATAATTTATCTGGAAAGTAGACATGTCAAGCTTTCTAGATAGTCTAGTTTCCTAATCTATCGACAACTACGTTACCCTGTAGAACTCGCCAAGCCGAGACCCCAACAGAGGCCTAAAAGTTCCATTTCGGGCAGTTTTGGGATATTCGTTTTTTCGGGCGTCAAATGAATTTTTCAGCGAGCGGTGACAATTTATCTGGAAAGTAGACATGTCAAGCTTTCTAGATAGTCCAGTTTCCTAATCTATCGACATCTACGTTACCCTGTAGAACTCGCCAAGCCGACACCCCAAAGGAGGCCCAAAAGTTCCATTTCGGGCAGTTTTGGGATTGTGGTGTTTTCGGGTGTCACATGAATTTTAGAGGGAGCGATGATAATTTATCTGGAAAGTAGACATGTCAAGCTTTCCAGATAGTCCAGTTTCATACTCTATCGACATCTACGTTACCCTGTAGAACTCGCCAAGCCGACACCCCAAAGGAGGCAACAAAGTTCCATTTCGGGCAGTTTTGGGATATTCGTGTTTTCAAGCGTCAAATGAATTTTTCAACGAGCGGTGATAATTTATCTGGAAAGTAGACATGTCAAGCTTTCTAGATAGTCCAGTTTCCTAATCTATCGACAACTACGTTACCCTGTAGAACTCGCCAAGCCGAGACCCCAACGGAGGCCTAAAAGTTCTATTTCGGGCAGTTTTGGGATATTCGTGTTTTCGGGCGTCAAATGAATTTTTCAGCGAGCGGTGACAATTTATCTGGAAAGTAGACATGTCAAGCTTTCTATATAGTCTAGTTTCCTAATCTATCGACATCTACGTTACCCTGTAGAACTCGCCAAGCCGAGACCCCAACGGAGGCCCAAAAGTTCCATTTTGGGCAGTTCTGGGATTGTGGTGTTTTCGGGCGTCAAATGAATTTTTCAGGGAGTGGTGATAATTTATCTGGAAAGTAGACATGTCAAGCTTTCTAGATAGTCCAGTTTCCTAATCTATCGACATCTACGTTACCCTGCAGCACTCGCCAAGCTGAGACCCCAACGGAGGCCCAAAAGTTCCATTTCGGGCAGTTTTGGGATTTTTGTGTTTTCGGGTGTCAAATGAATTTTTCAGCGAGCGGTGATAATTTATGGGGAAAGTAGACTTGTCAAGATTTCCAGATAGTCTAGTTTCATAAGCTATCGACATTTATGTTACCTTGTAGAACTCGCCAAGCTGAGACCCCAACGGAGGCCCAAAAGTTCCATTTCGGGCAGTGTTGGGATTTTGGTGTTTTCGGGCGTCAAATGAATTTTTCAAGGAGCGGTGATAATTTTTGGGGAATGTAGACTTGTCAAGCTTTCCAGATTGTCTAGTTTCATAATCTATCGACAGCTACGTTACCTTGTAGAACTCGCGAAGCTGAGACCCCAACGGAGGCCCAAAAGTTCTATTTCGGGCAGTTTTGGGATTTTTGTGTTTTCGGGCGTCAAATGAATTTTTCAGCGAGCGGTGATAATTTATGGGGAAAGTAGACTTGTCAAGATTTCCAGATAGTCTAGTTTCATAAGCTATCGACATTTATGTTACCTTGTAGAACTCGCCAAGCCGAGACCCCAACGGAGGCCCAAAAGTTCCATTTCGGGCAGTGTTGGGATTTTGGTGTTTTCGGGCGTCAAATGAATTTTTCAAGGAGCGGTGATAATTTTTGGGGAATGTAGACTTGTCAAGCTTTCCAGATTGTCTAGTTTCATAATCTATCGACAGCTACGTTACCTTGTAGAACTCGCGAAGCCGAGACCCCAACGGAGGCCCAAAAGTTCCATTTCGGGCAGTGTTGGGATTTTGGTGTTTTCGGGCGTCAAATGAATTTTTCAAGGAGCGGTGATAATTTTTGGGGAATGTAGACTTGTCAAGCTTTCCAGATTGTCTAGTTTCATAATCTATCGACAGCTACGTTATCTTGTAGAACTCGCGAAGCCGAGACCCCAACGGAGGCCCAAAAGTTCTATTTCGGGCAGTTTTGGGATATTCGTGTTTTCGGGCGTCAAATGAATTTTTCAGCGAGCGGTGATAATTTATGGGGAAAGTAGACTTGTCAAGATTTCCAGATAGTCTAGTTTCATAAGCTATCGACATTTATGTTACCTTGTAGAACTCGCCAAGCCGAGACCCCAACGGAGGCCCAAAAGTTCCATTTCGGGCAGTGTTGGGATTTTGGTGTTTTCGGGCGTCAAATGAATTTTTCAAGGAGCGGTGATAATTTTTGGGGAATGTAGACTTGTCAAGCTTTCCAGATTGTCTAGTTTCATAATCTATCGACAGCTACGTTACCTTGTAGAACTCGCGAAGCCGAGACCCCAACGGAGGCCCAAAAGTTCCATTTCGGGCAGTTTTGGGATATTCGTGTTTTCGGGCGTCAAATGAATTTTTCAGCGAGCGGTGACAATTTATCTGGAAAGTAGACATGTCAAGCTTTCTAGATAGTCCAGTTTCCTAATCTATCGACATCTACGTTACCCTGTAGAACTCGCCAAGCCGACACCCCAACGGAGGCCACAAAGTTCCATTTCGGGCAGTTTTGGGATATTCGTGTTTTCAAGCGTCAAATGAATTTTTCAGCGAGCGGTGACAATTTATCTGGAAAGTAGACATGTCAAGCTTTCTAGATAGTCCATTTTCCTAATCTATCGACATCTACGTTACCCTGTAGAACTCGCCAAGCCGAGACCCCAACGGAGGCCCAAAAGTTCCATTTCGGGCAGTGTTGGGATTTTGGTGTTTTCGGGCGTCAAATGAATTTTTTAAGGAGCGGTGATAATTTTTGGGGAATGTAGACTTGTCAAGCTTTCCAGATTGTCTAGTTTCATAATCTATCGACAGCTACGTTACCTTGTAGAACTCGCGAAGCCGAGACCCCAACGGAGGCCCAAAAGTTCCATTTCGGGCAGTTTTGGGATATTCGTGTTTTCGGGCGTCAAATGAATTTTTCAGCGAGCGGTGACAATTTATCTGGAAAGTAGACATGTCAAGCTTTCTAGATAGTCCAGTTTCCTAATCTATCGACATCTACGTTACCCTGTAGAACTCGCCAAGCCGACCCCCCAAAGGAGGCCACAAAGTTCCATTTCGGGCAGTTTTGGGATTTTGGTGTTTTCGGGCGTCAAATGAATTTTTCAGCGAGCGGTGATAATTTATGGGGCAAGTAGACTTCTCAAGCTTTCCAGATAGTCAAGTTTCATAATCTATCGACATCTACATTGCCCTGTAGAACTTGTTAAACGGAAACCGCAACGGAGGTCGCAAAGTTCTATTTCAGGCAGTTTTGGGTTTTGGTGTTTTCGGGCGCCAAATGAATTTTTCAGCGAGCGGTGATAATTTATCTGGAAAGTAGACATGTCAAGCTTTCCAGATAGTCCATTTTCATAGTCTATCGACATCTACGTTGCCCTATAGAACTCGCTAAACTGAGACCCCAATGGAGGCCCAAAAGTTCCATTTCGGACAGTTTTGGGATTTTGGTGTTTTCGGGCGTCAAATGAATTTTTCAGCGAGCGGTGATCATTTATCTGGAAAGTAGACATGTCAAGCTTGCCAGATAGTCTAGTTTCCTAATCTATCGACAACTACGTTACCCTGTAGAACTCGCCAAGCCGAGACCCCAACGGAGGCCCAAAAGTTCCATTTCGGGCAGTTTTGGGATATTCGTGTTTTCGGGCGTCAAATGAATTTTTCAGCGGGCGGTGATAATTTATCGATAAAGTAGACTTGTTAAGCTTTCTAGATAGTTGAGTTTCATTATCTATCGACATCTACGTTCCCCTGTAGCAATCGCCAAACTGAGACCACAACGGAGGCCCAAAGGTTCCTTTTCGGGCAGTTTTGGGATTTTGGTGTTTTCGGGCGTCAAATGAATTTTTCAGCGATCGGTGATAATTTATTTGGAAAGTAGACATGTCAAGCTTTCCAGATAGTCCAGTTTCATAGTCTATCGACATCTACGTTTCCCTATAGAACTCGCTAAACTGAGACCCCAATGGAGGCCCAAAAGTTCCATTTCGGACAGTTTTGGGATTTTGGTGTTTTCGGGCGTCAAATGAATTTTTCAGCGAGCGGTGATCATTTATCTGGAAAGTAGACATGTCAAGCTTGCCAGATAGTCCAGTTTTCTAATCTATCGACAACTACGTTACCATGTAGAACTCGCCAAGCCGAGACCCCACGAAGGCCCAAAAGTTCCATTTCGGGCAGTTTTGGGATTGTGGTGTTTTCGGGCGTCAAATGAATTTTAGAGGGAGCGATGATAATTTATCTGGAAAGTAGACATGTCAAGCTTTCCAGATAGTCCAGTTTCATAATTTATCGACATCTATGTTCCCCTATAGCACTCGCCAAACCGAGACCCAAACGAAGGCCAAAAAGTTCCTTTCCGGATAGTTATGGGATTTTGGTGTTTTCGAGCGTCAAATGAATTTTTCAGCGAGCACTGATAATTTATCTGGAAAGTAGACATGTCAAGCTTTCCAGATAGTCTAGTTTCATAATCTATTGACATCTACGTTCCCTGTAGAACTCGCTAAACAAAGACCCCAACGGAGGCCCAAAAGTTCCATTTCGGGCAGTTTTGGGATTTTGGTGTTTTTGGGTGTCAAATGAATTTTTCAGGGAGCGGTGATAATTTATCTGAAAAGTAGACATGTCAAGCTTTCCAGATAGTCTAGTTTCATAATCTATCGACATCTACGTTACCTTGTAGAACTTGCTAGACCGAGACCCCAAAGGAGGCCCAAAAGTTCCATTTCGGGCAGTTTTGGGATTTTGGTATTTTCGGGCGCCAAATGAATTTTTCAGCGAGCGGTGATAATTTATCTGGAAAGTAGACATGTCAAGCTTTCCAGATAGTCCATTTTCATAGTCTATCGACATCTACGTTGCCCTATAGAACTCGCTAAACTGAGACCCCAATGGAGGCCCAAAAGTTCCATTTCGGGCAGTTTTTGGATTTTGGTGTTTTCGGGTGTCAAATGAATTTTTCAGCGAGCGGTGATAATTTATCTGGAAAGTATACATGTCAAGCTTTCTAGATAGTCCAATTTGCTAAGCTATCGACAACTATGTTACCCTGTAGAACTCGCCAAGCCGAGACCCCAACGAAGGTCCAAAAGTTCCATTTCAGGCAGTTTTGGGATATTCGTGTTTTCGGGTGTCAAATGAATTTTTCAGCAAGCGGTGACAATTTATCTGGAAAGTAGACATGTCAAGCTTTCTAGATAGTCCAGTTTCCTAATCTATCGACATCTACGTTACCCTGTAGAACTCACCAAGCCGAGACCCCACGAAGGCCCAAAAGTTCCATTTCGGGCAGTTTTGGGATTGTGGTGTTTTCGAGCGTCAAATGAATTTTAGAGGGAGCGATGATAATTTATCTGGAAAGTAGACATGTCAAGCTTTCCAGATAGTCCAGTTTCATAATTTATCGACATCTATGTTCCCCTGTAGCACTCGCCAAATCGAGACCCAAACGAAGGCCAAAAAGTTCCTTTCCGGATAGTTATGGGATTTTGGTGTTTTCGGGCGTCAAATGAATTTTTCAGCGAGCACTGATAATTTATCTGGAAAGTAGACATGTCAAGCTTTCCAGATAGTCTAGTTTCATAATCTATTGACATCTACGTTCCCTGTAGAACTCGCTCAACAAAGACCCCAACGGAGGCCCAAAAGTTCCATTTCGGGCAGTTTTAGGATTTTGGTGTTTTCGGGTGTCAAATGAATTTTTCAGGGAGCGGTGATAATTTATCTGGAAAGTAGACATGTCAAGCTTTCCAGATAGTCCAGTTTCATAATCTATCGACATCTACGTTACCTTGTAGAACTCGCTAGACCGAGACCCCAACGGAGGCCCAAAAGTTCTATTTCAGGCAGTTTTGGGATTGTAGTGTTTTCGGGCGTCAAATGAATTTTTCAGCGAGCGGTGATAATTTATGGGGAAAGTAGACTTGTCAAGCTTTCCAGATAGTCAAGTTTTATAATCTATCGACATCTACATTGCCCTGTAGAACTCGCTAAACGGAGACTGCAACGGAGGCCCCAAAGTTCCATTTCGGGCAGTTTTGGGATTTTGGTGTTTTCGGGCGTCAAATGAATTTTTCAGCGATCGGTGATAATTTATTTGGAAAGTAGACATGTCAAGCTTTCCAGATAGTCCAGTTTCATAGTCTATTGACATCTACGTTGCCCTATAGAACTCGCTAAACTGAGACCCCAATAGAGGCCCAAAAGTTCCATTTCTGGCAGTTTTGGGATTTTCGTGTTTTCGGGTGTCAAATGAATTTTTCAGCGAGCGGTGATAATTTATCTGGAAAGTAGACATGTCAAACTTTCTAGATAGTCCAGTTTTCTAATCTATCGACAACTACGTTACCCTGTAGAACTCGCCGATCTGTGACCCCAACGGAGGCCCAAAAGTTCCATCTCGGGCAGTTTTGGGATTTTGGTGTTTTCGGGCATCAAATAAAATTTTCAGAGAGCGGTGATAATTTATGAGGAAATTAGACTTGTCAAGCTTTCCAGATAGTCTAGTTTCATAATCTATCGACATCTATGTTACCTTGTAGAACTCGCCAAGCCAAGACCCCAACGGAGGCCCAAAAGTTCCATTTCGGGCAGTTTTGGGATTTTGGTGTTTTCGGGCGTCAAATGAATTTTTCACCGATCGGTGATAATTTATTTGGAAAGTAGACATGTCAAGCTTTCTAGATAGTCCAGTTTCATAGTCTATTGACATCTACGTTGCCCTATAGAACTCGCTAAACTGAGACCCCAATAGAGGCCCAAAAGTTCCATTACGGGCAGTTTTGGGATTTTGGTGTTTTCGGGCGTCAAATGAATTTTTCAGCGAGCGGTGATAATTTATCTGGAGAGTAGACATGTCAAGCTTTCTAGATAGTCGAGTTTCATTATCTATCCACATCTACGTTGCCCTGTAGATCTCGCTAAACTAAGACCCCAACAGAGGCCCAAAAGTTCCATTGCGGGCAGTTTTCAGATTTTGGTGTTTTCGGTAGTCAAATGAATTTTTCAGCGAGCGGTGATAATTTATCGGGAAAGTAGACTTGTCAAGCTTTCCAGATAGTCGAGTTTCATAATCTATCGACATCTACGTTACCCTGTAGAACTCGCCAACCCGAGACCCCAACGGAGGCCCAAAAGTTCCATTCCGTACAGTTTTGGGATTTTGGTATTTTCGGGCGTCAAACGAATTTTTCAGCGAGCGGTGATAATTTATCTGGAATGTAGACATGTCAAGCTTTCCAGATAGTCTAGTTTCATAATCTATCGACATCTACGTTGTCCTGTAGAACTCGCTAAACCGAGATCCCAACGGAGGCCCAAAAGTTCCATTTCGGGCAGTTTTGGGATTTTGGTGTTTTCGGGCGTCAAATAAATTTATCAGCGAGCGGTGAAAATTTATCGGGAAAGTACACTTGTCAATATTTCTAGATAGTCTAGTTTCATTATCTATCAACATCTACGTTGCCCTGTAGAACTCGCTAAACTGAGACCCCAACGGAGGCCCAAAAGTTGAATTTCGGACAGTTTTGGGATTTTGGTGTTTTCGGGAGTGAAATGAATTTTTCAGCGAGCAGTGATAATTTATCTGGAAAGTAGACATGTCAAGCTTTCCAGATAGTCCAGTTTCATAATCTATCGACATCTATGTTGCCCTGTAGAACTCGCTAAACGGAGACCGCAACGGGGGCCCCAAAGTTCCATTTTGGATAGTTTGGGGATTTTGGTGTTTTCGTGCGTCAAATGAATTTTTCAGCGAGCGGTGATAATTTATCTGGAATGTAGACATGTCAAGCTTTCCAGATAGTCAAGTTTCATAATCTATCGACATCTATGTTGCCCTGTAGAACTCGCTAAACGGAGACAGCAACGGGGGCCCAAAAGTTCCATTTCGGGCAGTTTTGGGATTTTGGCGTTTTCGGGCGTCAAATGAATTTTTCAGCGATCGGTGATAATTTATGGGGAAAGTAGACTTGTCAAGCTTTCCAGATAGTCTAGTTTCATAATCTATCGACATCTACGTTCCCTTGTAGAACTAGCTAGACCGAGACCCCAACGGAGGCCCAAAAGTTCTATTTCGGGCAGTTTTGGGATTGTAGTGTTTTTGGGCGTCAAATGAATTTTTCAGCGAGCGGTGATAATTTATGGGGAAAGTAGATTTGTCAAGCTTTCCAGATAGTCAAGTTTTATAATCTATCGACATCTACGTTGCCCTGTAGAACTCGCTAAACTGAGACCCCAACGGAGGCCCAAAAGTTCCATTTCGGGCAGTTTTGGGATTTTTGTATTTTCGGGCGGCAAACAAATTTTTCAGCGAGCGGTGATAATTTATCGGGAAAGTAAACTTGTCAATATTTCTAGATAGTCTAGTTTCATTATCTATCAACATCTACGTTGCCCTGTAGAACTCGCTAAACTGAGACCCCAACGGAGGCCCAAAAGTTCCATTTTGACAAGTTTTGGGATTTTGGTGTTTTTGGGTGTCAAATGAATTTTTCAGCAAGCAGTGATAATTTATTGGGAAAGTAGACTTGTCAAGCTTTCGAGACAGTCTAGTTTCATTATCTATCGACATCTATATTCCCCTGTAGCACTCGCCAAACCGAGACACCAACGGAGGCCCAAAAGTTCCATTTCGGGCAGTTTTGGGATTTTGGTGTTTTCGGGCGTCAAATGAATTTTTTAGCGAGCGGTGATAATTTATCTGGAAAGTAGACTTGTCAAGGTTTCCAGATAGTTCAGTTTCATAATCTATGGACATCTACATTGCCCTGTAGAACTCGCTAAACTGAGACCCCAACTGAGGCCCAAAAGTTGAATTTCGGACAGTTTTGGGATTTTGGTGTTTTCGGGAGTGAAATGAAATTTTCAGCGAGCGGTGATAATTTGTCTGGAAAGTAGACATGTCAAGCTTTCCAGATAGTCCAGTTTCATAATCTATCGATATCTACGTTGCCCTGTAGAACTCGCTAAACGGAGACAGCAACGGGGGCCCCAAAGTTTGATTTCGGGCAGTTTTGGGATTTTGGTGTTTTCGGGCGTCAAATGAATTTTTCAGCGAGCGGTGATAATTTATGGGGAAAGTAGACTTGTCAAGCTTTCCAGATAGTCTAGTTTTATAATCTATCTACATCTACGTTCCCCTGTAGCACTCGCCAAACCGAGACCCCAAGGGACACCCAAAAGTTCCATTTCGGGCAGTTTTGGGATTTTGGTGTTTTCGGGTGTCAAATGAATTCTTTAGCAAGCGGTGATAATTTATCCGGAAAGTAGACTTGTCAATCCTTCTAGATAGTCTAGTTTCATTATCTATCGATATCTACGTTGCCCTGTAGAACTCGCTAAACCGAGACCCCAACGGAGGCCCAAAAGTTCCATTTCAGGCAGTTTTGGGATTTTGATGTTTTCGGGCGTCAAATGAATTTTTCAGGGAGCGGTGATAATTTATCTGGAAAGTAGACTTGTCAAGCTTTCCAGATAGTCTAGTTTCATAATCTATTGACATCTACGTTATCCTGTAGAACTCGCCAAGCCGAGACCCCAATGGAGGACCAAAAGTTCCATTTCAGGCAGTTTTGTGATTTTGGTGTTTTCGGGCGTCAAATAAATTTTTCAGCGAGCGGTGATACTTTATCTGGAAGGTAGACATGTCAAGCTTTCCAGATAGTCTAGTTTTATAATCTATCGACATCTACATTGCCCTGTAGAACACGCCAAGCCGAGACCCCAACGGACGCCCAAAAGATCCATTTAGAGCATTTTTGGGATTTTGGTGTTTTCGTACGTCAAATGAATTTTTTAGCGAGCGGTGACAATTTATCTGGAAAGTAGACATGTCAAGCTTTCCATATAGTCCAGTTTCATAATCTATTGACATCTACGTTGCCCTGTAGAACTCGCTAAACCGAGACCCCAACGGAGGCCCAAAAGTTCCATTTCAAGGAGTTTTGGGATTTTGGTGTTTTCGAGCGTCAAATGAATTTTTCAGTGAGTGGTGATAATTTATTGGGAAAGTAGACTTGTCAAGCTTTCCAAATAGTCCAGTTTCATTATCTATTGTCATCTATGTTGCCCTGTAGAACTCGCTAAACCGAGACACCAACGGAGGCCCAAAAGTTCCATTTCAGTGAGTTTTGGGATTTTGGTATTTTCGGGCGTCAAATGAATTTTTCAGTGAGCGGTGATAATTTATTGGGAAAGTAGACTTGTCAAGATGTCCAAATAGTCCAGTTTCATTATCTATTGACATCTACGTTACCCTGTAGAACTCGCTGAGACCCCAACGGAGGCCCAAAAGTTCCATTTCGGGCAGTTTTGGGATTTTGGTGTTTTCGGTCGTCAAATGAATTTTTCAGTGAGCGGTGATAATTTATCTGGAAAGTAGACATGTCAAGCTTTCCAGATATTCTAGTTTCATTATCTATCGACATCTATGTTCCACTGTAGCACTCGCAAAACTGAGACCCCAACGGAGGCCCAAAAGTTCCATTTTGACCAGTTTTGGGATTTTGGTGTTTTTGGGTGTCAAATGAATTTTTCAGCAAGCAGTGATAATTTATTGGGAAAGTAGACTTGTCAAGCTTTCGAGACAGTCTAGTTTCATTATCTATCGACATCTATATTCCCCTGTAGCACTCGCCAAACCGAGACACCAACGGAGGCCCAAAAGTTCCATTTCGGGCAGTTTTGGGATTTTGGTGTTTTTGGGCGTCAAATGAATTTTTTAGCGAGCGGTGATAATTTATCTGGAAAGTAGACTTGTCAAGGTTTCCAGATAGTTCAGTTTCATAATCTATGGACATCTACATTGCCCTGTAGAACTCACTAAACTGAGACCCCAACGGACACTAAAAAGTTACATTTCGGGCAGTTTTAGGATTTGGGTGTTTTCGCGTGTCAAATGAATTTTTTAGTGAGCGGTGATAATTTATCTGGAAAGTAGACTTGTCAAGGTTTCCAGATAGTTCAGTTTCATAATCTATGGACATCTACATTGCCCTGTAGAACTCGCTAAACTGAGACCCCAACGGAAACTAAAAAGTTACATTTCGGGCAGTTTTGGGATTTGGGTGTTTTCGCGTGTCAAATGAATTTTTTAGTGAGCGGTGATAATTTATCGGGAAAGTAGACTTGTCAAGCTTTCCAGATAGTCCAATTTCATAATCTGTTGACATCTACGTTCTCCTATAGAACTCGCCAAGCTGAGACCCCAATGGAGGCCCAAAAGTTCCATTTCGGGCAGTTTTGGGATTTTGGTGTTTTCGATCGTCAAATGAATTTTTCAGCGAGCGGTGATAATTTATCTGGAAAGTAGACATGTCAAGCTTTCCAGATAGTCTAGTTTCATAATCTATAGACATCTACGTTCCCCTGTAGCACTTGCCAAACCGAGACACCAATGGAAGCACAAAAGTTCTATTTCGGGCAGTTTTGGGATTTTGGTGTTTTCGGGCATCAAATGAATTTTTCAACGAGCGGTGATAATTTATCGGAAAGTAGACTTGTCAAGCTTTCCAGATAGTCCAGTTTCATAATCTATTGACATCTACGTTCCCCTGTAGAACTCGCCAAGCTGAGACCCCAACGGAGACCCAAAAGTTCCATTTTGGGCAGTTTTGGGATTTTGGTGTGTTCGGGCGTCAAGTAAATTTGTCAGCGAGCGGTGACAATTTATCTGGAAAGTAGACATGTCAAGCTTTCCAGATAGTCCAGTTTCATAATCTATCGACATCAACGTTCCCCTGTAGCACTTGCGAAACTGAGACACCAACGAAAGCCCAAAAGTTCCATTTCGGGCAGTTTTGGGATTTTGGTGTTTTCGGGCGTCAAATGAATTTTTCAATGAGCGGTGATAATTTATCGGGAAAGTAGACTTGTCAAGCTTTCCAGATAGTCTAGTTTTATAATCTATATACATATACGTTGCCCTGTAGAACTCGCTAAACTGAGACAGCAACGGAGGCCCAAAAGTTCCATTTTGACCAGTTTTGGGATTTTGGTGTTTTCGGGCGTCAAATGAATTTTTTAGCAAGCGGTGATAATTTATTGGAAAAGTAGACTTGTCAAGCTTTCCAGAAAGTCTAGTTTCATTATCTATCGACATCTAGGTTGCCCTGTAGGACTAGCTAAACTGAGACCCCAACAGACGCCCAAAAGATCCATTTAGAGCATTTTTGGGATTTTGGTGTTTTCTTGAGTCAAATGAATTTTTTAGCGAGCGGTGACAATTTATCTGGAAAGTAGACATGTCAAGCTTTCCAGATAGTCCAATTTCATAATCTATTGACATTTGCGTTACCCTGTAGGACTCGCCAAGCTGAGACCCCAACGGAGGCCCAAAAGTTCCATTTCGGACAGTTGTGGGATTTTGGTGTTTTCGGGTGTCAAATGAATTTTTCAGCGAGCGGTGATAATTTATTGGGAAAGTAGACTTGTCAAGCTTTCCAGATAGTCTAGTTTTATAGTCAATCGACATCTACGTTGCCCTGTAGAACTCACTAAACTGAGACCCCAACGGAGGCCCAAAAGTTCCATTTCGGTCAGTTTTGGGATTTTGGTGTTTTCGGGCGTCAAATGAATTTTTCAGTGAGCAGTGATAATTTATCGGGAAAGTAAACTTGTCAAACTTTCCAGATAGTCCAGTTTCATAATCTATTGACATCTACGTTACCCTGTAGAACTCGCCAAGTCGAGACCCCAACGGAGGTCCCAAAGTTTCATTCCGGGCAGTTTTGGAATTTTGGTGTTTTCAGGCGTCAAAAGAATTTTTCAGCGAGCAGTGATAATTTATCTGAAAAGTAGACATGTCAAGCTTTCCAGATAGTCTAGTGTCATAATCTATCGACATCTATGTTCCCCTATAGCACTCACCAAACCGAGACCCCAACGAAGGCCAAAGGGTTCCTTCTTGGATAGTTCTGGGATTTTGGTGTTTTCGGGCGTGAAATAAATTTTTCAGGGAGCGGTGATAATTTATCGGGAAAGTAGACTTGTCAAGCTTTCTAGAAAATCTAGTTTCATTATCTATCGACATCTACATTCGCCTGTAGCACTCGCCAAACCGAGACACCAATGGAGGCCCAAAAGTTCCATTTCGGGCAGTTTTGGGATTTTGGTGTTTTTGGGCATCAAATGAATTTTTCAGCGAGCGGTGATAATTTATCTGGAAAGTAGACTTCTCAAGGTTTCCAGATAGTCCAGTTTCATAATCTATGGACATCTACATTGCCCTGTAGAACTCGCTAAACTGAGACCCCAACGGACCCTAAAAAGTTACATTTCGGGCAGTTTTGGGATTTTGGTGTTTTCGGGTGTCAAATGAATTTTTTAGTGAGCGGTGATAATTTATCGGGAAAGTAGACTTGTCAAGCTTTCCAGATAGTCCAGTTACATAATCTGTTGACATTTACGTTCTCCTGTAAAACTCGCCAAGCCGAGACCCCAACGGAGGCCCAAAAGTTCCATTTCAGGCAGTTTTGGGAATTTGGTGTGTTCGGGCGTCAAGTAAATTTTTCAGTGAGCGGTGACAATTTATCTGGAAAGTAGACATGTCAAGCTTTCTAGATAGTCCAGTTTCATAATCTATAGACATCTACGTTCCCCTGTAGCACTTGCCAAATCGAGACACCAATGGAAGCCCAAAAGTTCCATTTCGGGCAGTTTTGGGATTTTGGTGTTTTAGGGCATCAAATAAATTTTTCAACGAGCGGTGATAATTTATCGGGAAATTAGACTTGTCAAGCTTTCCAGATAGTCCAGTTTCATAATCTATTGACATCTATGTTACCCTGTAGAACTCGCCAAGCCGAGACCCCAACGGAGGCCCAAAAGTTCCATTTCGGGCAGTTTTGGGATTTTGGTGTGTTCGAGCGTCAAATGAATTTTTCAGTGAGCGGTGACAATTTATCTGGAAAGTAGACATGTCAAGCTTTCCAGATAGTCCATTTTCATAATCTATCGACATCTACGTTCCCCTGTAGCACTCGCCAAACTGAGACCCCAACGTAGGCCCAAAAGTTCCATTTCGGATAGTTCTATGATTTTTGTGTTTTCGGGTGTCAAATGAATTTTTCAGCGAGCGGTGATAATTTATCGGGAAAGTAGACTTATCAAGCTTTACAGATAGTCTAGTTTCATAATCTATTAACATCTACGTTACCCTATAGAACTCGCCAAGCTGAGACCTTAACGGAGGCTTAAAAGTTCCATTTCGGGCAGTTTTGGCATTTTGGTGTTTTCGGGTGACAAATGAATTTTTCAGCGAGCGGTGATAATTTATCGGGAAAGTAGACTTTTCAAGCTTTCCTGATAGTCCAGTTTCATAATCTATTGACATCTACTTTACCCTATAGAACTCGCTAAATCGAGACCCCAACGGAGGCCCAAAAGTTCCATTTCGGGCAGTTTTGGGATTTTGGTGTGTTCGGGTGTCAAATGAATTTTTCAGTGAGCGGTGACAATTTATCTGGAAAGTAGACATGTCAAGCTTTCCAGATAGTCCAGTTTCATAATCTATCGACATCTACGTTCCCCTGTAGCACTCGCCAAACTGAGACCCCAACGTAGGCCCAAAAGTTCCATTTCGGATAGTTCTATGATTTTTGTGTTTTCGGGTGTCAAATGAATTTTTCAGTGAGCGGTGATAATTTATCGGGAAAGTAGACTTATCAAGCTTTACAGATAGTCTAGTTTCATAATCTATTAACATCTACGTTACCCTATAGAACTCGCCAAGCTGAGACCTTAACGGAGGCTCAAAAGTTCCATTTCAGGCAGTTTTGGCATTTTGGTGTTTTCGGGTGACAAATGAATTTTTCAGCGAGCGGTGATAATTTATCGGGAAAGTAGACTTTTCAAGCTTTCCTGATAGTCCAGTTTCATAATCTATTGACATCTACTTTACCCTATAGAACTCGCTAAATCGAGACCCCAACGGAGGCCCAAAAGTTCCATTTCGGGCAGTTTTGGGATTTTGGTTTTTTCGGGTGACAAATGAATTTTTCAGTGAGCGGTGATAATTTATCAGGAAAGTAGACTTTTCAAGCTTTCCTGATAGTCCAGTTTCATAATCTATTGACATCTACTTTACCCTATAGAACTCGCTAAATCGAGACCCCAACGGAGGCCCAAAAGTTCCATTTCGGGCAGTTTTGGGATTTTGGTGTGTTCGGGCGTCAAATGAATTTTTCAGTGAGCTGTGACAATTTATCTGGAAAGTAGACATGTCAAGCTTTCCAGATAGTCCAGTTTCATAATCTATCGACATCTACGTTCCCCTGTAGCACTCGCCAAACTGAGACCCCAACGTAGGCCCAAAAGTTCCATTTCGGATAGTTCTATGATTTTTGTGTTTTCGGGTGTCAAATGAATTTTTCAGTGAGCGGTGATAATTTATCGGGAAAGTAGACTTATCAAGCTTTACAGATAGTCTAGTTTCATAATCTATTAACATCTACGTTACCCTATAGAACTCGCCAAGCTGAGACCTTAACGGAGGCTCAAAAGTTCCATTTCGGGCAGTTTTGGCATTTTGGTGTTTTCGGGTGACAAATGAATTTTTCAGTGAGCGGTGATAATTTATCGGGAAATTAGACTTTTCAAGCTTTCCTGATAGTCCAGTTTCATAATCTATTGACATCTACTTTACCCTATAGAACTCGCTAAATCGAGACCCCAACGGAGGCCCAAAAGTTCCATTTCAGGCAGTTTTGGGATTTTGGTTTTTTCGGGTGTCAAAAGAATTTTTTAGTGAGCAGTGATAATTTATCGGGAAAGTAGACTTGTCATCCTTTCAAGATAATCTAGTTTCATTATCTATCGATATCTACGTTCCCCTGTAGCACTCGCCAAACCCAGACCCCAACGGAGGCCCAAAAGTTCCATTTCGGGCAGTTTTGGGATTTTGGTGTTTTCGGGCGTCAAATAAATTTTTGAGTGAGGGGTGATAATTTATCGGGAAAGTAGACTTGTCAAGCTTTCTAGATAGTCTAGTTTCATTATCTATCTACATCTATGTTGCCATGTAGAACTAGCCAAACTGAGACCCCAACGGACCCTAAAAAGTTACATTTCGGGCAGTTTTGGGATTTTGGTGTTTTCGGGTGTCAAATGAATTTTTCAGCGAGCGGTGATAATTTATCGGGAAAGTAGACATGTCAAGCTTTCCAGATAGTCTAGTTTCATAGTCTATCAACATCTACGTTGCCCTGTAGAACTCGCCAAGCCGAGACCCCAACGGTGGCCTAAAAGTTCCATTTCGGGCAGTTTTGGGATTTTGGTGTTTTTGGGCGTCAAATGAATTTTTCAGCGAGCGGTGATAATTTATAAGGAAAGTAAACTTGTCAAGGTTTCCAGATAGTCCAGTTTCATAATCTATTGACATCTATGTTCCCCTGTAGCACTCGCCAACTGAGACCCCAACAGAGGCCCAAAAGTTCCATTTCGGGCAGTTTTGGGATTTTGGTGTTTTCGGGCGTCAAATAAATTTTTCAGTGAGGGGTGATAATTTATCGGGAAAGTAGACTTGTCAAGCTTTCTAGATAGTCTAGTTTCATTATCTATCTACATCTATGTTGCCATGTAGAACTAGCCAAACTGAGACCCCAACGGACCCTAAAAAGTTACATTTCGGGCAGTTTTGGGAATTTGGTGTTTTCGGGTGTCAAATGAATTTTTCAGCGAGCGGTGATAATTTATCAGGAAAGTAAACTTGTCAAGGTTTCCAGATAGTCCAGTTTCATAATCTATTGACATCTATGTTACCTTGTAGAACTCGGCAAGCTGAGACCCAAACGGAGGCCTAAAAGTTCTATTTCGGGCAATTTTGGGATTTTGGTGTGTTCGAGCGTCAAATGAATTTTTCAGTGAGCGGTGACAATTTATCTGGAAAGTAGACATGTCAAGCTTTCCAGATAGTCCATTTTCATAATCTATCGAAATCTATGTTCCCCTGTAGCACTCGCCAAACTGAGACCCCAATGAAGGCCAAAAAGTTCCATTTCGGACAGTTCTGGGATTTTGGTGTTTTCGGGCGCCAAATGAATTTTTCAGCAAGCGGTGATAATTTATCTAAAAAGTAGACTTGTCATGGTTTCTAGATAGTCCAGTTTCATAATCTATGGACATCTACGTTGCCCTATAGAACTCGCTAAATTGAGACTGCAACGGAGGCCCAAAAGTTCCATTTTGACTAGTTTTGGGATTTTGGTGTTTTCGTGCGTCAAATGAATTTTTTAGCGAGCAGTGATAATTTATCGGGAAAGTAGACTTGTCAAGCTTTCCAGATAGTCCAGTTTCATAATCTATCGATATCTACGTTGCCCTGTGGAACACGCCAAGCCGAGACCCCAACGGAGGCCCAAAATATCCATTTCGGCATTTTTTGTATTTTGGTGTTTTCGGGCTTTAAATGAATTTTTCAGTGAGCGGTGATAATTTATCGGGAAAGTATGCTTGTCAATCTTTCTAGATAGTCTAGTTTCATTATCTATCGACATCTAGGTTGCCCTGTAGGACTAGCTAAACTGAGACCCCAACGGACCCTAAAAAGTTACATTTCGGGCAGTTTTGGGGTTTTGGTGTTTTCGGGTGTCAAATGAATTTTTCAGCGAGCGGTGATAATTTATCAAGAAAGTAGACTTGTCAAGCTTTCTAGATAGTCTAGTTTCATTATCTATCGACATCTAGGTTGCCCTGTAGGACTAGCCAAACTGAGACCCCAACGGACCCTAAAAAGTTACATTTCAGGCAGTTTTGGGATTTTGGTGTTTTCCGATGTCAAATGAATTTTTCAGCGAGCGGTGATAATTTATCGGGAAAGTAGACTTGTCAAGCTTTCTAGATAGTCTAATTTCATTATCTATCGACATCTATGTTGCCCTGTAGGACTAGCCAAACTGAGACCCCAACAGACCCTAAAAGTTACATTTCGGGCAGTTTTGGGATTTTGGTGTTTTTAGGTGTCAAATGAATTTTTCAGCGAGCGGTGATAATTTATCAGGAAAGTAGACTTGTCAAGCTTTCCAGATAGTCTAGTTTCATAGACTATTGACATCTACGTTGCCCTGTAGAACTCACTAAATCGAGACCCCAGCAGAGGCCCAAAAGTTCCATTTTGGTCAGTTTTGGGATTTTGGTGTTTTCGGGAGTCAAATGAATTTTTCAGTGAGCAGTGATAATTTATCGGGAAAGTAGACTTGTCAAGCTTTCCAGATAGTCCAGTTTCATAATCTATCGATATCTACGTTGCCCTGTGGAACACGCCAAGCCGAGACCCCAACGGAGGCCCGAAATATCCATTTCGGCATTTTTTGTATTTTGGTGTTTTCGGGCTTTAAATGAATTTTTCAGTGAGCGGTGATAATTTATCGGGAAAGTAGGCTTGTCAATCTTTCTAGATAGTCTAGTTTCATTATCTATCGACATCTAGGTTGCCCTGTAGGACTAGCTAAACTGAGACCCCAACGGACCCTAAAAAGTTACATTTCGGGCAGTTTTGGGGTTTTGGTGTTTTCGGGTGTCAAATGAATTTTTCAGCGAGCGGTGATAATTTATCAAGAAAGTAGACTTGTCAAGCTTTCTAGATAGTCTAGTTTCATTATCTATCGACATCTAGGTTGCCCTGTAGGACTAGCCAAACTGAGACCCCAACGGACCCTAAAAAGTTACATTTCAGGCAGTTTTGGGATTTTGGTGTTTTCCGATGTCAAATGAATTTTTCAGCGAGCGGTGATAATTTATCGGGAAAGTAGACTTGTCAAGCTTTCTAGATAGTCTAATTTCATTATCTATCGACATCTATGTTGCCCTGTAGGACTAGCCAAACTGAGACCCCAACAGACCCTAAAAGTTACATTTCGGGCAGTTTTGGGATTTTGGTGTTTTTAGGTGTCAAATGAATTTTTCAGCGAGCGGTGATAATTTATCAGGAAAGTAGACTTGTCAAGCTTTCCAGATAGTCTAGTTTCATAGACTATTGACATCTACGTTGCCCTGTAGAACTCACTAAATCGAGACCCCAGCAGAGGCCCAAAAGTTCCATTTTGGTCAGTTTTGGGATTTTGGTGTTTTCGGGAGTCAAATGAATTTTTCAGTGAGCAGTGATAATTTATCGGGAAAGTAGACTTGTCAAGCTTTCCAGATAGTCCAGTTTCATAATCTATCGATATCTACGTTGCCCTGTGGAACACGCCAAGCCGAGACCCCAACGGAGGCCCGAAATATCCATTTCGGCATTTTTTGTATTTTGGTGTTTTCGGGCTTTAAATGAATTTTTCAGTGAGCGGTGATAATTTATCGGGAAAGTATGCTTGTCAATCTTTCTAGATAGTCTAGTTTCATTATCTATCGACATCTAGGTTGCCCTGTAGGACTAGCTAAACTGAGACCCCAACGGACCCTAAAAAGTTACATTTCGGGCAGTTTTGGGGTTTTGGTGTTTTCGGGTGTCAAATGAATTTTTCAGCGAGCGGTGATAATTTATCAAGAAAGTAGACTTGTCAAGCTTTCTAGATAGTCTAGTTTCATTATCTATCGACATCTAGGTTGCCCTGTAGGACTAGCCAAACTGAGACCCCAACGGACCCTAAAAAGTTACATTTCAGGCAGTTTTGGGATTTTGGTGTTTTCCGATGTCAAATGAATTTTTCAGCGAGCGGTGATAATTTATCGGGAAAGTAGACTTGTCAAGCTTTCTAGATAGTCTAATTTCATTATCTATCGACATCTATGTTGCCCTGTAGGACTAGCCAAACTGAGACCCCAACAGACCCTAAAAGTTACATTTCGGGCAGTTTTGGGATTTTGGTGTTTTTAGGTGTCAAATGAATTTTTCAGCGAGCGGTGATAATTTATCAGGAAAGTAGACTTGTCAAGCTTTCCAGATAGTCTAGTTTCATAGACTATTGACATCTACGTTGCCCTGTAGAACTCACTAAATCGAGACCCCAACAGAGGCCCAAAAGTTCCATTTTGGTCAGTTTTGGGATTTTGGTGTTTTCGGGAGTCAAATGAATTTTTCAGTGAGCAGTGATAATTTATCGGGAAAGTAGACTTGTCAAGCTTTCCAGATAGTCCAGTTTCATAATCTATCGATATCTACGTTGCCCTGTGGAACACGCCAAGCCAAGACCCCAACGGAGGCCCGAAATATCCATTTCGGCATTTTTTGTATTTTGGTGTTTTCGGGCTTTAAATGAATTTTTCAGTGAGCGGTGATAATTTATCGGGAAAGTAGGCTTGTCAATCTTTCTAGATAGTCTAGTTTCATTATCTATCGACATCGAGGTTGCCCTGTAGGACTAGCTAAACTGAGACCCCAACGGACCCTAAAAAGTTACATTTCGGGCAGTTTTGGGGTTTTGGTGTTTTCGGGTGTCAAATGAATTTTTCAGCGAGCGGTGATAATTTATCAAGAAAGTAGACTTGTCAAGCTTTCTAGATAGTCTAGTTTCATTATCTATCGACATCTAGGTTGCCCTGTAGGACTAGCCAAACTGAGACCCCAACGGACCCTAAAAAGTTACATTTCAGGCAGTTTTGGGATTTTGGTGTTTTCCGATGTCAAATGAATTTTTCAGCGAGCGGTGATAATTTATCGGGAAAGTAGACTTGTCAAGCTTTCTAGATAGTCTAATTTCATTATCTATCGACATCTATGTTGCCCTGTAGGACTAGCCAAACTGAGACCCCAACAGACCCTAAAAGTTACATTTCGGGCAGTTTTGGGATTTTGGTGTTTTTAGTTGTCAAATGAATTTTTCAGCGAGCGGTGATAATTTATCAGGAAAGTAGACTTGTCAAGCTTTCCAGATAGTCTAGTTTCATAGACTATTGACATCTACGTTGCCCTGTAGAACTCACTAAATCGAGACCCCAACAGAGGCCCAAAAGTTCCATTTTGGTCAGTTTTGGGATTTTGGTGTTTTCGGGAGTCAAATGAATTTTTCAGTGAGCAGTGATAATTTATCGGGAAAGTAGACTTGTCAAGCTTTCCAGATAGTCCAGTTTCATAATCTATCGATATCTACGTTGCCCTGTGGAACACGCCAAGCCGAGACCCCAACGGAGGCCCGAAATATCCATTTCGGCATTTTTTGTATTTTGGTGTTTTCGGGCTTTAAATGAATTTTTCAGTGAGCGGTGATAATTTATCGGGAAAGTAGGCTTGTCAATCTTTCTAGATAGTCTAGTTTCATTATCTATCGACATCTAGGTTGCCCTGTAGGACTAGCTAAACTGAGACCCCAACGGACCCTAAAAAGTTACATTTCGGGCAGTTTTGGGGTTTTGGTGTTTTCGGGTGTCAAATGAATTTTTCAGCGAGCGGTGATAATTTATCAAGAAAGTAGACTTGTCAAGCTTTCTAGATAGTCTAGTTTCATTATCTATCGACATCTAGGTTGCCCTGTAGGACTAGCCAAACTGAGACCCCAACGGACCCTAAAAAGTTACATTTCAGGCAGTTTTGGGATTTTGGTGTTTTCCGATGTCAAATGAATTTTTCAGCGAGCGGTGATAATTTATCGGGAAAGTAGACTTGTCAAGCTTTCTAGATAGTCTAATTTCATTATCTATCGACATCTATGTTGCCCTGTAGGACTAGCCAAACTGAGACCCCAACAGACCCTAAAAGTTACATTTCGGGCAGTTTTGGGATTTTGGTGTTTTTAGGTGTCAAATGAATTTTTCAGCGAGCGGTGATAATTTATCAGGAAAGTAGACTTGTCAAGCTTTCCAGATAGTCTAGTTTCATAGACTATTGACATCTACGTTGCCCTGTAGAACTCACTAAATCGAGACCCCAACAGAGGCCCAAAAGTTCCATTTTGGTCAGTTTTGGGATTTTGGTGTTTTCGGGAGTCAAATGAATTTTTCAGTGAGCAGTGATAATTTATCGGGAAAGTAGACTTGTCAAGCTTTCCAGATAGTCCAGTTTCATAATCTATCGATATCTACGTTGCCCTGTGGAACACGCCAAGCCGAGACCCCAACGGAGGCCCGAAATATCCATTTCGGCATTTTTTGTATTTTGGTGTTTTCGGGCTTTAAATGAATTTTTCAGTGAGCGGTGATAATTTATCGGGAAAGTAGGCTTGTCAATCTTTCTAGATAGTCTAGTTTCATTATCTATCGACATCTAGGTTGCCCTGTAGGACTAGCTAAACTGAGACCCCAACGGACCCTAAAAAGTTACATTTCGGGCAGTTTTGGGGTTTTGGTGTTTTCGGGTGTCAAATGAATTTTTCAGCGAGCGGTGATAATTTATCAAGAAAGTAGACTTGTCAAGCTTTCTAGATAGTCTAGTTTCATTATCTATCGACATCTAGGTTGCCCTGTAGGACTAGCCAAACTGAGACCCCAACGGACCCTAAAAAGTTACATTTCAGGCAGTTTTGGGATTTTGGTGTTTTCCGATGTCAAATGAATTTTTCAGCGAGCGGTGATAATTTATCGGGAAAGTAGACTTGTCAAGCTTTCTAGATAGTCTAATTTCATTATCTATCGACATCTATGTTGCCCTGTAGGACTAGCCAAACTGAGACCCCAACAGACCCTAAAAGTTACATTTCGGGCAGTTTTGGGATTTTGGTGTTTTTAGGTGTCAAATGAATTTTTCAGCGAGCGGTGATAATTTATCAGGAAAGTAGACTTGTCAAGCTTTCCAGATAGTCTAGTTTCATAGACTATTGACATCTACGTTGCCCTGTAGAACTCACTAAATCGAGACCCCAGCAGAGGCCCAAAAGTTCCATTTTGGTCAGTTTTGGGATTTTGGTGTTTTCGGGAGTCAAATGAATTTTTCAGTGAGCAGTGATAATTTATCGGGAAAGTAGACTTGTCAAGCTTTCCAGATAGTCCAGTTTCATAATCTATCGATATCTACGTTGCCCTGTGGAACACGCCAAGCCGAGACCCCAACGGAGGCCCGAAATATCCATTTCGGCATTTTTTGTATTTTGGTGTTTTCGGGCTTTAAATGAATTTTTCAGTGAGCGGTGATAATTTATCGGGAAAGTAGGCTTGTCAATCTTTCTAGATAGTCTAGTTTCATTATCTATCGACATCTAGGTTGCCCTGTAGGACTAGCTAAACTGAGACCCCAACGGACCCTAAAAAGTTACATTTCGGGCAGTTTTGGGGTTTTGGTGTTTTCGGGTGTCAAATGAATTTTTCAGCGAGCGGTGATAATTTATCAAGAAAGTAGACTTGTCAAGCTTTCTAGATAGTCTAGTTTCATTATCTATCGACATCTAGGTTGCCCTGTAGGACTAGCCAAACTGAGACCCCAACGGACCCTAAAAAGTTACATTTCAGGCAGTTTTGGGATTTTGGTGTTTTCCGATGTCAAATGAATTTTTCAGCGAGCGGTGATAATTTATCGGGAAAGTAGACTTGTCAAGCTTTCTAGATAGTCTAATTTCATTATCTATCGACATCTATGTTGCCCTGTAGGACTAGCCAAACTGAGACCCCAACAGACCCTAAAAGTTACATTTCGGGCAGTTTTGGGATTTTGGTGTTTTTAGGTGTCAAATGAATTTTTCAGCGAGCGGTGATAATTTATCAGGAAAGTAGACTTGTCAAGCTTTCCAGATAGTCTAGTTTCATAGACTATTGACATCTACGTTGCCCTGTAGAACTCACTAAATCGAGACCCCAGCAGAGGCCCAAAAGTTCCATTTTGGTCAGTTTTGGGATTTTGGTGTTTTCGGGAGTCAAATGAATTTTTCAGTGAGCAGTGATAATTTATCGGGAAAGTAGACTTGTCAAGCTTTCCAGATAGTCCAGTTTCATAATCTATCGATATCTACGTTGCCCTGTGGAACACGCCAAGCCGAGACCCCAACGGAGGCCCGAAATATCCATTTCGGCATTTTTTGTATTTTGGTGTTTTCGGGCTTTAAATGAATTTTTCAGTGAGCGGTGATAATTTATCGGGAAAGTAGGCTTGTCAATCTTTCTAGATAGTCTAGTTTCATTATCTATCGACATCTAGGTTGCCCTGTAGGACTAGCTAAACTGAGACCCCAACGGACCCTAAAAAGTTACATTTCGGGCAGTTTTGGGGTTTTGGTGTTTTCGGGTGTCAAATGAATTTTTCAGCGAGCGGTGATAATTTATCAAGAAAGTAGACTTGTCAAGCTTTCTAGATAGTCTAGTTTCATTATCTATCGACATCTAGGTTGCCCTGTAGGACTAGCCAAACTGAGACCCCAACGGACCCTAAAAAGTTACATTTCAGGCAGTTTTGGGATTTTGGTGTTTTCCGATGTCAAATGAATTTTTCAGCGAGCGGTGATAATTTATCGGGAAAGTAGACTTGTCAAGCTTTCTAGATAGTCTAATTTCATTATCTATCGACATCTATGTTGCCCTGTAGGACTAGCCAAACTGAGACCCCAACAGACCCTAAAAGTTACATTTCGGGCAGTTTTGGGATTTTGGTGTTTTTAGGTGTCAAATGAATTTTTCAGCGAGCGGTGATAATTTATCAGGAAAGTAGACTTGTCAAGCTTTCCAGATAGTCTAGTTTCATAGACTATTGACATCTATGTTGCCCTGTAGAACTCACTAAATCGAGACCCCAGCAGAGGCCCAAAAGTTCCATTTTGGTCAGTTTTGGGATTTTGGTGTTTTCGGGAGTCAAATGAATTTTTCAGTGAGCAGTGATAATTTATCGGGAAAGTAGACTTGTCAAGCTTTCCAGATAGTCCAGTTTCATAATCTATCGATATCTACGTTGCCCTGTGGAACACGCCAAGCCGAGACCCCAACGGAGGCCCGAAATATCCATTTCGGCATTTTTTGTATTTTGGTGTTTTCGGGCTTTAAATGAATTTTTCAGTGAGCGGTGATAATTTATCGGGAAAGTATGCTTGTCAATCTTTCTAGATAGTCTAGTTTCATTATCTATCGACATCTAGGTTGCCCTGTAGGACTAGCTAAACTGAGACCCCAACGGACCCTAAAAAGTTACATTTCGGGCAGTTTTGGGGTTTTGGTGTTTTCGGGTGTCAAATGAATTTTTCAGCGAGCGGTGATAATTTATCAAGAAAGTAGACTTGTCAAGCTTTCTAGATAGTCTAGTTTCATTATCTATCGACATCTAGGTTGCCCTGTAGGACTAGCCAAACTGAGACCCCAACGGACCCTAAAAAGTTACATTTCAGGCAGTTTTGGGATTTTGGTGTTTTCCGATGTCAAATGAATTTTTCAGCGAGCGGTGATAATTTATCGGGAAAGTAGACTTGTCAAGCTTTCTAGATAGTCTAATTTCATTATTTATCGACATCTATGTTGCCCTGTAGGACTAGCCAAACTGAGACCCCAACAGACCCTAAAAGTTACATTTCGGGCAGTTTTGGGATTTTGGTGTTTTTAGGTGTCAAATGAATTTTTCAGCGAGCGGTGATAATTTATCAGGAAAGTAGACTTGTCAAGCTTTCCAGATAGTCTAGTTTCATAGACTATTGACATCTACGTTGCCCTGTAGAACTCACTAAATCGAGACCCCAACAGAGGCCCAAAAGTTCCATTTTGGTCAGTTTTGGGATTTTGGTGTTTTCGGGAGTCAAATGAATTTTTCAGTGAGCAGTGATAATTTATCGGGAAAGTAGACTTGTCAAGCTTTCCAGATAGTCCAGTTTCATAATCTATCGATATCTACGTTGCCCTGTGGAACACGCCAAGCCAAGACCCCAACGGAGGCCCGAAATATCCATTTCGGCATTTTTTGTATTTTGGTGTTTTCGGGCTTTAAATGAATTTTTCAGTGAGCGGTGATAATTTATCGGGAAAGTAGGCTTGTCAATCTTTCTAGATAGTCTAGTTTCATTATCTATCGACATCTAGGTTGCCCTGTAGGACTAGCTAAACTGAGACCCCAACGGACCCTAAAAAGTTACATTTCGGGCAGTTTTGGGGTTTTGGTGTTTTCGGGTGTCAAATGAATTTTTCAGCGAGCGGTGATAATTTATCAAGAAAGTAGACTTGTCAAGCTTTCTAGATAGTCTAGTTTCATTATCTATCGACATCTAGGTTGCCCTGTAGGACTAGCCAAACTGAGACCCCAACGGACCCTAAAAAGTTACATTTCAGGCAGTTTTGGGATTTTGGTGTTTTCCGATGTCAAATGAATTTTTCAGCGAGCGGTGATAATTTATCGGGAAAGTAGACTTGTCAAGCTTTCTAGATAGTCTAATTTCATTATCTATCGACATCTATGTTGCCCTGTAGGACTAGCCAAACTGAGACCCCAACAGACCCTAAAAGTTACATTTCGGGCAGTTTTGGGATTTTGGTGTTTTTAGGTGTCAAATGAATTTTTCAGCGAGCGGTGATAATTTATCAGGAAAGTAGACTTGTCAAGCTTTCCAGATAGTCTAGTTTCATAGACTATTGACATCTACGTTGCCCTGTAGAACTCACTAAATCGAGACCCCAGCAGAGGCCCAAAAGTTCCATTTTGGTCAGTTTTGGGATTTTGGTGTTTTCGGGAGTCAAATGAATTTTTCAGTGAGCAGTGATAATTTATCGGGAAAGTAGACTTGTCAAGCTTTCCAGATAGTCCAGTTTCATAATCTATCGATATCTACGTTGCCCTGTGGAACACGCCAAGCCGAGACCCCAACGGAGGCCCGAAATATCCATTTCGGCATTTTTTGTATTTTGGTGTTTTCGGGCTTTAAATGAATTTTTCAGTGAGCGGTGATAATTTATCGGGAAAGTAGGCTTGTCAATCTTTCTAGATAGTCTAGTTTCATTATCTATCGACATCTAGGTTGCCCTGTAGGACTAGCTAAACTGAGACCCCAACGGACCCTAAAAAGTTACATTTCGGGCAGTTTTGGGGTTTTGGTGTTTTCGGGTGTCAAATGAATTTTTCAGCGAGCGGTGATAATTTATCAAGAAAGTAGACTTGTCAAGCTTTCTAGATAGTCTAGTTTCATTATCTATCGACATCTAGGTTGCCCTGTAGGACTAGCCAAACTGAGACCCCAACGGACCCTAAAAAGTTACATTTCAGGCAGTTTTGGGATTTTGGTGTTTTCCGATGTCAAATGAATTTTTCAGCGAGCGGTGATAATTTATCGGGAAAGTAGACTTGTCAAGCTTTCTAGATAGTCTAATTTCATTATCTATCGACATCTATGTTGCCCTGTAGGACTAGCCAAACTGAGACCCCAACAGACCCTAAAAGTTACATTTCGGGCAGTTTTGGGATTTTGGTGTTTTTAGGTGTCAAATGAATTTTTCAGCGAGCGGTGATAATTTATCAGGAAAGTAGACTTGTCAAGCTTTCCAGATAGTCTAGTTTCATAGACTATTGACATCTACGTTGCCCTGTAGAACTCACTAAATCGAGACCCCAGCAGAGGCCCAAAAGTTCCATTTTGGTCAGTTTTGGGATTTTGGTGTTTTCGGGAGTCAAATGAATTTTTCAGTGAGCAGTGATAATTTATCGGGAAAGTAGACTTGTCAAGCTTTCCAGATAGTCCAGTTTCATAATCTATCGATATCTACGTTGCCCTGTGGAACACGCCAAGCCGAGACCCCAACGGAGGCCCGAAATATCCATTTCGGCATTTTTTGTATTTTGGTGTTTTCGGGCTTTAAATGAATTTTTCAGTGAGCGGTGATAATTTATCGGGAAAGTATGCTTGTCAATCTTTCTAGATAGTCTAGTTTCATTATCTATCGACATCTAGGTTGCCCTGTAGGACTAGCTAAACTGAGACCCCAACGGACCCTAAAAAGTTACATTTCGGGCAGTTTTGGGGTTTTGGTGTTTTCGGGTGTCAAATGAATTTTTCAGCGAGCGGTGATAATTTATCAAGAAAGTAGACTTGTCAAGCTTTCTAGATAGTCTAGTTTCATTATCTATCGACATCTAGGTTGCCCTGTAGGACTAGCCAAACTGAGACCCCAACGGACCCTAAAAAGTTACATTTCAGGCAGTTTTGGGATTTTGGTGTTTTCCGATGTCAAATGAATTTTTCAGCGAGCGGTGATAATTTATCGGGAAAGTAGACTTGTCAAGCTTTCTAGATAGTCTAATTTCATTATCTATCGACATCTATGTTGCCCTGTAGGACTAGCCAAACTGAGACCCCAACAGACCCTAAAAGTTACATTTCGGGCAGTTTTGGGATTTTGGTGTTTTTAGGTGTCAAATGAATTTTTCAGCGAGCGGTGATAATTTATCAGGAAAGTAGACTTGTCAAGCTTTCCAGATAGTCTAGTTTCATAGACTATTGACATCTACGTTGCCCTGTAGAACTCACTAAATCGAGACCCCAGCAGAGGCCCAAAAGTTCCATTTTGGTCAGTTTTGGGATTTTGGTGTTTTCGGGAGTCAAATGAATTTTTCAGTGAGCAGTGATAATTTATCGGGAAAGTAGACTTGTCAAGCTTTCTAGATAGTCTAGTTTCATTATCTATCGACATCTAGGTTGCCCTGTAGGACTAGCTAAACTGAGACCCCAACGGACCCTAAAAAGTTACATTTCGGGCAGTTTTGGGGTTTTGGTGTTTTCGGGTGTCAAATGAATTTTTCAACGAGCGGTGATAATTTATCAAGAAAGTAGACTTGTCAAGCTTTCTAGATAGTCTAGTTTCATTGTCTATCGACATCTAGGTTGCCCTGTAGGACTAGCCAAACTGAGACCCCAACGGACCCTAAAAAGTTACATTTCAGGCAGTTTTGGGATTTTGGTGTTTTCTGATGTCAAATGAATTTTTCAGCGAGCGATGATAATTTATCGGGAAAGTAGACTTGTCAAGCTTTCTAGATAGTCTAATTTCATTATCTATCGACATCTATGTTGCCCTGTAGGACTAGCCAAACTGAGACCCCAACAGACCCTAAAAGTTACATTTCGGGCAGTTTTGGGATTTTGGTGTTTTTAGGTGTCAAATGAGTTTTTCAGCGAGCGGTGATAATTTATCAGGAAAGTAGACTTGTCAATCTTTCCAGATAGTCTAGTTTCATAGACTATTGACATCTACGTTGCCCTGTAGAACTCACTAAATCGAGACCCCAACAGAGGCCCAAAAGTTCCATTTTCGTCAGTTTTGGGATTTTGGTGTTTTCGGGAGTCAAATGAATTTTTCAGTGAGCAGTGATAATTTATCGAGAAAGTAGACTTGTCAAACTTTCCATATAGTCCAGTTTCATAATCTATTGACATCTACGTTACCCTGTAGAACTCGCCAAGCCGAGACCCCAACGGAGGCCCCAAAGTTTCATTCCGGGTAGTTTTGGGATTTTGGTGTTTTCGGGCGTCAAAAGAATTTTTCAGCGAGCAGTGATAATTTATCTGGAAAGTAGACTTGTCAAGCTTTCCAGATAGTCTAGTTTATAGTCAATCGACATCTACGTTGTCCTGTAGAACACGCCAAGCCGAGACCCTAACGGAGGCCCAAAAGATCCATTTCGAGCATTTTTGGGATTTTAGTGTTTTCGGGTGTCAAATGAATTTTTCAGCGAGCGGTGATAATTTATCAGGAAAGTAGACTTGTCAAGCTTTCTAGATAGTCTAGTTTCATTATCTATCGACATCTAGGTTGCCCTGTAGGACTAGCCAAACTGAGACCCCAACGGACCCTAAAAAGTTACATTTCAGGCAGTTTTGGGATTTTGGTGTTTTCCGATGTCAAATGAATTTTTCAGCGAGCGGTGATAATTTATCGGGAAAGTAGACTTGTCAAGCTTTCTAGATAGTCTAATTTCATTATCTATCGACATCTATGTTGCCCTGTAGGACTAGCCAAACTGAGACCCCAACAGACCCTAAAAGTTACATTTCGGGCAGTTTTGGGATTTTGGTGTTTTTAGGTGTCAAATGAATTTTTCAGCGAGCGGTGATAATTTATCAGGAAAGTAGACTTGTCAAGCTTTCCAGATAGTCTAGTTTCATAGACTATTGACATCTACGTTGCCCTGTAGAACTCACTAAATCGAGACCCCAACAGAGGCCCAAAAGTTCTATTTTGGTCAGTTTTGGGATTTTGGTGTTTTCGGGAGTCAAATGAATTTTTCAGTGAGCAGTGATAATTTATCGGGAAAGTAGACTTGTCAAGCTTTCCAGATAGTCCAGTTTCATAATCTATCGATATCTACGTTGCCCTGTGGAACACGCCAAGCCGAGACCCCAACGGAGGCCCAAAATATCCATTTCGGCATTTTTTGTATTTTGGTGTTTTCGGGCTTTAAATGAATTTTTCAGTGAGCGGTGATAATTTATCGGGAAAGTAGGCTTGTCAATCTTTCTAGATAGTCTAGTTTCATTATCTATCGACATCTAGGTTGCCCTGTAGGACTAGCTAAACTGAGACCCCAACGGACCCTAAAAAGTTACATTTCGGGCAGTTTTGGGGTTTTGGTGTTTTCGGGTGTCAAATGAATTTTTCAACGAGCGGTGATAATTTATCAAGAAAGTAGACTTGTCAAGCTTTCTAGATAGTCTAGTTTCATTATCTATCGACATCTAGGTTGCCCTGTAGGACTAGCCAAACTGAGACCCCAACGGACCCTAGAAAGTTACATTTCAGGCAGTTTTGGGATTTTGGTGTTTTCCGATGTCAAATGAATTTTTCAGCGAGCGGTGATAATTTATCGGGAAAGTAGACTTGTCAAGCTTTCTAGATAGTCTAATTTCATTATCTATCGACATCTATGTTGCCCTGTAGGACTAGCCAAACTGAGACCCCAACAGACCCTAAAAGTTACATTTCGGGCAGTTTTGGGATTTTGGTGTTTTTAGGTGTCAAATGAGTTTTTCAGCGAGCGGTGATAATTTATCAGGAAAGTAGACTTGTCAAGCTTTCCAGATAGTCTAGTTTCATAGACTATTGACATCTACGTTGCCCTGTAGAACTCACTAAATCGAGACCCCAACAGAGGCCCAAAAGTTCCATTTTGGTCAGTTTTGGGATTTTGGTGTTTTCGGGAGTCAAATGAATTTTTCAGTGAGCAGTGATAATTTATCGGGAAAGTAGACTTGTCAAACTTTCCATATAGTCCAGTTTCATAATCTATTGACATCTACGTTACCCTGTAGAACTCGCCAAGCCGAGACCCCAACGGAGGCCCAAAAGTTCCATTTCGGGCAGTTTTGGGATTTTGGTGTTTTCGGGCGCCAAATGAATTTTTTAGCGAGCGGTGAGAATTTATCGGGAAAGTAGACCTGTCAAGCTTTCCAGATAGTCTAGTTTCATAATCTATCGACATCTACGTTGCCCTGTAGAACTCGTCAAGCGAGACCCCAACAGAGGCCCAAAAGTTCTATTTCGGGCAGTTTTGGGATTTTTGTTGTTTTGGGGTGTCAAATGAATTTTTCATCGAGCGGTGATAATTTATCGGGAATGTAGACTTGTCAAGCATTCCAGATAGTCTAGTTTCATAATCTATCGACATCGTGTGGTGTGGGTTTGGCAATTTTCTACAGGGAAACGTCGACGTCAATAACTTATAAAATTGGACTCCCTAGAAAGCTTGGCAACTCTACTTTGCAGATAAATTATCACCGCCCGCAGAAAAATTCATCTGACGCCTGAAAACAGAAAAATCCCTAAACTGTTCGGAATAGAACTTCTGGGCTATTGTGTGGTGTGGGTTTGGTAATTTCTACAGGGCAACGTCGACGTCGATAAATTATAAAATTGGACTCCCTAGAAATCTTGGCAAGTCTACTTTGCAGATAAATTATCACCGCCCGTAGAAAAATTCATCTGACGCCCGAAAACACACAAATCGCAAAACTGTCCGAAATGGAACTTTTAGGCCATCGTGTGGTGTGGGTTTAGCAATTTCTACAGGGCGACATCGATGTTGATAAATTATGAAACTGGACTCCCTGGAAAGCTTGGCAAGTCTACTTTGCAGATAAATTATCACCGCACGCAGAAAAATTCATCTGACTCCCGAAAACACAAAAACCCCAAAACTGTTAGAAATGGAACTTTTGGGCTTCGTGTGGTGTGGGTTTTACAATTTCTACAGGGCAACGTCGACGTTGATAAATTATGAAACTGGACTCCCTGGAAAGCTTGGCAAGTCTACTTTGCAGATAAATTATCACTGCACGCAGAAAAATTCATCTGACTCCCGAAAACACAAAAACCCCAAAACTGTCAGAAATGGAACTTTTGGGCTTCGTGTGGTGTGGGTTTTACAATTTCTACAGGGCAACGTCGACATCGATAAATTATGAAACTAGACTCCCTGGCAAGCTTGGCATGTCTACTTTGCAGATAAATTATCACCGCCCGCAGAAAAATTCATCTGACGTCGACATCGAAAACACACAAATCCCAAAATTCTACAGAATAGTACTTTTGGGCCATCGTGTGGTGTGGGTTTGGATATTTCTACAGGGCAACGTCCACGTCAATAAATTATGAAACTGGACTCCTTGGAAAGCTTGGCAAGTCTACTTTGCAGATAAATTATCACCGCCCGCAGAAAAATTCATCTGACGCCCGAAAACACACAAATCGCAAAACTGTCCGAAATGGAACTTTTAGGCCATCGTGTGGTGTGGGTTTAGCAATTTCTACAGGGCGACATCGATGTTGATAAATTATGAAACTGGACTCCCTGGAAAGCTTGGCAAGTCTACTTTGCAGATAAATTATCACCGCACGCAGAAAAATTCATCTGACTCCCGAAAACACAAAAACCCCAAAACTGTTAGAAATGGAACTTTTGGGCTTCGTGTGGTGTGGGTTTTACAATTTCTACAGGGCAACGTCGACGTTGATAAATTATGAAACTGGACTCCCTAGAAAGCTTGGCAAGTCTACTTTGCAGATAAATTATCACCGCCCGCAGAAAAATTCATCTGACACCCGAAAATACAAAAATCCCAAAACTCTACAAAATGGAACTTTTGGGCCATCGTGTGGTGTGGGTTTGGCAATTTCTACAGGGCAACGTCGACATCGATAAATTATGAAACTAGACTCCCTGGCAAGCTTGGCATGTCTACTTTGCAGATAAATTATCACCGCCCGCAGAAAAATTCATCTGACGCCCGAAAACACACAAATCCCAAAATTCTACAGAATAGTACTTTTGGGCCATCGTGTGGTGTGGGTTTGGCAATTTCTACAGGGCAATGTTGACGTCGATAAATTATGAAACTGGACTCCCTGGAAAGCTTGGCAAGTCTACTTTACAGATAAATTATCACCGCCCGCAGAAAAATTCATCTGACGCCGGAAAAAACAAAAATCCCAAAACTGTATGGAATGGAACTTCTGGGCGATCGTGTGGTGTGGGTTGGGCAATTTCAACAGGGAAACGTCGAAGTCGATAAATTACAAAACTGGACTCCCTGGAAAGCTTGGCAAGTCTACTTTGCAGATAAATTATCACCGCCCGCAGAAAAATTCATCTGAGGCCTGAAAACACACATATCGTAAAACTGTCCGAAATATAACTTTTGGGTCATCGTGTGGTGTGGGTTTGGCAATTTCAACAGGGCAACGTCGACGTCGATAAATTATGAAACTGGACTCCCTGGAAAGCTTGGCAAGTATACTTTGCAGATAAATTATCACCACCCGCAGAAAAATTCATCTGACGCCCGAAAACACACAAATCGTAAAACTGTCCGAAATGGAACTTTTGGGCCATCATGTGGTGTGGGTTTGGCAATTTCTACAGGGCAACATCGACGTCGATAAATTATGAAACTAGACTCCCTGGCAAGCTTGGCATGTCTACTTTGCAGATAAATTATCACCGCCCGCAGAAAAATTCATCTGACGCCCGAAAACACACAAATCCCAAAATTCTACAGAATAGTACTTTTGGGCCATCGTGTGGTGTGGGTTTGGCAATTTCTACAGGGCAACGTCGACGTCGATAAATTATGAAACTGGACTCCCTGGAAAGCTTGGCAAGTCTACTTTACAGATAAATTATCACCGCCCGCAGAAAAATTCATCTGACGCCGGAAAAAACAAAAATCCCAAAACTGTATGGAATGGAACTTCTGGGCGATCGTGTGGTGTGGGTTAGGCAATTTCAACAGGGAAACGTCGAAGTCGATAAATTACAAAACTGGACTCCCTGGAAATCTTGGCAAGTCTACTTTGCAGATAAATTATCACTGCCCGCAGAAAAATTCATCTGAGGCCTGAAAACACACATATCGTAAAACTGTCCGAAATGGAACTTTTGGGTCATCGTGTGGTGTGGGTTTGGCAATTTCAACAGGGCAACGTCGACGTCGATAAATTATGAAACTGGACTCCCTGGAAAGCTTGGCAAGTCTACTTTGCAGATAAATTATCACCGCCCGCAGAAAAATTCATCTGACTCCCGAAAATACAAAAATCCCAAAACTGTCCGAAATGGAACTTTTGGGCCATCGTGTGGTGTGGGTTTGGCAATTTCTACAGGGCAACGTCGACGTCGATAAATTACGAAACTGGACTCCCTGGAAAGCTTGGCAAGTCTACTTTGCAGATAAATTATCACCGCCCGCAGAAAAATTCATCTGACTCCTGAAAACACAAAAATCCACCAACTGTCCGGAATGGAACTTTTGGGCCATCGTGTGGTGTGGGTTTGGCAATTTCTACAGGGCAACATCGACGTCGATAAATTACGAAACTGGACTCCCTGGAAAGCTTGGCAAGTCTACTTTGCAGATAAATTATCACCGCACGCAGAAAAATTCATCTGACGCCCGAAAACACACAAATCGTAAAACTGTCCGAAATGGAACTTTTGGGCCATCATGTGGTGTGGGTTTGGCAATTTCTACAGGGCAACATCGACGTCGATAAATTACGAAACTGGACTCCCTAGAAAGCTTGGCAAGTCTACTTTGCAGATAAATTATCACTGCCCGCAGAAAAATTCATCTGACTCCCGAAAACACAAAAATCCCAAAACTGTCCGAAATGGAACTTTTGGGCCATCGTGTGGTGTGGGTTTGGCAATTTCTACAGGGCAACCTCGACGCCGATAAATTATGAAACTAGACTCCCTGGAAAGCTTGGCAAGTCTACTTTGCAGATAAATTATCACCGCCCGCAGAAAAATTCATCTGACGCCCGAAAACACACAAATCGTAAAACTGTCTGAAATGGAACGTTTGGGCCATCGTGTGGTGTGGGTTTGGCATTTTCAACAGGGCAACATCGACGTCGATAAATTACGAAACTAGACTCCCTGGAAAGCTTGGCAAGTCTACTTTGCAGATAAATTATCACCGCGCGCAGAAAAATTCATCTGACTCCCGAAAACACAAAAACCCCAAAACTGTGAAAAATGAAACTTTTGGGCCATCATGTGGTGTGGGTTTGGTAATTTCAACAGGGCAACGTCGACGTCGATAAATTATGAAACTCGACTCCCTGGAAAGCTTGGCAAGTTTACTTTGCAGTTAAATTATCACCGCCCGCAGAAAAATTTCATCTGACGCCCGAAAACACAAAAATCCCAAAATTGTCCGAAATGGAACTTTTGGGCCATCGTGTGGTGTGGGTTTGGCAATTTCTACTGGGCAACGTCGATCTCGATAAATTATGAAACCGGATTCGCTGGAAAGCTTGGCAAGTCAACTTTCCAGATAAATTATCACCGCTCGCAGAAAAATTCATGTGATGCTGGAAAAATACCAAAATCCAAAAACTGTTTGAAATGGAACTTTTGGGCCATCGTGTGGTGTGGGTTTGGCATGTTCAACAGGGCAACATCGACGTCGATAAATTACGAAACTAGACTCCCTGGAAAGCTTGGCAAGTCTACTTTGCAGATAAATTATCACCGCCCGCAGAAAAATTCATCTGACACGCGAAAACACAAAAATCCCAAAACTATCCGAAATGGAACTTCTGGGCTATCGTGTGGTGTGGTTTTGGTAATTTCTATAGGGCAACGTCGACGTCGATAAATTATGAAACTGACTCCCTGGAAAGCTTGGCAAGTCTACTTTGCAGATAAATTAGCACCAGTTACAGAAAAATTCATCTGACTCCCGAAAACACAAAAACCACAAAACTGTCCGGAATGGAACTTTTGGGCCATCGTATGGTGTGGGTTTGGCAATTTGTACAGGGCAACGTCGACGTCGATAAATTACGAAACAGGACTCCCTGGAAAGCTTGGCAAGTCTACTTTGCAGATAAATTATCACCGCCCGCAGAAAAATTCATCTGACGCCCGAAAACATACAAATCGTAAAACTGTCCGAAATGGAACTTTTGGGCCATCGTATGGTGTGGGTTTGGCAATTTCTACAGGGCAACGTCGACGTCGATAAATTACGAAACTGGACTCCCTGGAAAGCTTGGCAAGTCTACTTTGCAGATAAATTATCACCGCCCGCAGAAAAATTCATCTGACTCCCGAAAACACAAAAATCCCAAAACTGTCCGAAATGGAACTTTTGGGCCATCGTGTGGTGTGGGTTTGGCAATTTCTACAGGGCAAGGTCGACGTCGATAAATTACGAAACTGGACTCCCTGGAAAGCTTGGCAAGTCTACTTTGCAGATAAATTATCACCGCCCGCAGAAAAATTCCTCTGACTCCCGAAAACACAAAAATCCACCAACTGTCCGGAATGGAACTTTTGGGCCATCGTGTGGTGTGGGTTTGGCAATTTCTACAGGGCAACATCGACGTCGATAAATTACGAAACTGGACTCCCTGGAAAGCTTGGCAAGTCTACTTTGCAGATAAATTATCACCGCGCGCAGAAAAATTCATCTGACTCCCGAAAACACAAAAATCCCAAAACTGTCAAAAATGGAACTTTTGGGCCATCATGTGGTGTGGGTTTGGTAATTTCAACAGGGCAACGTCGACGTCGATAAATTATGAAACTCGACTCCCTGGAAAGCTTGGCAAGTCTACTTTGCAGTTAAATTATCACCGCCTGCAGAAAAATTCATCTGACTCCCGAAAACGCAAAAATCCCAAAACTGTCCGAAATGGAACTTTTGGGCCATCGTGTGGTGTGGGTTTGGCAATTTCTACAGGGCAACGTCGACGTCGATAAATTACGAAACTGGACTCCCTGGAAAGCTTGGCAAGTCTACTTTGCAGATAAATTATCACCGCCCGCAGAAAAATTCATCTGACTCCCGAAAACACAAAAATCCCAAAACTATCCGAAATGGAACTTCTGGGCTATCGTGTGGTGTGGTTTTGGTAATTTCTATAGGGCAACGTCGACGTCGATAAATTACGAAACTGACTCCCTGGAAAGCTTGGCAAGTCTACTTTGCAGATAAATTATCACCGCCCGCAGAAAAATTCATCTGACTCCCGAAAACACAAAAATCCACCAACTGTCCGGAATGGAACTTTTGGGCCATCGTGTGGTGTGGGTTTGGCAATTTCTACAGGGCAACATCGACGTCGATAAATTATAAAATTGGACTCCCTGGAAAGCTTGGCAAGTCTACTTTGCAGATAAATTATCACCGCGCGCAGAAAAATTCATCTGACTCCTGAAAACACAAAAATCCCAAAACTGTCCGAACTGGAACTTTTGGGCCATCGTATGGTGTGGGTTTGGCAATTTTTACAGGGTAACGTCGACGTCGATAAATTATGAAACTGGACTCTCTAGAAAGCTTGGCAAGTCTACTTTGCAGATAAATTATCACCGCCCGCAGAAAAATTCATCTGACGCCCGAAAACACACAAATCGTAAAACTGTCCGAAATGGAACTTTTGGGCCATCATGTGGTGTGGGTTTGGCAATTTCTACAGGGCAACGTCGACGTCGATAAATTACGAAACTGGACTCCCTAGAAAGCTTGGCAAGTCTACTTTGCAGATAAATTATCACCGCCCGCAGAAAAATTCATCTGACTCCTGAAAACACAAAAAACCTAAAACTGTACGAAATGGAACTTTTGGGCCATCGTGTGGTGTGGGTTTGGCAATTTCTACAGGGCAACGTCGACGTCGATAAATTACGAAACTAGACTCCCTGGAAAGCTTGGCAAGTCTACTTTGCAGATAAATTATCACCGCCCGCAGAAAAATTCATCTGACTCCCGAAAACACAAAAATCCCAAAATTGTCCGAAATGGAACTTTTGGGCCATCGTGTGGTGTGGGTTTGGCAATTTCTACAGGGCAACGTCGATCTCGATAAATTATGAAACCGGATTCGCTGGAAAGCTTGGCAAGTCAACTTTCCAGATAAATTATCACCGCTCGCAGAAAAATTCATGTGATGCTGGAAAAATACCAAAATCCAAAAACTGTTTGAAATGGAACTTTTGGGCCATCGTGTGGTCTGCGTTTGGCAATTTCTACAGGGCAACGTAGATGTCGATAAATTATGAAACCAGACTCCCTGGAAAGCTTGGCAAGTCTACTTTGCAGATAAATTATCACCGCTCACAGAAAAATTCATGTGAAGCCCGAAAACACAAATTCCCAAAACTGTACGAAATGGAACTTTTGGGCCATCCTGTCGTCTGGGTTTGGCAATTTCTACAGGGCAACGTAGATGTCGATAAATTATGAAACTGGACACCCTGGAAAGCTTGGCAAGTCTACTTTGCAGATAAATTATCACTGCTCACGGAAAAATTCATCTGACGGACGAAAACACAAAAATCCCAAAACTGTCTGAAATGGAACTTTTGTGCCATCGTGTGGTGTGGGTTTGGCAATTTCTACAGGGTAACGTAGATGTCGATAAATTATGAAACCGGACTCCCTGGAAAGCTTGGCAAGTCTACTTTGCAGATAAATTATCACTGCTCGCGGAAAAATTCATGTGAAGCCCGAAAACACAAAATTCCCAAAACTATACGAAATGGAACTTTTGGGCCATCCTGTCATCTGGGTTTGGCAATTTCTACAGGGCAACGTAGATGTCGATAAATTATGAAACCGGACTCCCTGGAAAGCTTGGCAAGTCTACTTTGCAGATAAATTATCACCGCTCGCGGAAAAATTCATCTGACGGACGAAAACATAAAAATCCCAAAACTGTCTGAAATGGAACTTTTGGGCGATCGTGTGGTATGGGTTTGGCAATTTCTACAGGGCAACGTAGATGTCGATAAATTATGAAACCGGACTCCCTGGAAAGCTTGGCAAGTCTACTTTACAGATAAATTATCACTGCTCACCGAAAAATTCATCTGACGGATGAAAACACAAAATTCCCAAAACTGTCTGAAATTGAACTTTTGGGCCATCGTGTGGTGTGAGTTTGACAATTTCTACAGGGCAACGTAGATATCAATAAATTATGAAACTGGACTACCTAGAAAGTTTTGCAAGTCTACTTTTTAGATAAATTATCACCGCTAGCAGAAAAATTCATGTGATGCCCGAAAACAAAAAAATCCAAAAACTGTACGAAATAGAACTTTTGGGCCATCCTGTCGTCTGGGTTTGGCAATTTCTACAGGGCAACGTCGACGTCGATAAAATATGAAACTGGACTCCCTGGAAAGCTTGGCAAGTCTACTTTGCAGATAAATTATCACCGCGCGCAGAAAAATTCATCTGACTCCCGAAAACACAAAAACCCTAAAACTGTCAAAAATGGAACTTTTGGGCCATCATGTGGTGTGGGTTTGGTAATTTCAACAGGGCAACGTCGACGTCGATAAATTATGAAACTGGACTCCCTGGAAAGCTTGGCAAGTCTACTTTGCAGTTAAATTATCACCGCCTGCAGAAAAATTCATCTGACTCCCGAAAACGGAAAAATCCCAAAACTGTCCGAAATGGAACTTTTGGGCCATCGTGTGGTGTGGGTTTGGCAATTTCTACAGGGCAACGTCGACGTCGATAAATTATGAAACTAGACTCCCTGGAAAGCTTAGCAAGTCTACTTTGCAGATAAATTATCACCGCCCGCAGAAAAATTCATCTGACGCCCGAAAACACACAAATCGTAAAACTGTCCGAAATGGAACTTTTGGGCCATCGTATGGTGTGGGTTTGGCAATTTCTACAGGGCAACGTCGACGTCGATAAATTACGAAACTGGACTCCCTGGAAAGCTTGGCAAGTCTACTTTGCAGATAAATTATCACCGCCCACAGAAAAATTCATCTGACTCCTGAAAACACAAAAATCCCAAAACTGTCCGAAATGGAACTTTTGGGCCATCGTGTGGTGTGGGTTTGGCAATTTCTACAGGGCAACGTCGACGTCGATAAATTATGAAACTGGACTCCCTGGAAAGCTTGGCAAGTCTACTTTGCAGATAAATTATCACCGCGTGCAGAAAAATTCATCTGACTCCCGAAAACACAAAAATCCCAAAACTGTCCGAAATGGAACTTTTGGGCCATCGTGTGGTGTGGGTTTGGCAATTTCTACAGGTCAACGTCGACGTCGATAAATTATGAAACTAGACTCCCTGGAAAGCTTGGCAAGTCTACTTTGCAGATAAATTATCACCGCCCGCAGAAAAATTCATCTGACACGCGAAAACACAAAAATCCCAAAACTATCCGAAATGGAACTTCTGGGCTATCGTGTGGTGTGGTTTTGGTAATTTCTATAGGGCAACGTCGACGTCGATAAATTACGAAACTGACTCCCTGGAAAGCTTGGCAAGTCTACTTTGCAGATAAATTATCACCGCCCGCAGAAAAATTCATCTGACTCCCGAAAACACAAAAATCCACCAACTGTCCGGAATGGAACTTTTGGGCCATCGTGTGGTGTGGGTTTGGCAATTTCTACAGGGCAACATCGACGTCGATAAATTATAAAATTGGACTCCCTGGAAAGCTTGGCAAGTCTACTTTGCAGATAAATTATCACCGCGCGCAGAAAAATTCATCTGACTCCCGAAAACACAAAAATCCCAAAACTGTCAAAAATGGAACTTTTGGGCCATCATGTGGTGTGGGTTTGGTAATTTCAACAGGGCAACGTCGACGTCGATAAATTATGAAACTCAACTCCCTGGAAAGCTTGGCAAGTCTACTTTGCAGTTAAATTATCACCGCCTGCAGAAAAATTCATCTGACTCCCGAAAACACAGAAATCCCAAAACTGTCCGAAATGGAACTTTTGGGCCATCGTGTGGTGTGGGTTTGGCAATTTCTACAGGGCAACGTCGACGTCGATAAATTATGAAACTAGACTCCCTGGAAAGCTTGGCAAGTCTACTTTGCAGATAAATTATCACCGCTCGTAGAAAAATTCATGTGACGCCCGAAAACACAAAAATCCCAAAACTGTACGAAATGGAACTTTTGGGCCATCCTGTCGTCTGGGTTTGGCAATTTCTACAGGGAAACGTAGATGTCGATAAATTATGAAACCAGACTCCCTGGAAAGCTTGGCAAGTCTACTTTGCAGATAAATTATCACCGCTCACAGAAAAATTCATGTGAAGCCCGAAAACACAAATTCCCAAAACTGTACGAAATGGAACTTTTGGGCCATCCTGTCGTGTGGGTTTGGCAATTTCTACAGGGTAACGTAGATGTCGATAAATTATGAAACCGGACTCCCTGGAAAGCTTGGCAAGTCTACTTTGCAGATAAATTATCACCGCTCGCGGAAAAATTCATCTGACGGACGAAAACATAAAAATCCCAAAACTGTCTGAAATGGAACTTTTGGGCGATCGTGTGGTGTGGGTTTGGCAATTTCTACAGGGCAACGTAGATGTCGATAAATTATGAAACCGGACTCCCTGGAAAGCTTGGCAAGTCTACTTTGCAGATAAATTATCACCGCTCGCGGAAAAATTCATCTGACGGACGAAAACATAAAAATCCCAAAACTGTCTGAAATGGAACTTTTGGGCGATCGTGTGGTGTGGGTTTGGCAATTTCTACAGGGCAACGTAGATGTCGATAAATTATGAAACCGGACTCCCTGGAAAGCTTGGCAAGTCTACTTTACAGATAAATTATCACTGCTCACCGAAAAATTCATCTGACGGATGAAAACACAAAATTCCCAAAACTGTCTGAAATGGAACTTTTGGGCCATCGTGTGGTGTGAGTTTGGCAATTTCTATAGGGCAACGTAGATATCAATAAATTATGAAACTGGACTACCTGGAAAGTTTGGCAAGTCTACTTTTTAGATAAATTATCACCGCTAGCAGAAAAATTCATGTGATGCCCGAAAACACAAAAATCCAAAAACTGTACGAAATAGAACTTTTGGGCCATCCTGTCGTCTGGGTTTGGCAATTTCTACAGGGCAACGTCGACGTCGATAAAATATGAAACTGGACTCCCTGGAAATCTTGGCAAGTCTACTTTGCAGATAAATTATCACCGCTCACAGAAAAATTCATGTGAAGCCCGAAAACACAAAATTCCCAAAACTGTACGAAATGGAACTTTTGGGCCATCCTGTCGTCTGGGTTTGGCAATTTCTACAGGGCAACGTAGATGTCGATAAATAATGAAACCGGACTCCCTTGAAAGTTTGGCAAGTCTACTTTGCAGATAAATTATCACTGCTCGCGGAAAAATTCATCTGACGGACGAAAACACAAAAATCCCAAAACTGTCTGAAATGGAACTTTTGGGCGATCGTGTGGTGTGGGTTTGGCAATTTCTACAGGGTAACGTAGATGTCGATAAATTATGAAACCAGACTCCCTTCAAAGCTCGGCAAGTCTACTTTGCAGATAGATTATCACCGCTCGCAGAAAAATTCATGAGACGCCCGAAAACACAAAAATACCAAAACTGTATGAAATGGAACTTTTGGGCGATCGTGTGGTGTGGGTTGGGCAATTTCTACAGGGCAACGTAGATGTCAATAAATTATGAAACTAGACTCCCTGGAAAGCTTGGCAAGTCTAATTTCCAGATAAATTATCACCGCTCGCAGAAAAATTCATGTGATGCTGGAAAAAACCAAAATCCAAACACTGTTTGAAATGGAACTTTTGGGCGATCGTGTGGTGTGGGTTTGGCAATTTCTACAGGGCAACGTAGATGTCGATAAATTATGAAACCGGACTCCCTACAAAGGTTGGCAAGTCTACTTTGCAGATAGATTATCACCGCTCGCAGAAAAATTCATGTGACGCCCGAAAACACAAAAATCCCAAAACTGTACGAAATGGAACTTTTGGGCGATCGTGTGGTCTGGGTTTGACAATTTCTACAGGGCAACGTCGATGTCGATAAATTATGAAACTGGATTCGCTGGAAAGCTTGGCATGTCTACTTTCCAGATAAATTATCACCGCTCGCAGAAAAATTCATGTGACTCCCGAAAACACAAAAATCCCAAAACTGTATGAAATGGAACTTTTGGGCCATCCTATCGTCTGGGTTTGGCAATTTCTACAGGGCAACGTCGATGTCGATAAATTATGAAACCTGATTCGCTGGAAAGCTTGGCAAGTCTACTTTCCAGATAAATTATCACCGCTCGCAGAAAAATTCATGTGATGCTGGAAAAAATACCAAAATCCAAAAACTCTTTGAAATGGAACTTTTGGGCGACCGTGTGGTGTGGGTTTGGCAATTTCTACAGGGCAACGTAGATGTCGATAAATTATGAAACCGGACTCCCTGGAAAGCTTGGCAAGTCTACTTTGTAGATAAATTATCACCGCTCGCAGAAAAATTCATGTGACGCCTGAAAGCACAAAAATCCCAAAACTGTACGAAATGGAACTTTTGGGCGATCGTGTGGTGTGGGTTTGGCAATTTCTACAGGGCAACGTCGATCTCGATAAATTATGAAACCGGATTCGCTGGAAAGCTTGGCAAGTCAAATTTCCAGATAAATTATCACCGCTCGCAGAAAAATTCATGTGATGCTGGAAAAATACCAAAATCCAAAAATTGTTTGAAATGGAACTTTTGGGCCATCGTGTGGTCTGCGTTTGGCAATTTCTACAGGGCAACGTAGATGTCGATAAATTATGAAACCAGACTCCCTGGAAAGCTTGGCAAGTCTACTTTGCAGATAAATTATCACCGCTCACAGAAAAATTCATGTGAAGCCCGAAAACACAAATTCCCAAAACTGTACGAAATGGAACTTTTGGGCCATCCTGTCGTCTGGGTTTGGCAATTTCTACAGGGCAACGTAGATGTCGATAAATTATGAAACTGGACTCCCTGGAAAGCTTGGCAAGTCTACTTTGCAGATAAATTATCACTGCTCGCGGAAAAATTCATCTGACGGACGAAAACACAAAAATCCCAAAACTGTCTGAAATGGAACTTTTGGGCCATCGTGTGGTGTGGGTTTGGCAATTTCTACAGGGCAACGTAGATGTCAATAAATTATGAAACTGGACTACTTGGAAAGTTTGGCAAGTCTACTTTTTCGATAAATTATCACCGCTAGCAGAAAAATTCATGTGATGCCCGAAAACACAAAAATCCAAAAACTGTACGAAATAGAACTTTTGGGCCATCCTGTCGTCTGGGTTTGGCAATTTCTACAGGGCAACGTCGACGTCGATAAATTATGAAACTGGACTCCCTGGAAAGCTTGGCAAGTCTACTTTGCAGATAAATTATCACCGCTCACAGAAAAATTCATGTGAAGCCCGAAAACACAAATTCCCAAAACTGTACGAAATGGAACTTTTGGGCCATCCTGTCGTCTGGGTTTGGCAATTTCTACAGGGCAACGTAGATGTCGATAAATTATGAAACTGGACTCCCTGGAAAGCTTGGCAAGTCTACTTTGCAGATAAATTATCACTGCTCGCGGAAAAATTCATCTGACGGACGAAAACACAAAAATCCCAAAACTGTCTGAAATGGAACTTTTGTGCCACCATGTGGTGTGGGTTTGGCAATTTCTACAGGGTAACGTAGATGTCGATAAATTATGAAACTGGACTCCCTGGAAAGCTTGGCAAGTCTACTTTGCAGATAAATTATCACTGCTCGCGGAAAAATTCATGTGAAGCCCGAAAACACAAAATTCCCAAAACTGTACGAAATGGAACTTTTGGGCCATCCTGTCGTCTGGGTTTGGCAATTTCTACAGGGCAACGTAGATGTCGATAAATTATGAAACCGGACTCCCTGGAAAGCTTGGCAAGTCTACTTTGCAGATAAATTATCACCGCTCGCGAAAAAAATCATCTGACAGACGAAAACACAAAAATCCCAAAACTGTCTGAAATGGAACTTTTGGGCGATCGTGTGGTGTGGGTTTGGAAATTTCTACAGGGCAACGTAGATGTCGATAACTTATGAAACCGGACTCCCTGGAAAGCTTGGCAAGTCTACTTTACAGATAAATTATCACTGCTCACCGAAAAATTCATCTGACGGATGAAAACACAAAATTCCCAAAACTGTCTGAAATGGAACTTTTGGGCCATCGTGTGGTGTGAGTTTGGCAATTTCTACAGGGCAACGTAGATATCAATAAATTATGAAACTGGACTACCTGGAAAGTTTGGCAAGTCTACTTTTTAGATAAATTATCACCGCTAGCAGAAAAATTCATGTGATGCCCGAAAACACAAAAATCCAAAAACTGTACGAAATAGAACTTTTGGGCCATCCTGTCGTCTGGGTTTGGCAATTTTTACAGGGCAACGTCGACGTCAATAAATTATGAAACTGGACTCCCTGGAAAGCTTGGCAAGTCTACTTTGCAGATAAATTATCACCGCTCACAGAAAAATTCATGTGAAGCCCGAAAACACAAAATTCCCAAAACTGTACGAAATGGAACTTTTGGGCCATCCTGTCGTCTGGGTTTGGCAATTTCTACAGGGCAACGTAGATGTCGATAAATAATGAAACCGGACTCCCTTGAAAGTTTGGCAAGTCTACTTTGCAGATAAATTATCACTGCTCGCGGAAAAATTCATCTGACGGACGAAAACACAAAAATCCCAAAACTGTCTGAAATGGAACTTTTGGGCGATCGTGTGGTGTGGGTTTGGCAATTTCTACAGGGTAACGTAGATGTCGATAAATTATGACACCAGACTCCCTTCAAAGCTCGGCAAGTCTACTTTGCAGATAGATTATCACCGCTCGCAGAAAAATTCATGAGACGCCCGAAAACACAAAAATACCAAAACTGTATGAAATGGAACTTTTGGGCGATCGTGTGGTGTGGGTTGGGCAATTTCTACAGGGCAACGTAGATGTCAATAAATTATGAAACTAGACTCCCTGGAAAGCTTGGCAAGTCTAATTTCCAGATAAATTATCACCGCTCGCAGAAAAATTCATGTGATGCTGGAAAAAACCAAAATCCAAACACTGTTTGAAATGGAACTTTTGGGCGATCGTGTGGTGTGGGTTTGGCAATTTCTACAGGGCAACGTAGATGTCGATAAATTATGAAACCGGACTCCCTACAAAGGTTGGCAAGTCTACTTTGCAGATAGATTATCACCGCTCGCAGAAAAATTCATGTGACGCCCGAAAACACAAAAATCCCAAAACTGTACGAAATGGAACTTTTGGGCGATCGTGTGGTCTGGGTTTGACAATTTCTACAGGTCAACGTCGATGTCGATAAATTATGAAACTGGATTCGCTGGAAAGCTTGGCATGTCTACTTTCCAGATAAATTATCACCGCTCGCAGAAAAATTCATGTGACTCCCGAAAACACAAAAATCCCAAAACTGTATGAAATGGAACTTTTGGGCCATCCTATCGTCTGGGTTTGGCAATTTCTACAGGGCAACGTCGATGTCGATAAATTATGAAACCTGATTCGCTGGAAAGCTTGGCAAGTCTACTTTCCAGATAAATTATCACCGCTCGCAGAAAAATTCATGTGATGCTGGAAAAAATACCAAAATCCAAAAACTCTTTGAAATGGAACTTTTGGGCGACCGTGTGGTGTGGGTTTGGCAATTTCTACAGGGCAACGTAGATGTCGATAAATTATGAAACCGGACTCCATGGAAAGCTTGGCAAGTCTACTTTGTAGATAAATTATCACCGCTCGCAGAAAAATTCATGTGACGCCCGAAAACACAAAAATCCCAAAACTGTACAAAATGGAACTTTTGGGCGATCGTGTGGTGTGGGTTTGGCAATTTCTACAGGGCAACGTAGATGTCGATAAATTATGAAACTGGACTCTCTCGAAAACTTGGCAAGTCTACTTTGCAGATAAATTATCACGGCTCGCGGAAAAATTCATCTGACGGATGAAAACACAAAAATCCAAAAACTGTGTGAAATGGAACTTTTGGGCGATCGTGTGGTGTGGGTTTGGCAATTTCTACAGGGCAACGTAGATGTCGATAAATTATGAAACCGGACTCCCTAAAAAGCTTGGCAAGTCTACTTTGTAGATAAATTATCACCGCTCGCAGAAAAATTCATGTGACGCCCGAAAGCACAAAAATCCCAAAACTGTACGAAATGGAACTTTTGGGCGATCGTGTGGTGTGGGTTTGGCAATTTCTACAGGGCAACTTCGATCTCGATAAATTATGAAACCGGATTCGCTGGAAAGCTTGGCAAGTCAACTTTCCAGATAAATTATCACCGCTAGCAGAAAAATTCATGTGATGCTGGAAAAATACAAAAATCCAAAAACAGTTTGGAATGGAACTTTTGGGCCATCGTGTGGTCTGCGTTTGGCAATTTCTACAGGGCAACGTAGATGTCGATAAATTATGAAACCAGACTCCCTGGAAAGCTTGGCAAGTCTACTTTGCAGATAAATTATCACTGCTCACAGAAAAATTCATGTGAAGCCCGAAAACACAAATTCCCAAAACTGTACGAAATGGAACTTTTGGGCCATCCTGTCGTCTGAGTTTGGCAATTTCTACAGGGCAACGTAGATGTCGATAAATTATGAAACTGGACTCCCTAGAAAGCTTGGCAAGTCTACTTTGCAGATAAATTATCACTGCTCGCGGAAAAATTCATCTGACGGACGAAAACACAAAAATCCCAAAACTGTCTGAAATGGAACTTTTGTGCCATCGTGTGGTGTGGGTTTGGCAATTTCTACAGGGCAACGTAGATGTCGATCAATTATGAAACTGGACTCCCTTGAAAGCTTGGCAAGTCTACTTTGCAGATAAATTATCACCGCTCGTAGAAAAATTCATGTGACGCCCGAAAACACAAAAATCCCAAAACTGTACGAAATGGAACTTTTGGGCCATCCTATCGTCTGGGTTTGGCAATTTCTACAGGGCAACGTAGATGTCGATAAATTATGAAACCGGACTCCCTGGAAAGCTTGGCAAGTCTACTTTGCAGATAAATTATCACCGCTCGCGGAAAAATTCATCTGACGGACGAAAACACAAAAATCCCAAAACTGTCTGAAATGGAACTTTTGGGCCATCGTGTGGTGTGCGTTTGGCAATTTCTACAGGGCAACGTAGATGTCGATAAATTATGAAACCGGACTCCCTGGAAAGCTTGGCAAGTCTACTTTCCAGATAAATTATCACCGCTTGCAGAAAAATTCATGTGACGCCCGAAAACACAAAAATCCCAAAACTGTACGAAATGGAACTTTTGGGCCATCCTGTCGTCTGGGTTTGGCAATTTCTACAGGGCAACGTAGATGTCGATAAATTATGAAACCGGACTCCCTGGAAAGCTTGGCAAGTCTACTTTGCAGATAAATTATCACCGCTCGCAGAAAAATTAATCTGACGTACGAAAACACAAAAATCCCAAAACTGTACGAAATGGAACTTTTGGGCCATCGTGTGGTTTGATTTTGGCAATTTCTACAGGGCAACGTAGATGTCGATAAATTATGAAACCGGACTCCCTGGAAAGCTTGGCAAGTCTACTTTCCACATAAATTATCACCGCTCGCAGAAAAATTCATGTGATGCTGGAAAAATACCACAACCCAAAAACTGTTTGAAATAGAACTTTTGGGCCATCGTGTGGTTTGCGTTTGGCAATTTCTACAGGGCAACGTAGATGTCAATAAATTATGAAACCAGACTCCTTGGAAAGCTTGGCAAGTCTACTTTGTAGATAAATTATCACCGCTTGCAGAAAAATTCATGTGATGCCCGAAAACACAAAAATCCCAAAACTGTACGAAATGGAACTTTTGGGCCATCCTGTCGTCTGGGTTTGGCAATTTCTACAGGGCAACGTAGATGTCGATAAATTATGAAACAGGACTCCCTGGAAAGCTTGGCAAGTCTACTTTCCAGATAAATTATCACCGCTCGCAGAAAAATTCATGTGATGCTGGAAAAATACCAAAATCCAAAAACTTTTTGAAATGGAACTTTTGGGCGACCGTGTGGTGTGGGTTTGGCAATTTCTACAGGGCAACGTAGATGTCGATAAATTATGAAACCGGACTCCATGGAAAGCTTGGCAAGTCTACTTTGTAGATAAATTATCACCGCTCGCAGAAAAATTCATGTGACGCCCGAAAACACAAAAATCCCAAAACTGTACAAAATGGAACTTTTGGGCGATCGTGTGATGTGGGTTTGGCAATTTCTACAGGGCAACGTAGATGTCGATAAATTATGAAACCAGACTCTCTCGAAAGCTTGGCAAGTCTACTTTGCAGATAAATTATCACGGCTCGCGGAAAAATTCATCTGACAGATGAAAACACAAAAATCCCAAAACTGTCTGAAATGGAACTTTTGGGCGATCGTGTGGTGTGGGTTTGGCAATTTCTACAGGGCAACGTAGATGTCGATAAATTATGAAACCAGACTCTCTCGAAAGCTTGGCAAGTCTACTTTGCAGATAAATTATCACGGCTCGCGGAAAAATTCATCTGACGGATGAAAACACAAAAATCCCAAAACTGTCTGAAATGGAACTTTTGGGCCATCTTGTGGTGTGGGTTTGGCAATTTCTACAGGGCAACGTAGATGTCGATAAATTATGAAACCGGACTCCCTTGAAAGCTTGGCAAATCCACTTTGCAGATAAATTATCACCGCTCACAGAAAAATTCATGTGACGCCCGAAAACACAAAAATCCCAAAACTGTACGAAATGGAACTTTTGGGCCATCCTGTCGTCTGGGTTTGGCAATTTCTACAGGGCAACGTCGATGTCAATAAATTATGAAACCGGATTCGCTGGAAAGCTTGGCAAGTCTACTTTCCAGATAAATTATCACCGCTCGCAGAAAAATTCATGTGATGCTGGAAAAAATACCAAAATCCAAAAACTGTTTGAAATGGAACTTTTGGGCCATCGTGTGGTCTGCGTTTGGCAATTTCTACAGGGCAACGTAGATGTCGATAAATTATGAAACCAGACTCCCTGGAGAGCTTGGCAAGTCTACTTTCCAGATAAATTATCACCGCTCGCAGAAAAATTCATGTGATGCTGGAAAAATACCAAAATCCAAAAACTGTTTGAAATGGAACTTTTGGGCAATCGTGTGGTGTGGGTTTGGCAATTTCTACAGGGCAACGTAGATGTCAATAAATTATGAAACTGGACTCCCTGGAAAGCTTGGCAAGTCAACTTTGCAGATAAATTATCACCGCTCGCAGAAAAATTCATGTGACGCCCGAAAACACAAAAATCCCAAAACTGTATGAAATGGAACTTTTGGGCGATCGTGAGGTGTGGGTTTGGCAATTTCTACAGGGCAACGTAGATGTCGATAAATTATGAAACAGGACTCCCTGGAAAGCTTGGCAAGTCTACTTTGCAGATAAATTATCACCGCTCGCAGAAAAATTCATGTGATGCTGGAAAAATACCAAAATCCAAAAACTCTTTGAAATGGAACTTTTGGGCGACCGTGTGGTGTGGGTTTGGCAATTTCTACAGGGCAACGTATATGTCGATAAATTATGAAACCGGACTCCATGGAAAGCTTGGCAAGTCTACTTTGGAGATAAATTATCACCGCTCGCAGAAAAATTCATGTGACGCCCGAAAACACAAAAATCCCAAAACTGTACAAAATGGAACTTTTGGGCGATCGTGTGGTGTGGGTTTGGCAATTTCTACAGGGCAACGTAGATGTCGATAAATTATGAAACCGGACTCTCTCGAAAGCTTGGCAAGTCTACTTTGCAGATAAATTATCACGGCTCGCGGAAAAATTCATCTGACGGATGAAAACACAAAAATCCCAAAACTGTCTGAAATGGAACTTTTGGGCCATCGTGTGGTGTGGGTTTGGCAATTTCTACAGGGCAACGTAGATGTCGATAAATTATGAAACCGGACTCCCTTGAAAGCTTGGCAAGTCCACTTTGCAGATAAATTATCACCGCTCACAGGAAAATTCATGTGACGCCCGAAAACACAAAAATCCCAAAACTGTACGAAATGGAACTTTTGGGCCATCCTGTCGTGTGGGTTTGGCAATTTCTACAGGGCAACGTCGACGTCGATAAATTATGAAACTGGACTCCCTGGAAAGCTTGGCAAATCTACTTTGCAGATAAATTATTACCGCTCGCGGAAAAATTCATGTGAAGCCCGAAAACACAAATTCCCAAAACTGTACGAAATGGAACTTTTGGGCCATCCTGTCGTCTGGGTTTGGCAATTTCTACAGGGCAACGTAGATGTCGATAAATTATGAAACTGGACTCCCTGGAAAGCTTGGCAAGTCTACTTTGCAGATAAATTATCACTGCTCGCGGAAAAATTCATCTGACGGACGAAAACACAAAAATCCCAAAACTGTCTGAAATGGAACTTTTGGGCCATCGTGTGGTGTGGGTTTGGCAATTTCTACAGGGCAACGTAGATGTCGATAAATTATGAAACCGGACTCCCTTGAAAGCTTGGCAAGTCCACTTTGCAGATAAATTATCACCGCTCACAGAAAAATTCATGTGACGCCCGAAAACACAAAAATCCCAAAACTGTACGAAATGGAACTTTTGGGCCATCCTGTCGTCTGGGTTTGGCAATTTCTACAGGGCAACGTAGATGTCGATAAATTATGAAACCGGACTCCCTGGAAAGCTTGGCAAGTCTACTTTGTAGATAAATTATCACCACTCGCAGAAAAATTCATGTGACGCCCGAAAACACAAAAATCCCAAAACTGTACGAAATGGAACTTTTGGGCCATCGTGTGGTGTGGGTTTGGCAATTTCTACAGGGCAACGTCGATGTCAATAAATTATGAAACCGGATTCGCTGGAAAGCTTGGCAAGTCTACTTTCCAGATAAATTATCACCGCTCGCAGAAAAATTCATGTGATGCTGGAAAAAATACCAAAATCCAAAAACTGTTTGAAATGGAACTTTTGGGCCATCGTGTGGTCTGCGTTTGGCAATTTCTACAGGGCAACGTAGATGTCGATAAATTATGAAACCAGACTCCCTGGAGAGCTTGGCAAGTCTACTTTCCAGATAAATTATCACCGCTCGCAGAAAAATTCATGTGATGCTGGAAAAATACCAAAATCCAAAAACTGTTTGAAATGGAACTTTTGGGCAATCGTGTGGTGTGGGTTTGGCAATTTCTACAGGGCAACGTAGATGTCAATAAATTATGAAACCGGACTCCCTGGAAAGCTTGGCAAGTCAACTTTGCAGATAAATTATCACCGCTCGCAGAAAAATTCATGTGACGCCCGAAAACACAAAAATCCCAAAACTGTACGAAATGGAACTTTTGGGAGATCGTGAGGTGTGGGTTTGGCAATTTCTACAGGGCAACGTAGATGTCGATAAATTATGAAACAGGACTCCCTGGAAAGCTTGGCAAGTCTACTTTCCAGATAAATTATCACCGCTCGCAGAAAAATTCATGTGATGCTGGAAAAATACCAAAATCCAAAAACTCTTTGAAATGGAACTTTTGGGCGACCGTGTGGTGTGGGTTTGGCAATTTCTACAGGGCAACGTAGATGTCGATAAATTATGAAACCGGACTCCATGGAAAGCTTGGCAAGTCTACTTTGTAGATAAATTATCACCGCTCGCAGAAAAATTCATGTGACGCCCGAAAATACAAAAATCCCAAAACTGTACAAAATGGAACTTTTGGGCGATCGTGTGGTGTGGGTTTGGCAATTTCTACAGGGCAACGTAGATGTCGATAAATTATGAAACCGGACTCTCTCGAAAGCTTGGCAAGTCTACTTTGCAGATAAATTATCACGGCTCGCGGAAAAATTCATCTGACGGATGAAAACACAAAAATCCAAAAACTGTGTGAAATGGAACTTTTGGGCGATCGTGTGGTGTGGGTTTGGCAATTTCTACAGGGCAACGTAGATGTCGATAAATTATGAAACCGGACTCCCTAAAAAGCTTGGCAAGTCTACTTTGTAGATAAATTATCACCGCTCGCAGAAAAATTCATGTGACGCCCGAAAGCACAAAAATCCCAAAACTGTACGAAATGGAACTTTTGGGCGATCGTGTGGTGTGGGTTTGGCAATTTCTACAGGGCAACTTCGATCTCGATAAATTATGAAACCGGATTCGCTGGAAAGCTTGGCAAGTCAACTTTGCAGATAAATTATTACCGCTCGCGGAAAAATTCATGTGAAGCCCGAAAACACAAATTCCCAAAACTGTACGAAATGGAACTTTTGGGCCATCCTGTCGTCTGGGTTTGGCAATTTCTACAGGGCAACGTAGATGTCGATAAATTATGAAACTGGACTCCCTGGAAAGCTTGGCAAGTCTACTTTGCAGATAAATTATCACTGCTCGCGGAAAAATTCATCTGACGGACGAAAACACAAAAATCCCAAAACTGTCTGAAATGGAACTTTTGGGCCATCGTGTGGTGTGGGTTTGGCAATTTCTACAGGGCAACGTAGATGTCGATAAATTATGAAACCGGACTCCCTTGAAAGCTTGGCAAGTCCACTTTGCAGATAAATTATCACCGCTCACAGAAAAATTCATGTGACGCCCGAAAACACAAAAATCCCAAAACTGTACGAAATGGAACTTTTGGGCCATCCTGTCGTCTGGGTTTGGCAATTTCTACAGGGCAACGTAGATGTCGATAAATTATGAAACCGGACTCCCTGGAAAGCTTGGCAAGTCTACTTTGTAGATAAATTATCACCACTCGCAGAAAAATTCATGTGACGCCCGAAAACACAAAAATCCCAAAACTGTACGAAATGGAACTTTTGGGCCATCGTGTGGTGTGGGTTTGGCAATTTCTACAGGGCAACGTCGATGTCAATAAATTATGAAACCGGATTCGCTGGAAAGCTTGGCAAGTCTACTTTCCAGATAAATTATCACCGCTCGCAGAAAAATTCATGTGATGCTGGAAAAAATACCAAAATCCAAAAACTGTTTGAAATGGAACTTTTGGGCCATCGTGTGGTCTGCGTTTGGCAATTTCTACAGGGCAACGTAGATGTCGATAAATTATGAAACCAGACTCCCTGGAGAGCTTGGCAAGTCTACTTTCCAGATAAATTATCACCGCTCGCAGAAAAATTCATGTGATGCTGGAAAAATACCAAAATCCAAAAACTGTTTGAAATGGAACTTTTGGGCAATCGTGTGGTGTGGGTTTGGCAATTTCTACAGGGCAACGTAGATGTCGATAAATTATGAAACCAGACTCCCTGGAGAGCTTGGCAAGTCTACTTTCCAGATAAATTATCACCGCTCGCAGAAAAATTCATCTGATGCTGGAAAAATACCAAAATCCAAAAACTGTTTGAAATGGAACTTTTGGGCAATCGTGTGGTGTGGGTTTGGCAATTTCTACAGGGCAACGTAGATGTCAATAAATTATGAAACCGGACTCCCTGGAAAGCTTGGCAAGTCAACTTTGCAGATAAATTATCACCGCTCGCAGAAAAATTCATGTGACGCCCGAAAACACAAAAATCCCAAAACTGTCTGAAATGGAACTTTTGGGCCATCGTGTGGTGTGGGTTTGGCAATTTCTACAGGGCAACGTAGATGTCGATAAATTATGAAACCGGACTCCCTTGAAAGCTTGGCAAGTCCACTTTGCAGATAAATTATCACCGCTCACAGAAAAATTCATGTGACGCCCGAAAACACAAAAATCCCAAAACTGTACGAAATGGAACTTTTGGGCCATCCTGTCGTCTGGGTTTGGCAATTTCTACAGGGCAACGTAGATGTCGATAAATTATGAAACTGGACTCCCTTGAAAGCTTGGCAAGTCTACTTTGCAGATAAATTATCACCGCTCGTAGAAAAATTCATGTGACGCCCGAAAACACAAAAATCCCAAAACTGTACGAAATGGAACTTTTGGGCGATCCTCTGGTGTGGGTTTGGCAATTTCTACAGGGCAACGTAGATGTCGATAAATTATGAAACCGGACTCCCTGGAAAGCTTGGGAAGTCTACTTTGCAGATAAATTATCACGGCTCGCGGAAAAATTCATCTGACGGACGAAAACACAAAAATCCCAAAACTGTCTGAAATGGAACTTTTGGGCCATCGTGTGGTGTGGGTTTGGCAATTTCTACAGGGCAACGTAGATGTCGATAAATTATGAAACCGGACTCCCTTGAAAGCTTGGCAAGTCCACTTTGCAGATAAATTATCACCGCTCACAGAAAAATTCATGTGACGCCCGAAAACACAAAAATCCCAAAACTGTACGAAATGGAACTTTTGGGCCATCCTGTCGTGTGGGTTTGGCAATTTCTACAGGGCAACGTCGACGTCGATAAATTATGAAACTGGACTCCCTGGAAAGCTTGGCAAATCTACTTTGCAGATAAATTATTACCGCTCGCGGAAAAATTCATGTGAAGCCCGAAAACACAAAAATCCCAAAACTGTACGAAATGGAACTTTTGGGAGATCGTGAGGTGTGGGTTTGGCAATTTCTACAGGGCAACGTAGATGTCGATAAATTATGAAACAGGACTCCCTGGAAAGCTTGGCAAGTCTACTTTCCAGATAAATTATCACCGCTCGCAGAAAAATTCATGTGATGCTGGAAAAATACCAAAATCCAAAAACTCTTTGAAATGGAACTTTTGGGCGACCGTGTGGTGTGGGTTTGGCAATTTCTACAGGGCAACGTAGATGTCGATAAATTATGAAACCGGACTCCATGGAAAGCTTGGCAAGTCTACTTTGTAGATAAATTATCACCGCTCGCAGAAAAATTCATGTGACGCCCGAAAACACAAAAATCCCAAAACTGTACAAAATGGAACTTTTGGGCGATCGTGTGGTGTGGGTTTGGCAATTTCTACAGGGCAACGTAGATGTCGATAAATTATGAAACCGGACTCTCTCGAAAGCTTGGCAAGTCTACTTTGCAGATAAATTATCACGGCTCGCGGAAAAATTCATCTGACGGATGAAAACACAAAAATCCAAAAACTGTGTGAAATGGAACTTTTGGGCGATCGTGTGGTGTGGGTTTGGCAATTTCTACAGGGCAACGTAGATGTCGATAAATTATGAAACCGGACTCCCTAAAAAGCTTGGCAAGTCTACTTTGTAGATAAATTATCACCGCTCGCAGAAAAATTCATGTGACGCCCGAAAGCACAAAAATCCCAAAACTGTACGAAATGGAACTTTTGGGCGATCGTGTGGTGTGGGTTTGGCAATTTCTACAGGGCAACTTCGATCTCGATAAATTATGAAACCGGATTCGCTGGAAAGCTTGGCAAGTCAACTTTGCAGATAAATTATTACCGCTCGCGGAAAAATTCATGTGAAGCCCGAAAACACAAATTCCCAAAACTGTACGAAATGGAACTTTTGGGCCATCCTGTCGTCTGGGTTTGGCAATTTCTACAGGGCAACGTAGATGTCGATAAATTATGAAACTGGACTCCCTGGAAAGCTTGGCAAGTCTACTTTGCAGATAAATTATCACTGCTCGCGGAAAAATTCATCTGACGGACGAAAACACAAAAATCCCAAAACTGTCTGAAATGGAACTTTTGGGCCATCGTGTGGTGTGGGTTTGGCAATTTCTACAGGGCAACGTAGATGTCGATAAATTATGAAACCGGACTCCCTTGAAAGCTTGGCAAGTCCACTTTGCAGATAAATTATCACCGCTCACAGAAAAATTCATGTGACGCCCGAAAACACAAAAATCCCAAAACTGTACGAAATGGAACTTTTGGGCCATCCTGTCGTCTGGGTTTGGCAATTTCTACAGGGCAACGTAGATGTCGATAAATTATGAAACCGGACTCCCTGGAAAGCTTGGCAAGTCTACTTTGTAGATAAATTATCACCACTCGCAGAAAAATTCATGTGACGCCCGAAAACACAAAAATCCCAAAACTGTACGAAATGGAACTTTTGGGCCATCGTGTGGTGTGGGTTTGGCAATTTCTACAGGGCAACGTCGATGTCAATAAATTATGAAACCGGATTCGCTGGAAAGCTTGGCAAGTCTACTTTCCAGATAAATTATCACCGCTCGCAGAAAAATTCATGTGATGCTGGAAAAAATACCAAAATCCAAAAACTGTTTGAAATGGAACTTTTGGGCCATCGTGTGGTCTGCGTTTGGCAATTTCTAAAGGGCAACGTAGATGTCGATAAATTATGAAACCAGACTCCCTGGAGAGCTTGGCAAGTCTACTTTCCAGATAAATTATCACCGCTCGCAGAAAAATTCATGTGATGCTGGAAAAATACCAAAATCCAAAAACTGTTTGAAATGGAACTTTTGGGCAATCGTGTGGTGTGGGTTTGGCAATTTCTACAGGGCAACGTAGATGTCGATAAATTATGAAACCAGACTCCCTGGAGAGCTTGGCAAGTCTACTTTCCAGATAAATTATCACCGCTCGCAGAAAAATTCATCTGATGCTGGAAAAATACCAAAATCCAAAAACTGTTTGAAATGGAACTTTTGGGCAATCGTGTGGTGTGGGTTTGGCAATTTCTACAGGGCAACGTAGATGTCAATAAATTATGAAACCGGACTCCCTGGAAAGCTTGGCAAGTCAACTTTGCAGATAAATTATCACCGCTCGCAGAAAAATTCATGTGACGCCCGAAAACACAAAAATCCCAAAACTGTCTGAAATGGAACTTTTGGGCCATCGTGTGGTGTGGGTTTGGCAATTTCTACAGGGCAACGTAGATGTCGATAAATTATGAAACCGGACTCCCTTGAAAGCTTGGCAAGTCCACTTTGCAGATAAATTATCACCGCTCACAGAAAAATTCATGTGACGCCCGAAAACACAAAAATCCCAAAACTGTACGAAATGGAACTTTTGGGCCATCCTGTCGTCTGGGTTTGGCAATTTCTACAGGGCAACGTAGATGTCGATAAATTATGAAACTGGACTCCCTTGAAAGCTTGGCAAGTCTACTTTGCAGATAAATTATCACCGCTCGTAGAAAAATTCATGTGACGCCCGAAAACACAAAAATCCCAAAACTGTACGAAATGGAACTTTTGGGCGATCCTCTGGTGTGGGTTTGGCAATTTCTACAGGGCAACGTAGATGTCGATAAATTATGAAACCGGACTCCCTGGAAAGCTTGGGAAGTCTACTTTGCAGATAAATTATCACGGCTCGCGGAAAAATTCATCTGACGGACGAAAACACAAAAATCCCAAAACTGTCTGAAATGGAACTTTTGGGCCATCGTGTGGTGTGGGTTTGGCAATTTCTACAGGGCAACGTAGATGTCGATAAATTATGAAACCGGACTCCCTTGAAAGCTTGGCAAGTCCACTTTGCAGATAAATTATCACCGCTCACAGAAAAATTCATGTGACTCCCGAAAACACAAAAATCCCAAAACTGTACGAAATGGAACTTTTGGGCCATCCTGTCGTCTGGGTTTGGCAATTTCTACAGGGCAACGTATATGTCGATAAATTATGAAACTGGACTCCCTGGAAAGCTTGGCAAGTCTACTTTGCAGATAAATTATCACCACTCGCAGAAAAATTCATGTGACGCCCGAAAACACAAAAATCCCAAAACTGTACGAAATGGAACTTTTGGGCCATCCTGTCGTCTGGGTTTGGCAATTTCTACAGGGCAACGTAGATGTCGATAAATTATGAAACCGGACTCCCTGGAAAGCTTGGCAAGTCTACTTTGTAGATAAATTATCACCACTCGCAGAAAAATTCATGTGACGCCCGAAAACACAAAAATCCCAAAACTGTACGAAATGGAACTTTTGGGCCATCGTGTGGTGTGGGTTTGGCAATTTCTACAGGGCAACGTCGATGTCAATAAATTATGAAACCGGATTCGCTGGAAAGCTTGGCAAGTCTACTTTCCAGATAAATTATCACCGCTCGCAGAAAAATTCATGTGATGCTGGAAAAAATACCAAAATCCAAAAACTGTTTGAAATGGAACTTTTGGGCCATCGTGTGGTCTGCGTTTGGTAATTTCTACAGGGCAACGTAGATGTCGATAAATTATGAAACCAGACTCCCTGGAGAGCTTGGCAAGTCTACTTTCCAGATAAATTATCACCGCTCGCAGAAAAATTCATGTGATGCTGGAAAAATACCAAAATCCAAAAACTGTTTGAAATGGAACTTTTGGGCAATCGTGTGGTGTGGGTTTGGCAATTTCTACAGGGCAACGTAGATGTCAATAAATTATGAAACTGGACTCCCTGGAAAGCTTGGCAAGTCAACTTTGCAGATAAATTATCACCGCTCACAGAAAAATTCATGTGACGCACGAAAACACAAAAATCCCAAAACTGTACGAAATGGAACTTTTGGGCCATCCTGTCGTCTGGGTTTGGCAATTTCTACAGGGCAACGTAGATGTCGATAAATTATGAAACTGGACTCCCTGGAAAGCTAGGCAAGTCTACTTTGCAGATAAATTATCACCGCTCGCAGAAAAATTCATGTGATGCTGGAAAAATACCAAAATCCAAAAACTTTTTGAAATGGAACTTTTGGGCGACCGTGTGGTGTGGGTTTGGCAATTTCTACAGGGCAACGTAGATGTCGATAAATTATGAAACCGGACTCCCTTGAAAGCTTGGCAAGTCCACTTTGCAGATAAATTATCACCGCTCACAGAAAAATTCATGTGATGCCCAAAAACACAAAAATCCCAAAACTGTACGAAATGGAACTTTTGGGCCATCCTGTCGTCTGGGTTTGGCAATTTCTACAGGGCAACGTAGATGTCGATAAATTATGAAACTGGACTCCCTGGAAAGCTTGGCAAGTCTACTTTGCAGATAAATTATCACTGCTCGCGGAAAAATTCATCTGACGGACGAAAACACAAAAATCCCAAAACTGTCTGAAATGGAACTTTTGTGCCATCGTGTGGTCTGCGTTTGGCAATTTCTACAGGGCAACGTAGATGTCGATCAATTATGAAACTGGACTCCGTTGAAAGCTTGGCAAGTCTACTTTGCAGATAAATTATCACCGCTCGTAGAAAAATTCATGTGACGCCCGAAAACACAAAAATCCCAGAACTGTACGAAAAGGAACTTTTGGGCCATCCTGTCGTCTGGGTTTGGCAATTTCTACAGGGCAACGTAGATGTCGATAAATTATGAAACCGGACTCCCTGGAAAGCTTGGCAAGTCTACTTTGCAGATAAATTATCACCACTCGCAGAAAAATTCATGTGACGCCCGAAAACACAAAAATCCCAAAACTGTACGAAATGGAACTTTTGGGCCATCGTGTGGTGTGGGTTTGGCAATTTCTACAGGGCAACGTCGATGTCAATAAATTATGAAACCGGATTCGCTGGAAAGCTTGGCAAGTCTACTTTCCAGATAAATTATCACCGCTCGCAGAAAAATTCATGTGATGCTGGAAAAAATACCAAAATCCCAAAACTGTACGAAATGGAACTTTTGGGCCATCCTGTCGTCTGGGTTTGGCAATTTCTACAGGGCAACGTCGACGTCGATAAATTATGAAACTGGACTCCCTGGAAAGGTGGCAAATCTACTTTGCAGATAAATTATTACCGCTCGCAGAAAAATTCATGTGACGCCCGAAAACACAAAAATCCCAAAACTGTACGAAATGGAACTTTTGGGCGATCCTCTGGTGTGGGTTTGGCAATTTCTACAGGGCAACGTAGATGTCGATAAATTATGAAACCGGACTCCCTGGAAAGCTTGGGAAGTCTACTTTGCAGATAAATTATCACGGCTCGCGGAAAAATTCATCTGACGGACGAAAACACAAAAATCCCAAAACTGTCTGAAATGGAACTTTTGGGCCATCGTGTGGTGTGGGTTTGGCAATTTCTACAGGGCAACGTAGATGTCGATAAATTATGAAACCGGACTCCCTTGAAAGCTTGGCAAGTCCACTTTGCATATAAATTATCACCGCTCACAGAAAAATTCATGTGACTCCCGAAAACACAAAAATCCCAAAACTGTACGAACTGGAACTTTTGGGCCATCCTGTCGTCTGGGTTTGGCAATTTCTACAGGGCAACGTCGACGTCGATAAATTATGAAACTGTACTCTCTGGAAAGCTTGGCAAATCTATTTTGCAGATAAATTATTACCGCTTGCAGAAAAATTCATCTGACGTACGAAAACACAAAAATCCCAAAACTGTCTGGAATGGAACTTTTGGGCCATCGTGTGGTCTGGGTTTGGCAATTTCTACAGGGCAACGTCGATGTCGATAAATTATGAAACCCGATTCGCTGGAAAGCTTGGCAAGTATATTTCCAGATAAATTATCACCGCTCGCAGAAAAATTCATGTGACTCCCGAAAACACAAAAATCCCAAAACTATACGAAATGGAACTTTTGGTCCATCCTGTCGTCTGGGTTTGGCAATTTCTACAGGGCAACGTCGACGTCGATAAATTATGAAACTGGACTCCCTGGAAAGGTGGCAAATCTACTTTGCAGATAAATTATTACCGCTCGCAGAAAAATTCATGTGACGCCCGAAAACACAAAAATCCCAAAACTGTACGAAATGGAACTTTTGGGCGATCCTCTGGTGTGGGTTTGGCAATTTCTACAGGGCAACGTAGATGTCGATAAATTATGAAACCGGACTCCCTGGAAAGCTTGGCAAGTCTACTTTGCAGATAAATTATCACCGCTCACAGAAAAATTCATGTGAAGCCCGAAAACACAAATTCCCAAAACTGTACGAAATGGAACTTTTGGGCCATCCTGTCGTCTGGGTTTGGCAATTTCTACAGGGCAACGTCGACATCGATAAATTATGAAACTGGACTCCCTGGAAAGCTTGGCAAATCTACTTTGCAGATAAATTATTACCGCTCGCAGAAAAATTCATGTGACGCCCGAAAACACAAAAATCCTAAAACTGTACGAAATGGAACTTTTGGGCGATCCTGTGGTGTGGGTTTGGCAATTTCTACAGGGCAACGTCGATCTCGATAAATTATGAAACCAGATTCACTGGAAAGCTTGGCAAGTCTACTTTCCAGATAAATTATCACCGCTCGCAGAAAATTTCATGTGATGCTGGAAAAATACCAAAATCCAAAAACTGTTTGAAATGGAACTTTTGGGCCATCGTGTGGTCTGCGTTTGGCAATTTCTACAGGGCAACGTAGGTGTCGATAAATTATGAAACCAGACTCCCTGGAAAGCTTGGCAAGTCTACTTTGCAGATAAATTATCACCGCTCGCAGAAAAATTCATGTGACGCCCGAAAACACAAAAATCCCAAAACTGTACGAAATGGAACTTTTGGGCCATCCTGTCGTCTGGGTTTGGCAATTTCTACAGGGCAACGTCGATGTCGATAAATTATGAAACTGGACTCCCTGGAAAGCTTGGCAAATCTACTTTGCAGATAAATTATTACCGCTCGCAGAAAAATTCATCTGACGTACGAAAACACAAAAATCCCAAAACTGTCTGAAATGGCACTTTTGGGCCATCGTGTGGTCTGGGTTCGGCAATTTCTACAGGGCAACGTAGATGTCCATAAATTATGAAACTGGACTCCTTGGAAAGCTTGGCAAGTCTACTTTGTAGATAAATTATCACCGCTCGCAGAAAAATTCATGTGACGCCCGAAAACACAAAAATCCCAAAACTGTACGAAATAGAACTTTTGGGCGATCGTGTGGTGTGGGTTCGGCAATTTCTACAGGGCAACGTCGATGTCGATAAATTATGAAACCGGATTCGCTGGAAAGCTTGGCAAGTCTACCTTCCAGATAAATTATCACTGCTCGCGGAAAATTTCATCTGACGGACGAAAACACAAAAATCCCAAAACTGTCCGAAATGGAACTTTTGGGCCATCGTGTGGTGTGGGTTTGGCAATTTCTACAGGCCAACGTAGATGTCGATAAATTATGAAACCAGACTCCCTGGAAAGCTTGGCAAGTCTACTTTCTAGATAAATTATCACCGCTCGCAGAAAAATTCATGTGATGCTGGAAAAATACCAAAATCCAAAAACTGTTTGAAATGGAACTTTTGGGCCATCGTGTGGTATGCGTTTGGCAATTTCTACAGGGCAACGTAGATGTCAATAAATTATGAAACCGGACTCCCTGGAAAGCTTGGCAAATCTACTTTGCAGATAAATTATTACCGCTCGCAGAAAAATTCATCTGACGTACGAAAACACAAAAATCCTAAAACTGTCTGACATGGAACTTTTGGGACATCGTGTGGTATGGGTTTGGCAATTTCTACAGGGCAACGTAGATGTCGATAAATTATGAAACCGGAGTCTCTGGAAAGCTTGGCAAGTCTACTTTGCAGATAACTTATCACCGCTCGCAGAAAAATTCATCTGACACCCGAAAACACAAAAATCCCACAACTGTGCGAAATGGAACTTTTGGGCCATCCCGTGGTGTGTGTTTGGCAATTTCTACAGGGCAACGTAGATGTCCATAAATTATGAAACTGGACTCCCTGGAAAGCTTGGCAAGTCTACTTTGCAGATAAATTATCACCGCTCGCAGAAAAATTCATCTGACACCCGAAAACACAAAAATCCCAAAACTGTCTGACATGGAACTTTTGGGACATCGTGTGGTATGGGTTTGGCAATTTCTACAGGGCAACGTAGATGTCGATAAATTATGAAACCGGAGTCTCTGGAAAGCTTGGCAAGTCTACTTTGCAGATAACTTATCACCGCTCGCAGAAAAATTCATCTGGCACCCGAAAACACAAAAATCCCAAAACTGTACAAAATGGAACTTTTGGGCCATCCCGTGGTGTGTGTTTGGCAATTTCTACAGGGCAACGTAGATGTCGATAAATTATGAAACTGGACTCCCTGGAAAGCTTGGCAAGTCTACTTTGCAGATAAATTATCACCGCTCGCAGAAAAATTCATCTGACACCCGAAAACACAAAAACCCCGCAACTGTCTGACATGGAACTTTTGGGACATCGTGTGGTATGGGTTTGGCAATTTCTACAGGGCAACGTAGATGTCGATAAATTATGAAACTGGACTCCCTGGAAAGCTTGGCAAGTCTACTTTGCAGATAAATTATCACCGCTCGCAGAAAAATTCATCTGACACCCGAAAACACAAAAACCCCGCAACTGTCTGACATGGAACTTTTGGGACATCGTGTGGTATGGGTTTGGCAATTTCTACAGGGCAACGTAGATGTCGATAAATTATGAAACCGGAGTCTCTGGAAAGCTTGGCAAGTCTACTTTGCAGATAACTTATCACCGCTCGCAGAAAAATTCATGTGACACCCGAAAACACAAAAATCCCAAAACTGTGCAAAATGGAACTTTTGGGCCATCCCGTGGTGTGTGTTTGGCAATTTCCCAAAACTGTCCGAAATGGAACTTTTGGGCGATCCTGTGGTGTGGGTTTGGTAATTTCTACAGGGCAACGTCGATCTCGATAAATTATGAAACCAGATTCGCTGGAAAGCTTGGCAAGTCTACTTTCCAGATAAATTATCACCGCTCGCAGAAAAATTCATGTGATGCTGGAAAAATACCAAAATCCAAAAACTGTTTGAAATGGAACTTTTGGGCCATCGTGTGGTCTGCGTTTGGCAATTTCTACAGGGCAACGTAGATGTCGATAAATTATGAAACCAGACTCCCTGGAAAACTTGGCAAGTCTACTTTGCAGATAAATTATCACCGCTCACAGAAAAATTCATGTGAAGCCCGAAAACACAAATTCCCAAAACTGTACGAAATAGAACTTTTGGGCCATCCTGTCGTCTGGGTTTGGCAATTTCTACAGGGCAACGTAGATGTCGATAAATTATGAAACTGGACTCCTTGGAAAGCTTGGCAAGTCTACTTTGCAGATAAATTATTACCGCTAGCAGAAAAATTCATCTGACGTACGAAAACACAGAAATCCCAAAACTGTCTGAAATTGAACTTTTACGCCATCGTGTGGTCTGGGTTTGGCAATTTCTACAGGGCAACGTAGATGTCGATAAATTATGAAACCAGACTCCCTGGAAAGCTTGGCAAGTCTAATTTACAGATAAATTATCACCGCTCGCAGAAAAATTGTTTTGACGTCCGAAAACACAACAAATCCCAAAACTGTCCGAAATGGAACGTTTGGGCCATCGTGTGGTGTTGGTTTGGCAATTTCTACAGGGCAACGTAGATGTCGATAAATTATGAAACCAGACTCCCTGGAAAGCTTGGCAAGTATACTTTCCAGATAAATTATCACCGTTCGCAGAAAAATTCATGTGATGCTGGAAAAATACCAAAATCCAAAAACTGTTTGAAATGGAACTTTTGGGCCATCGTGTGGTGTGGGTTTGGCAATTTCTACAGGGCAACGTAGATGTCAATAAATTATGAAACCGGACTCCCTACAAAGCTTGGCAAGTCTACTTTGCAGGTAGATTATCACCGCTCGCAGAAAAATTCATGTGACGCTCGAAAACACAAAAATCCCCAAACTGTACAAAATGGAACTTTTGGGCGATCGTGTGGTCTGGGTTTGGCAATTTCTACAGGGCAACGTCGATGTCGATAAATTATGAAACCGGATTCGCTGGAAAGCTTGGCAAGTCTACTTTCCAGATAAATTATCACCGCTCGCAGAAAAATTCATGTGACTCCCGAAAACACAAAAATCTAAAAACTGTACGAAATGGAACTTTTGGGCCATCCTGTCGTCTGGGTTTGGCAATTTCTACAGGGCAACGTCGATGCCGATAAATTATGAAACCGGATTCGCTGGAAAGCTTGGCAAGTCTACTTTCCAGATAAATTATCACCGCTCGCAGAAAAATTCATGTGATGCTGGAAAAATACCAAAATCCAAAAACTGTTTGAAATGGATCTTTTGGGCGATCGTGTGGTGTGGGTTTGGCAATTTCTACAGGGCAACGTAGATGTCGATAAATTATGAAACTGGACTCCCTGGAAAGCTTGGCAAGTCTACTTTGTAGATAAATTATCACCGCTCGCAGAAAAATTCATGTGACGCCCGAAAGCACAAAAATCCCAAAACTGTACGAAATGGAACTTGTGGGCGATCGTGTGGTGTGGGTTTGGCAATTTCTACAGGGCAACGTAGATGTCAATATATTATGAAACCGGACTCCCTGGAAAGCTTGGCAAGTCTACTTTCCACATAAATTATCACCGCTCGCAGAAAAATTCATGTGATGCTGGAAAAATACCAAAATCCAAAAACTGTTTGAAATGGAACTTTTGGGCCATCGTGTGGTCTGCGTTTGGCAATTTCTACAGGGCAACGTAGATGTCGATAAATTATGAAACCAGACTCCTTGGAAAGCTTGGCAAGTCTACTTTGTAGATAAATTATCACCGCTCGCAGAAAAATTCATGTGACGCCCGAAAGCACAAAAATCCCAAAACTGTACGAAATGGAACTTTTGGGCGATCGTGTGGTGTGGGTTTGGCAATTTCTACAGGGCAACGTTGATCTCGATAAATTATGAAACCGGATTCGCTGGAAAGCTTGGCAAGTCTACTTTCCAGATAAATTATCACCGCTCGCAGAAAAATTCATGTGATGCTGGAAAAATACCAAAATCCAAAAACTGTTTGAAATGGAACTTTTGAGCCATCGTGTGGTCTGCGTTTGGCAATTTCTACAGGGCAACGTAGATGTCGATAAATTATGAAACCAGACTCCCTGGAAAGCTTGGCAAGTCTACTTTGCAGATAAATTATCACCGCTCACAGAAAAATTCATGTGAAGCCCGAAAACACAAATTCCCAAAACTGTACGAAATGGAACTTTTGGGCCATCCTGTCGTCTGGGTTTGGCAATTTCTACAGGGCAACGTCGACGTCGATAAATTATGAAACTGGACTCCCTGGAAAGCTTGGCAAATCTACTTTGCAGATAAATTATTACCGCTCGCAGAAAAATTCATGTGACGCCGAAAACACAAAAATCCTAAAACTGTACGAAATGGAACTTTTGGGCGATCCTGTGGTGTGGGTTTGGCAATTTCTACAGGGCAACGTCGATCTCAATAAATTATGAAACCAGATTCACTGGAAAGCTTGGCAAGTCTACTTTCCAGATAAATTATCACCGCTCGCAGAAAATTTCATGTGATGCTGGAAAAATACCAAAATCCAAAAACTGTTTGAAATGGAACTTTTGGGCCATCGTGTGGTCTGCGTTTGGCAATTTCTACAGGGCAACGTAGGTGTCGATAAATTATGAAACCAGACTCCCTGGAAAGCTTGGCAAGTCTACTTTGCAGATAAATTATCACCGCTCGCAGAAAAATTCATGTGACGCCCGAAAACACAAAAATCCCAAAACTGTACGAAATGCAACTTTTGGGCCATCCTGTCGTCTGGGTTTGGCAATTTCTACAGGGCAACGTCGACGTCGATAAATTATGAAACCGGACTCCCTGGAAAGCTTGGCAAGTCTACTTTGCAGATAAATTATCACTGCTTGCGGAAAAATTCATCTGACGGACGAAAACACAAAAATCCCAAAACTGTCTGAAATGGAACTTTTGGGCGATCGTGTGGTGTGGGTTTGGCAATTTCTACAGGGTAACGTAGATGTCGATAAATTATGAAACCAGACTCCCTGGAAAGCTTGGCAAGTCTACTTTGCAGATAAATTATCACCGCTCGCGGAAAAATTCATCTGACGGACGAAAACACAAAAATCCCAAAACTGTCTGAAATGGAACTTTTGGGCCATCGTGTGGTCTGGGTTTTGCAATTTCTACAGGGCAACGTAGATGTCGATAAATTATGAAACCGGACTCCCTGGAAAGTTTCTCAAGTCTACTTTGTAGATAAATTATCACCGCTCGCAGAAAAATTCATCTGACGCTCGAAAACATAAAAATCCCAAAACTGTCTGAAATGGAACTTTTGGGCCATCGTGTGGTGTGGGTTTGGCAATTTCTACAGGGCAACGTAGATGTCGATAAATTATGAAACCGGACTCCCTGGAAAGCTTGGAAAGTCTACTTTACAGATAAATTATCACTGCTCACGGAAAAATTCATCTGACGGATGAAAACACAAAATTCCCAAAACTGTCTGAAATGGAACTTTTGGGCCATCGTGTGGTGTGAGTTTGGCAATTTCTACAGGGCAACGTAGATATCAATAAATTATGAAACTGGACTACCTGGAAAGTTTGGCAAGTCTACTTTCCAGATAAATTATCACCGCTAGCAGAAAAATTCATGTGATGCCCGAAAACACAAAAATCCCAAAACTGTACGAAATGGAACTTTTGGGCCATCCTGTCGTCTGGGTTTGGCAATTTCTACAGGGCAATGTCGACGTCGATAAATTATGAAACTGGACTCCCTGGAAAGCTTGGCAAATCTACTTTGCAGATAAATTATTACCGCTCGCAGAAAAATTCATGTGACGCCCGAAAACACAAAAATCCCAAAACTGTACGAAATGGAACTTTTGGGCGATCCTGTGGTGTGGGTTTGGCAATTTCTACAGGGCAACGTCGATCTCGATAAATTATGAAACCAGATTCGCTGGAAAGCTTGGCAAGTCTACTTTCCAGATAAATTATCACCGATCGCAGAAAAATTCATGTGATGCTGGAAAAATACCAAAATCCAAAAACTGTTTGAAATGGAACTTTTGGGCCATCGTGTGGTCTGCGTTTGGCAATTTCTACAGGGTAACGTAGATGTCGATAAATTATGAAACCAGACTCCCTGGAAAGCTTGGCAAGTCTACTTTGCAGATAAATTATCACCGCTCACAGAAAAATTCATGTGAAGCCCGAAAACACAAATTCCCAAAACTGTACGAAATGGAACTTTTGGGCCATCCTGTCGCTGGGTTTGGCAATTTCTACAGGGCAACGTCGACGTCGATAAATTATGAAACTGGACTCCCTGGAAAGCTTGGCAAATCTACTTTGCAGATAAATTATGACCGCTCGCAGAAAAATTCATGTGACGCCCGAAAACACAAAATTCCCAAAACTGTCTGAAATGGAACTTTTGGGCCATCGTGTGGTGTGAGTTTGGCAATTTCTACAGGGCAACGTAGATATCAATAAATTATGAAACTGGACTACCTGGAAAGTTTGGCAAGTCTACTTTCCAGATAAATTATCACCGCTAGCAGAAAAATTCATGTGATGCCCGAAAACACAAAAATCCCAAAACTGTACGAAATGGAACTTTTGGGCCATCCTGTCGTCTGGGTTTGGCAATTTCTACAGGGCAACGTCGACGTCGATAAATTATGAAACTGGACTCCCTGGAAAGCTTGGCAAATCTACTTTGCAGATAAATTATGACCGCTCGCAGAAAAATTCATGTGACGCCCGAAAACACAAAAATCCCAAAACTGTACGAAATGGAACTTTTGGGCGATCCTGTGGTGTGGGTTTGGTAATTTCTACAGGGCAACGTCGATCTCGATAAATTATGAAACCGGATTCGCTGGAAAGCTTGGCAAGTCTACTTTCCAGATAAATTATCACCGCTCGCAGAAAAATTCATGTGATGCTGGAAAAATACCAAAATCCAAAAACTGTTTGAAATGGAACTTTTGGGCCATCGTGTCGTCTGGGTTTGGCAATTTCTACAGGGCATCGTAGATGTCGATAAATTATGAAACTGGACTCCTTGGAAAGCTTGGCAAGTCAACTTTGCAGATAAATTATTACCGCTAGCAGAAAAATTCATCTGACGTACGAAAACACAGAAATCCCAAAACTGTCTGAAATTGAACTTTTACGCCATCGTGTGGTCTGGGTTTGGCAATTTCTACAGGGCAACGTAGATGTCGATAAATTATGAAACCAGACTCCCTGGAAAGCTTGGCAAGTCTAATTTGCAGATAAATTATCACCGCTCGCAGAAAAATTGTTTTGACGTCCGAAAACACAACAAATCCCAAAACTGTCCGAAATGGAACGTCTGGGCCATCGTGTGGTGTGGGTTTGGCAATTTCTACAGGGCAACGTAGATGTCAATAAATTATGAAACTGGACTACCTGGAAAGTTTCGCAAGTCTACTTTCCAGATAAATTATCACCGCTCGCAGAAAAATTCATGTGAGGACCGAAAACACAAAAATCCGAAAACTGTACGAAATGGAACTTTTGGGCCATCCTATCGTCTGGGTTTGGCAATTTCTACAGGGCAACGTCGACGTCGATAAATTATGAAACCGGACTCCCTGGAAAGCTTGGCAAGTCTACTTTGTAGATAAATTATCACCGCTCGCAGAAAAATTCATGTGACGCTCGAAAACACAAAAATCCCAAAACCGTACGAAATGGAACTTTTGGGAGATCGTGTGGTGTGGGTTTGGCAATTTCTACAGGGCAACGTCGATGTCGATAAATTATGAAACCGGATTCGCTGGAAAGCTTGGCAAGTTTACTTTCCAGATAAATTATCACCGCTCGCAGAAACATTCAACTGACGCCCGAAAACACAAAAATCCCAAAACTGTACGAAATGGAACTTTTGGGTGATCGTGTGGTGTGGGTTTGGTAATTTCTACAGGGCAACGTAGATGTTAATAAATTATGAAACCGCTCCCTGGAAAGCTTGGCAAGTCTACTTTGCAGATAAATTATCACTGCTCGCGGAAAAATTCATCTGACGGACGAAAACACAAAAATCCCAAAACTGTATGAAATAGAACTTTTGGGCCATCGTGTGGTGTGGGTTTGGCAATTTCTACAGGGCAACGTAGATGTCAATAAATTATAAAACTGGACTACCTGGAAAGTTTGGCAAGTCTACTTTCCAGATAAGTTATCACCGCTCGCAGAAAAATTCATGTGACGCCCGAAAACACAAAAATCCCAAAACTGTCTGAAATGGAACTTTTGGGCCATCCTGTCGTCTGGGTTTTAGCAATTTCTACAGGGCAACGTCGACGTCGATAAATTATGAAACTGGACTCCCTGGAAAGCTTGGAAAATCTACTTTGCAGATAAATTATTACCGCTCGCAGAAAAATTCATCTGACGTACGAAAACACAAAAATCCCAAAACTGTCTGAAATGGAACTTTTGGGCCATCGTGTGGTCTGGGTTTGGCAATTTCTACAGGGCAACGTAGATGTCGATAAATTATGAAACCGGACTCCCTGGAAAGCTTCTCAAGTCTACTTTGTAGATAAATTATCACCGCTCGCAGAAAAATTCATGTGACGCTCGAAAACATAAAAATCCCAAAACTGTACGAAATGGAACTTTTGGGCGATCGTGTGGTATGGGTTTGGCAATTTCTACAGGGCAACGTCGATGTCGATAAATTATGAAACCGGATTCGCTGGAAAGCTTGGCAAGTCTACTTTGCAGATAAATTATCACTGCGCGCAAAAAATTCATCTGAGGCCTGAAAACACACAAATCGTAAAACTGTGAGAAATGCAACTTTTGGGCCATCGTGTGGTATGGGTTTGGCAATTTCTACAGGGCAACGTCGATGTCGATAAATTATGAAACTGGACTCCCTGGAAAGCTTGGCAAATCTACTTTGCAGATAAATTATTACCGCTCGCAGAAAAATCATCGGACATACGAAAACACAAAAATCCAAAAATTGTCTGAAATAGAACTTTTGGGCCATCGTGTGGTCTGCGTTTGGCAATTACTACAGGGCAACGTAGATGTCGATAAATTATGAAACCAGACTCCCTTGAAAGCTTGGCAAGTCTACTTTGCAGATAAATTATCACCGCTCACAGAAAAATTCGTTTGACGTCCGAAAACACAACAAATCCCAAAACTATCCGAAATGGAACGTTTGGGCCATCGTGTGGTGTGGGTTTGGCAATTTCTACAGGGCAACGTAGATGTCAATAAATTATGAAACTGGACTACCTGGAAAGTTTGGCAAGTCTACTTTCCAGATAAATTATCACCGCTCGCAGAAAAATTCATGTGAGGACCGAAAACACAAAAATCCCAAAACCGTACGAAATGGAACTTTTGGGCCATCCTATCATCTGGGTTTGGCAATTTCTACAGGGCAACGTCGATGTTCATAAATTATGAAACTGGAGTCGCTGGAAAGCTTGGCAAGTCTACTTTGCAGATAAATTATCACTGCTTGCGGAAAAATTCATCTGACGGACGAAAACACAAAAATCCCAAAACTGTCTGAAATGGAACTTTTGGGCCATCGTGTGGTATGGGTTTGGCAATTTCTACAGGGCAACGTAGATGTCAATAAATTATGAAACTAGACTACCTGGAAAGTTTGGCAAGTCTACTTTCCAGATAAATTATCACCGCTCGCAGAAAAATTCATGTGACGCCCGAAAACACAAAAATCCCAAAACTGTCTGAAATGGAACTTTTGGGCCATCCTGTCGTCTGGGTTTTAGCAATTTCTACAGGGCAACGTCGACGTCGATAAATTATGAAACTGGACTCCCTTGAAAGCTTGGCAAGTCTACTTTGTAGATAAATTATCACCGCTCGCAGAAAAATTCATGTGACGCCCAAAAATACAAAAATTCCAAAACTGTACGAAATGGAACTTTTGGGCCATCCTATTGTGTGGGTTTGGCAATTTCTACAGGGCAACGTCGACGTCGATAAATTATGAAACTTGACTCCCTGGAAAGCTTGGCAAATCTACTTTGCAGATAAATTATTACCGCTAGCAGAAAAATTCATCTGACGTACGGAAACACAGAAATCCCAAAACTGTCTGAAATTGAACTTTTACGCCATCGTGCGGTCTGGGTTTGGCAATTTCTATAGGGCAACGTAGATGTCGATAAATTATGAAACCAGACTCCCTGGAAAGCTTGGCAAGTCTAATTTGCAGATAAATTATCACCGCTCGCAGAAAAATTGGTTTGACGTCCGAAAACACAACAAATCCCAAAACTGTCCGAAATGGAACGTTTGGGCCATCGTGTAGTGTGGGTTTGGCAATTTCTACAGGGCAACGTAGATGTCAATAAATTATGAAACTGGACTACCTGGAAAGTTTGGCAAGTCTACTTTCCAGATAAATTATCACCGCTCGCAGAAAAATTCATGTGAGGACCGAAAACACAAAAATCCCAAAACTGTACGAAATGGAACTTTTGGGCCATCCTATCGTCTGGGTTTGGCAATTTCTACAGGGCAACGTCGACGTCGATAAATTATGAAACCGGACTCCCTGGAAAGCTTGGCAAGTCTACTTTGTAGATAAATTATCACCGCTCGCAGAAAAATTCATGTGACGCTCGAAAACACAAAAATCCCAAAACCGTGCGAAATGGAACTTTTGGGAGATCGTGTGGTGTGGGTTTGGCAATTTCTACAGGGCAACGTCGATGTCGATAAATTATGAAACTGGATTCGCTGGAAAGCTTGGCAAGTCTACTTTCCAGATAAATTATCACCGCTCGCAGAAAAATTCATCTGACGCCCGAAAACACAAAAATCCCAAAACTGTCTGAAATAGAACTTTTGGGCCATCGTGTGGTGTGGGTTTGACAATTTCTACAGGGCAACTTAGATGTAAATAAATTATGAAACTGGACTACCTGGAAAGTTTGGCAAGTCTACTTTCCAGATAAATTATCACCGCTAGCAGAAAAATTCATGTGAGGCCCAAAAACACAAAAATCCCAAAACTGTACGAAATGAAACTTTTGGGCCATCCTGTCGTCTGGGTTTGGCAATTTCTACAGAGCAACGTCGACGTCGATAAATTATGCAACTAGACTCCCTGGAAAGCGTGGCAAATCTACTTTGCAGATAAATTATTACCGCTCGCAGAAAAATTCATCTGACGTACGAAAACACAAAAATCCCAAAACTGTACAAAATGGAACTTTTGGGCCATCCTGTCGTCTGGGTTTGGCAATTTCTACAGGGCAACGTAGATGTCGATAAATTATTAAACCGGACTCCCTGGAAAGCTTGGCAAGTCTACTTTCCACGTAAATTATCACCGCTCGCAGAAAAATTCATGTGATGCTGGAAAAATACTAAAATCCAAAAACTTTTTGAAATGGAACTTTTGGGCGATCGTGTTGTGTGGGCTGGGCAATTTCTACAGGGCAACATCGACGTCGATAAATTACGATACTGACTCCCTGGAAAGCTTGGCAAGTCTACCTTGCAGATAAATTATCACCGCCCGCAGAAAAATTCATCGGACACCCGAAAACACAAAAATCCCAAAATTGTCTGGAATGGAACTTTTGGGCGATCGTATGGTGTGGGTTTGGATATTTCTACAGGGCAACGTCGACATCGATAAATTACGAAACTGGACTTCCTGGAAAGCTTGGCAAGTCTACTTTGCAGATAAATTATCACCGCTCGCAGAAAAATTCGTTTGATGTCCGAAAACACAACAAATCCCAAAACTGTCCGAAATGGAACGTTTGGGCCATCGTGTGGTGTGGGTTTGGCAATTTCTACAGGGCAACGTAGATGTCAATAAATTATAAAACTGGGCTACCTGGAAAGTTTGGCAAGTCTACTTTCCAGAAAAATTATCACCGATCGCAGAAAAATTCATGTGACGCCCGAAAACACAAAAATCCCAAAACTGTCTGAAATGGAACTTTTGGGCTATCCTGTCGTCTGGGTTTTAGCAATTTCTACAGGGCAACGTCGACGTCGATAAATTATGAAACTGGACTCTCTTGAAAGCTTGGCAAGTCTACTTTGGAGATAAATTATCACCGCTCGCAGAAAAATTCATGTGACTCCCAAAAACACAAAAATCCCAAAACTGTACGAAATGGAACTTTTGGGCCATCCTGTCGTGTGGGTTTGGCAATTTCTACAGGGCAACGTCGACGTCGATAAATTATGAAACTTGACTCCCTGGAAAGCTTGGCAAATCTACTTTGCAGATAAATTATTACCGCTAGCAGAAAAATTCATCTGACATACGAAAACACAGAAATCCCAAAACTGTCGGAAATTGAACTTTTACGCCATCGTGTGGCCTGGGTTTGGCAATTTCTACAGGGCAACGTAGATGTCGATAAATTATGAAACCAGACTCCCTGGAAAGCTTGGCAAGTCTAATTTGCAGATAAATTATCACCGCTCGCAGAAAAATTGGTTGGACATCCGAAAACACAACAAATCCCAAAACTGTCCGAAATGGAACGTTTGGGCCATCGTGTCGTGTGGGTTTGCAATTTCTACAGGGCAACGTAGATGTCAATAAATTATGAAACTGGACTACCTGGAAAGTTTGGCAAGTCTACTTTCCAAATAAATTATCACCGATCGCAGAAAAATTCATGTGAGGACCGAAAACACAAAAATCCCAAAACTGTACGAAATGGAACTTTTGGGCCATCCTATCGTCTGGGTTTGGCAATTTCTACAGGGCAACGTCGACGTCGATAAATTATGAAACTTGACTCCCTGGAAAGCTTGGCAAATCTACTTTGCAGATAAATTATTACCGCTAGCAGAAAAATTCATCTGACATACGAAAACACAGAAATCCCAAAACTGTCTGAAATTGAACTTTTACGCCATCGTGTGGTCTGGGTTTGGCAATTTCTACAGGGCAACGTAGATGTCGATAAATTATGAAACCAGACTCCCTGGAAAGCTTGGCAAGTCTAATTTGCAGATAAATTATCACCGCTCGCAGAAAAATTGGTTTGACGTCCGAAAACACAACAAATCCCAAAACTGTCCGAAATGGAACGTTTGGGCCATCGTGTCGTGTGGGTTTGCAATTTCTACAGGGCAACGTAGATGTCAATAAATTATGAAACTGGACTACCTGGAAAGTTTGGCAAGTCTACTTTCCAGATAAATTATCACCGCTCGCAGAAAAATTCATGTGACGCCCGAAAACACAAAAATCCCAAAACTGTCTGAAATGGAACTTTTGGGCCATCCTGTCGTCTGGGTTTTAGCAATTTCTACAGGGCAACGTCGACGTCGATAAATTATGAAACTAGACTCCCTTGAAAGCTTGGCAAGTCTACTTTGTAGATAAATTATCACCGCTCGCAGAAAAATTCATGTGACGCCCAAAAACACAAAAATCCCAAAACTGTCTGAAATGGAACTTTTGGGCCATCGTGTGGTGTGGGTTTGGCAATTTCTACAGGGCAACGTAGATGTCAATAAATTATGAAACTGGACTACATGGAAAGTTTGGCAAGTCTACTTTCCAGATAAATTATCACCGCTCGCAGAAAAATTCATGTGACGCCCGAAAACACAAAAATCCCAAAACTGTACGAAATAGAACTTTTGGGAGATCGTGTGGTGTGGGTTTGGCAATTTCTACAGGGCAACGTCGATGTCGATAAATTATGAAACCGGATTCGCTGGAAAGCTTGGCAAGTCTACTTTCCAGATAAATTATCACCGCTCGCAGAAAAATTCATCTGACGCCCGAAAACACAAAAATCCCAAAACTGTACGAAATGGAACTTTTGGGCCATCCTGTCGTCTGGGTTTGGCAATTTCTACAGGGCAACGTAGATGTCGATAAATTATGAAACCGGACTCCCTTGAAAGCTTGGCAAGTCTACTTTGCAGATAACTTATCACTGCTCGCAGAAAAATTCATCTGATATACAAAAACACAAAAATCCCAAAACTGTCCGAAATTGAACTTTTGGGCCATCGTGTCCTCGGGGTTTGGCAATTTCTACAGGGCAACGCAGATGTCGATAAATTATGAAACCGGACTCCCTGGAAAGCTTGGCAAGTCTAACTTGCAGATAAATTATCACCGCTCGCAGAAAAATTCATGTGACGCCCGAAAACACAAAAATCCCAAAACTGTCTGAAATGGAACTTTTGGGCCATCCTATGGTCTGGGTTTTAGCAATTTCTACAGGGCAACGTCCACGTCGATAAATTATGAAACTGGACTCCCTGGAAAGCTTGGCAAATCTACTTTGCAGATAAATTATTACCGCTCGTAGAAAAATTCGTTTGACGTCCGAAAACACAACAAATCCCAAAACTGTCCGAAATGGAACGTTTGGGCCATCGTGTGGTGTGGGTTTGGCAATTTCTACAGGGCAACGTAGAGGTCAATTAATTTTGAAAATGGACTACCTGGAAAGTTTGGCAAGTCTACTTTCCAGATAAATTATCACCGCTCGCAGAAAAATTCATGTGATGCTGGAAAAATACCAAAATCCAGAAACTGTTTGAAAAGGAACTTTTGGACCATCGTGTGGTCTGCGTTTGGCAATTTCTACAGGGCAACGTAGATGTCGATAAATTATGAAACCGGACTCCCTGGAAAGTTCTCAAGTCTACTTTGTAGATAAATTATCACTGCTCGCAGAAAAATTCATGTGACACTCGAAAACATAAAAATCCCAAAACTGTACGAAATGGAACTTTTGGGCGAGCGTGTGGTGTGGGTTTGGCAATTTCTACAGGGCAACGTGGATGTCGATAAATTATGAAACCGGATTCGCTGGAAAGCTTGGCAAGTCTACTTTCCAGATAAATTATCACCGCTCGCAGAAAAATTCATGTGATGCTGGAAAAATACCAAAATCCAAAAACTGTTTGAAATGGAACTTTTGGGCCATCGTGTGGTCTGCGTTTGGCAATTTCTACAGGGCAACGTAGATGTCAATAAATTATGAAACCAGACTACCTGGAAAGCTTGGCAAGTCTACTTTGCAGATAAATTATCACTGCTTGCGGAAAAAATCATCTGACGGACGAAAACACAAAAATCCCAAAACTGTCTGAAATAGAACTTTTGGGCCATCATGTGGTCTGCGTTTGGCAATTTCTACAGGGCAACGTAGATGTCAATAAATTATGAAACTGGACTACCTGAAAAGTTTGGCAAGTCTACTTTCCAGATAAATTATCACCGCTCGCAGAAAAATTCATGTGACGCCCAAAAACACAAAAATCCCAAAACTGTACGAAATGGAACTTTTGGGCCATCCTGTCGTGTGGGTTTGGCAATTTCTACAGGGCAACGTCGATGTCGATAAATTATGAAACCGGATTCGCTGGAAAGCTTGGCAAGTCTACTTTCCAGATAAATTATCACCGCTCGCAGAAAAATTCATCTGACGCCCGAAAACACAAAAATCCCAAAACTGTACGAAATGGAACTTTTGGGCCATCCTGTCGTGTGGGTTTGGCAATTTCTACAGGGCAACATCGACGTCGATAAATTATGAAATTTGACTCCCTGGAAAGTTTGGCAAGTCTGCTTTGCAGATAAATTATCACTGCGCGCAAAAAATTCATCTGAGGCCTGAAAACACAAAAATCGTAAAACTGTGAGAAATGGAACTTTTGGGCCATCGTGTGGTATGGGTTTGGCAATTTCTACAGGGCAACGTCGACGTCGATAAATTATGAAACTGGACTCCCTGGAAAGCTTGGCAAATCTTCTTTGCAGATAAATTATTACTGCTCACAGAAAAATCATCGGACGTACGAAAACACAAAAATCCAAAAATTGTTTGAAAAGGAACTTTTGGGCCATCGTGTGGTCTGCGTTTGGCAGTTTCTACAGGGCAACGTAGATGTCGATAAATTATGAAACCAGACTCCCTTGAAAGCTTGGCAAGTCTACTTTGTAGATAAATTATCACCGCTCGCAGAAAAATTCTTGTGACGCCCGAAAACACAAAAATCCCAAAACTGTACGAAATGGAACTTTTGGGCCATCCTGTCGTGTGGGTTTGGCAATTTCTACAGGGCAACGTAGATGTCGATAAATTATGAAACCAGACTCCCTTGAAAGCTTGGCAAGTCTACTTTGTAGATAAATTATCACCGCTCGCAGAAAAATTCATGTGACGCCCGAAAACACAAAAATCCCAAAACTGTACGAAATGGAACTTTTGGGCCATCCTATCGTGTGGGTTTGGCAATTTCTACATGGCAACGTTGACGTCGATAAATTATGAAACTTGACTCCCTGGAAAGCTTGGCAAGTCTACTTTGTAGATAAATTATCACCGCTCGCAGAAAAATTCATGTGACACTCGAAAACACAAAAAACCCAAAACTGTATGAAATGGAACTTTTGGGCGATCGTGTGGTATGGGTTTGGCAATTTCTACAGGGCAACGTCGATGTCAATACATTATGAAACCGGATTCGCTGGAAAGCTTGGCAAGTCTACTTTCCAGATAAATTATCACCGCTCGAGGAAAAATTCATGTGATGCTGGAAAAATACCAAAATCCAAAAACTGTTTGAAATGGAACTTTTGGGCCATCGTGTGGTCTGCGTTTGGCAATTTCTACAGGGCAACGTAGATGTCGATAAATTATGAAACTAGACTCCCTGGAAAGCATGGCAAGTCTACTTTGCAGATAAATTATCACCGCTCCCAGAAAAATTCATGTGACGCCCGAAAACATAAAATTCGCAAAACTGTACGAAATGGAACTTTTGGGCCATCCTGTCGTTTGGGTTTGGCATTTTCTACAGGGCAACGTAGATGTCGATAAATTATGAAACCGGACTCCCTTGAAAGTTTGGCAAGTCTACTTTGCAGATAAATTATCACCGCTCGCGGAAAAATTCATCTGACGGACAAAAACACAAAAATCCCAAAACTGTCTGAAATGGAACTTTTGGGCCATCGTGTGGTGTGGGTTTGGCAATTTCTACAGGGCAACGTAGATGTCAATAAATTATGAAACTGGACTACCTGCAAAGTTTGGCAAGTCTACTTTCCAGATAAATTATCACCGCTTGCAGAAAAATTCATGTGACGTACGAAAACACAAAAATCCCAAAACTGTCTGAAATGGAACTTTTAGGCCATCGTGTGGTCTGGGTTTGGCAATTTCTACAGGGCAACGTAGATGTCGATAAATTAAGAAACCGGACTCCCTTGAAAGCTTGGCAAGTCTACTTTGTAGATAAATTATCACCGCTCGCAGAAAAATTCATGTGACGCTCGAAAACACAAAAATCCCAAAACTGTACGAAATGGAACTTTTGGGCGATCGTGTGGTGTGGGTTTGGCAATTTCTACAGGGCAACGTCGATGTCGATAAATTATGAAACCTGATTCGCTGGAAAGCTTGGCAAGTCTACTTTCCAGATAAATTATCACCGCTCGCAGAAAAATTCATGTGATGCTGGAAAAATACCAAAATCCAAAAACTGTTTGAAAAGGAACTTTTGGGCCATCGTGTGGTCTGCGTTTGGCAATTTCTACAGGGCAACGTAGATGTCGATAAATTATGAAACTAGACTCCCTGGAAAGCTTGGCAAGTCTACTTTGCAGATAAATTATCACCGCTAGCGGAAAAATTCATCTGACGGACAAAAACACAAAAATCCCAAAACTGTACGAAATGGAACTTTTGGGCCATCCTGTCGTCTGGGTTTGGCAATTTCTACAGGGCAACGTAGATGTCGATAAATTATGAAACCGGACTCCCTTGAAAGCTTGGCAAGTCTACTTTGCAGATAAATTATCACCGCTCGCGGAAAAATTCATCTGACGGACAAAAACACAAAAATCCCAAAACTGTCTGAAATGGAACTTTTGGGCCATCGTGTGGTATGGGTTTGGCAATTTCTACAGGGCAACGTAGATGTCAATAAATTATGAAACTGGACTACCTGCAAAGTTTGGCAAGTCTAATTTCCAGATAAATTATCACCGCTCGCAGAAAAATTCATGTGACGCCCGAAAACACAAAAATCCCAAAACTGTCTGAAATGGAACTTTTGGGCCATCCTATGGTCTGGGTTTTAGCAATTTCTACAGGGCAACGTCCACGTCGATAAATTATGAAACTGGACTCCCTTGAAAGCTTGGCAAGTCTACTTTGTAGATAAATTATCACCGCTCGCAGAAAAATTCATGTGACGCCCGAAAACACAAAAATCCCAAAACTGTACGAAATGGAACTTTTGGGCCATCCTGTCGTGTGGGTTTGGCAATTTCTACAGGGCAACGTAGATGTCGATAAATTATGAAACCAGACTCCCTTGAAAGCTTGGCAAGTCTACTTTGTAGATAAATTATCACCGCTCGCAGAAAAATTCATGTGACGCCCGAAAACACAAAAATCCCAAAACTGTACGAAATGGAACTTTTGGGCCATCCTATCGTGTGGGTTTGGCAATTTCTACATGGCAACGTTGACGTCGATAAATTATGAAACTTGACTCCCTGGAAAGCTTGGCAAGTCTACTTTGTAGATAAATTATCACCGCTCGCAGAAAAATTCATGTGACACTCGAAAACACAAAAAACCCAAAACTGTATGAAATGGAACTTTTGGGCGATCGTGTGGTGTGGGTTTGGCAATTTCTACAGGGCAACGTCGATGTCAATACATTATGAAACCGGATTCGCTGGAAAGCTTGGCAAGTCTACTTTCCAGATAAATTATCACCGCTCGAGGAAAAATTCATGTGATGCTGGAAAAATACCAAAATCCAAAAACTGTTTGAAATGGAACTTTTGGGCCATCGTGTGGTCTGCGTTTGGCAATTTCTATAGGGCAACGTAGATGTCGATAAATTATGAAACTAGACTCCCTGGAAAGCATGGCAAGTCTACTTTGCAGATAAATTATCACCGCTCCCAGAAAAATTCATGTGACGCCCGAAAACACAAAATTCGCAAAACTGTACGAAATGGAACTTTTGGGCCATCCTGTCGTTTGGGTTTGGCATTTTCTACAGGGCAACGTAGATGTCGATAAATTATGAAACCGGACTCCCTTGAAAGTTTGGCAAGTCTACTTTGCAGATAAATTATCACCGCTCGCGGAAAAATTCATCTGACGGACAAAAACACAAAAATCCCAAAACTGTCTGAAATGGAACTTTTGGGCCATCGTGTGGTGTGGGTTTGGCAATTTCTACAGGGCAACGTAGATGTCAATAAATTATGAAACTGGACTACCTGCAAAGTTTGGCAAGTCTACTTTCCAGATAAATTATCACCGCTTGCAGAAAAATTCATGTGACGTACGAAAACACAAAAATCCCAAAACTGTCTGAAATGGAACTTTTAGGCCATCGTGTGGTCTGGGTTTGGCAATTTCTACAGGGCAACGTAGATGTCGATAAATTAAGAAACCGGACTCCCTTGAAAGCTTGGCAAGTCTACTTTGTAGATAAATTATCACCGCTCGCAGAAAAATTCATGTGACGCTCGAAAACACAAAAATCCCAAAACTGTACGAAATGGAACTTTTGGGCGATCGTGTGGTGTGGGTTTGGCAATTTCTACAGGGCAACGTCGATGTCGATAAATTATGAAACCTGATTCGCTGGAAAGCTTGGCAAGTCTACTTTCCAGATAAATTATCACCGCTCGCAGAAAAATTCATGTGATGCTGGAAAAATACCAAAATCCAAAAACTGTTTGAAAAGGAACTTTTGGGCCATCGTGTGGTCTGCGTTTGGCAATTTCTACAGGGCAACGTAGATGTCGATAAATTATGAAACTAGACTCCCTGGAAAGCTTGGCAAGTCTACTTTGCAGATAAATTATCACCGCTAGCGGAAAAATTCATCTGACGGACAAAAACACAAAAATCCCAAAACTGTACGAAATGGAACTTTTGGGCCATCCTGTCGTCTGGGTTTGGCAATTTCTACAGGGCAACGTAGATGTCGATAAATTATGAAACCGGACTCCCTTGAAAGCTTGGCAAGTCTACTTTGCAGATAAATTATCACCGCTCGCGGAAAAATTCATCTGACGGACAAAAACACAAAAATCCCAAAACTGTCTGAAATGGAACTTTTGGGCCATCGTGTGGTATGGGTTTGGCAATTTCTACAGGGCAACGTAGATGTCAATAAATTATGAAACTGGACTACCTGGAAAGTTTGGCAAGTCTAATTTCCAGATAAATTATCACCGCTCGCAGAAAAATTCATGTGACGCCCGAAAACACAAAAATCCCAAAACTGTCTGAAATGGAACTTTTGGGCCATCCTATGGTCTGGGTTTTAGCAATTTCTACAGGGCAACGTCCACGTCGATAAATTATGAAACTGGACTCCCTTGAAAGCTTGGCAAGTCTACTTTGTAGATAAATTATCACCGCTCGCAGAAAAATTCATGTGACGCCCAAAAACACAAAAATCCCAAAACTGTACGAAATGGAACTTTTGGGCCATCCTGTCGTGTGGGTTTGGCAATTTCTACAGGGCAACGTCGACGTCGATAAATTATGAAACTGGACTCCCTGGAAAGCTTGGCAAGTCTACTTTGTAGATAAATTATCACCGCTCGCAGAAAAATTCATGTGACGCTCGAAAACACAAAAAACCCAAAACTGTACGAAATGGAACTTTTGGGGGATCGTGTGGTGTGGGTTTGGCAATTTCTACAGGGCAATGTCGATGTCGATAAATTATGAAACCGGATTCGCTGGAAAGCTTGGCAAGTCTACTTTCCAGATAAATTATCACCGCTCGAGGAAAAATTCATGTGATGCTGGAAAAATACCAAAATCCAAAAACTGTTTGAAATGGAACTTTTAGGCTATCGTGTGGTCTGCGTTTGGCAATTTCTACAGGGCAACGTAGATATCGATAAATTATGAAACTAGACTCCCTGGAAAGCATGGCAAGTCTACTTTGCAGATAAATTATCACCTCTCACAGAAAAATTCATGTGACGCCCGAAAACACAAAATTCCCAAAACTGTACGAAATGGAACTTTTGGGCCATCCTGTCGTCTGGGTTTGGCAAGTTCTACAGGGCAACGTAGATGTCGATAAATTATGAAACCGGACTCCCTTGAAAGTTTGGCAAGTCTACTTTGCAGATAAATTATCACCGCTCGAGGAAAAATTCATCTGACGGACAAAAACACAAAAATCCCAAAACTGTCTGAAATGGAACTTTTGGGCCATCGTGTGGTGTGGGTTTGGCAATTTCTACAGGGCAACGTAGATGTCAATAAATTATGAAACTGGACTACCTGGAAAGTTTGGCAAGTCTACTTTCCAGATAAATTATCACCGCTCGCAGAAAAATTCATGTGACGCCCGAAAACACAAAAATCCCAAAACTGTCTGAAATGGAACTTTTGGGCCATCCTATGGTCTGGGTTTTAGAAATTTCTACAGGGCAACGTCCACGTCGATAAATTATGAAACTGGACTCCCTGGAAAGCTTGGCAAATCTACTTTGCAGATAAATTATTACCGCTCACAGAAAAATTCATCTGATGTACGAAAACACAAAAATCCCAAAACTGTCTGAAATGGAACTTTTGGGCTATCGTGTGGTCTGGGTTTGGCAATTTCTACAGGGCAACGTAGATGTCGATAAATTATGAAACCGGACTCGCTGGAAAGCTTGGCAAGTCTACTTTCCAGATAAATTATCACCGCTCGCAGAAAAATTCATGTGATGCTGGAAAAATACCAAAATCCAGAAACTGTTTGAAAAGGAACTTTTGGACCATCGTGTGGTCTGCGTTTGGCAATTTCTACAGGGCAACGTAGATGTCGATAAATTATGAAACTAGACTCCCTGGAAAGCATGGCAAGTCTACTTTGCAGATAAATTATCACCTCTCACAGAAAAATTCATGTGAAGCTCGAAAACACAAAATTCCCAAAACTGTACGAAATGGAACTTTTGGGCCATCCTGTCGTCTGGGTTTGGCAATTTCTACAGGGCAACGTAGATGTCGATAAATTATGAAACCGGACTCCCTTGAAAGCTTGGCAAGTCTACTTTGAAGATAAATTATCACCACTCGCGGAAAAATTCATCTGACGGACGAAAACACAAAAATCCCAAAACTGTCTGAAATGGAACTTTTGGGCCATCGTGTGGTGTGGGTTTGGCAATTTCTACAGGGCAAAGTAGATGTCAATAAATTATGAAACTGGACTACCTAGAAAGTTTGGCAAGTCTACTTTCCAGATAAATTATCACCGCTCGCAGAAAAATTCATGTGACGCCCGAAAACACAAAAATCCCAAAACTGTCTGAAATGGAACTTTTGGGCCATCCTATGGTCTGGGTTTTAGCAATTTCTACAGGGCAACGTCCACGTCGATAAATTATGAAACTGGACTCCCTGGAAAGCTTGGCAAATCTACTTTGCAGATAAATTATTACCGCTCGCAGAAAAATTCGTTTGACGTCCGAAAACACAACAAATCCCAAAACTGTCCGAAATGGAACGTTTGGGCCATCGTGTGGTGTGGGTTTGGCAATTTCTACAGGGCAACGTCGACGTCGATAAATTATGAAACTGGACTCCCTAGAAAGCTTGGCAAGTCTACTTTGTAGATAAATTATCACCGCTCGCAGAAAAATTCATGTGACGCTCGAAAACACAAAAAACCCAAAACTGTACGAAATGGAACTTTTGGGCGATCGTGTGGTGTGGGTTTGGCAATTTCTACAGGGCAATGTCGATGTCGATAAATTATGAAACCGGATTCGCTGGAAAGCTTGGAAAGTCTACTTTCCAGATAAATTATCACCGCTTGAGGAAAAATTCATGTGATGCTGGAAAAATACCAAAATCCAAAAACTGTTTGAAATGGAACTTTTGGGCCATCGTGTGGTCTGGGTTTGGCAATTTCTACAGGGCAACGTAGATGTCGATAAATTATGAAACCGGACTCGCTGGAAAGCTTGGCAAGTCTACTTTCCAGATAAATTATCACCGCTCGCAGAAAAATTCATGTGATGCTGGAAAAATACCAAAATCCAGAAACTGTTTGAAAAGGAACTTTTGGACCATCGTGTGGTCTGCGTTTGGCAATTTCTACAGGGCAACGTAGATGTCGATAAATTATGAAACTAGACTCCCTGGAAAGCTTGGCAAGTCTACTTTGCAGATAAATTATCACCGCTCACAGAAAAATTCATGTGACGCCCGAAAACACAAAATTCCCAAAACTGTACGAAATGGAACTTTTGGACCATCCTGTTGTCTGGGTTTGGCAATTTCTACAGGGCAACGTAGATGTCGATAAATTATGAAACCGGACTCCCTTGAAAGCTTGGCAAGTCTACTTTGAAGATAAATTATCACCACTCGCGGAAAAATTCATCTGACGGACGAAAACACAAAAATCCCAAAACTGTCTGAAATGGAACTTTTGGGCCATCGTGTGGTGTGGGTTTGGCAATTTCTACAGGGCAAAGTAGATGTCAATAAATTATGAAACTGGACTACCTGGAAAGTTTGGCAAGTCTACTTTCCAGATAAATTATCACCGCTCGCAGAAAAATTCATGTGACGCCCGAAAACACAAAAATCCCAAAACTGTCTGAAATGGAACTTTTGGGCCATCCTATGGTCTGGGTTTTAGCAATTTCTACATGGCAACGTCCACGTCGATAAATTATGAAACTGGACTCCCTGGAAAGCTTGGCAAATCTACTTTGCAGATAAATTATTACCGCTCGCAGAAAAATTCGTTTGACGTCCGAAAACACAACAAATCCCAAAACTGTCCGAAATGGAACGTTTGGGCCATCGTGTGGTGTGGGTTTGGCAATTTCTACAGGGCAACGTCGACGTCGATAAATTATGAAACTGGACTCCCTGGAAAGCTTGGCAAGTCTACTTTGTAGATAAATTATCACCGCTCGCAGAAAAATTCATGTGACGCTCGAAAACACAAAAAACCCAAAACTGTACGAAATGGAACTTTTGGGCGATCGTGTGGTGTGGGTTTGGCAATTTCTACAGGGCAATGTCGATGTCGATAAATTATGAAACCGGATTCGCTGGAAAGCTTGGAAAGTCTACTTTCCAGATAAATTATCACCGCTCGAGGAAAAATTCATGTGATGCTGGAAAAATACCAAAATCCAAAAACTGTTTGAAATGGAACTTTTGGGCCATCGTGTGGTCTGGGTTTGGCAATTTCTACAGGGCAACGTAGATGTCGATAAATTATGAAACCGGACTCGCTGGAAAGCTTGGCAAGTCTACTTTCCAGATAAATTATCACCGCTCGCAGAAAAATTCATGTGATGCTGGAAAAATACCAAAATCCAGAAACTGTTTGAAAAGGAACTTTTGGACCATCGTGTGGTCTGCGTTTGGCAATTTCTACAGGGCAACGTAGATGTCGATAAATTATGAAACTAGACTCCCTGGAAAGCTTGGCAAGTCTACTTTGCAGATAAATTATCACCGCTCACAGAAAAATTCATGTGACGCCCGAAAACACAAAATTCCCAAAACTGTACGAAATGGAACTTTTGGACCATCCTGTTGTCTGGGTTTGGCAATTTCTACAGGGCAACGTAGATGTCGATAAATTATGAAACCGGACTCCCTTGAAAGCTTGGCAAGTCTACTTTGAAGATAAATTATCACCACTCGCGGAAAAATTCATCTGACGGACGAAAACACAAAAATCCCAAAACTGTCTGAAATGGAACTTTTGGGCCATCGTGTGGTGTGGGTTTGGCAATTTCTACAGGGCAAAGTAGATGTCAATAAATTATGAAACTGGACTACCTGGAAAGTTTGGCAAGTCTACTTTCCAGATAAATTATCACCGCTCGCAGAAAAATTCATGTGACGCCCGAAAACACAAAAATCCCAAAACTGTCTGAAATGGAATTTTTGGGCCATCCTATGGTCTGGGTTTTAGCAATTTCTACATGGCAACGTCCACGTCGATAAATTATGAAACTGGACTCCCTGGAAAGCTTGGCAAATCTACTTTGCAGATAAATTATTACCGCTCGCAGAAAAATTCGTTTGACGTCCGAAAACACAACAAATCCCAAAACTGTCCGAAATGGAACGTTTGGGCCATCGTGTGGTGTGGGTTTGGCAATTTCTACAGGGCAACGTCGACGTCGATAAATTATGAAACTGGACTCCCTGGAAAGCTTGGCAAGTCTACTTTGTAGATAAATTATCACCGCTCGCAGAAAAATTCATGTGACGCTCGAAAACACAAAAAACCCAAAACTGTACGAAATGGAACTTTTGGGCGATCGTGTGGTGTGGGTTTGGCAATTTCTACAGGGCAATGTCGATGTCGATAAATTATGAAACCGGATTCGCTGGAAAGCTTGGAAAGTCTACTTTCCAGATAAATTATCACCGCTCGAGGAAAAATTCATGTGATGCTGGAAAAATACCAAAATCCAAAAACTGTTTGAAATGGAACTTTTGGGCCATCGTGTGGTCTGGGTTTGGCAATTTCTACAGGGCAACGTAGATGTCGATAAATTATGAAACCGGACTCGCTGGAAAGCTTGGCAAGTCTACTTTCCAGATAAATTATCACCGCTCGCAGAAAAATTCATGTGATGCTGGAAAAATACCAAAATCCAGAAACTGTTTGAAAAGGAACTTTTGGACCATCGTGTGGTCTGCGTTTGGCAATTTCTACAGGGCAACGTAGATGTCGATAAATTATGAAACTAGACTCCCTGGAAAGCTTGGCAAGTCTACTTTGCAGATAAATTATCACCGCTCACAGAAAAATTCATGTGACGCCCGAAAACACAAAATTCCCAAAACTGTACGAAATGGAACTTTTGGACCATCCTGTCGTCTGGGTTTGGCAATTTCTACAGGGCAACGTAGATGTCGATAAATTATGAAACCGGACTCCCTTGAAAGCTTGGCAAGTCTACTTTGAAGATAAATTATCACCACTCGCGGAAAAATTCATCTGACGGACGAAAACACAAAAATCCCAAAACTGTCTGAAATGGAACTTTTGGGCCATCGTGTGGTGTGGGTTTGGCAATTTCTACAGGGCAAAGTAGATGTCAATAAATTATGAAACTGGACTACCTGGAAAGTTTGGCAAGTCTACTTTCCAGATAAATTATCACCGCTCGCAGAAAAATTCATGTGACGCCCGAAAACACAAAAATCCCAAAACTGTCTGAAATGGAATTTTTGGGCCATCCTATGGTCTGGGTTTTAGCAATTTCTACATGGCAACGTCCACGTCGATAAATTATGAAACTGGACTCCCTGGAAAGCTTGGCAAATCTACTTTGCAGATAAATTATTACCGCTCGCAGAAAAATTCGTTTGACGTCCGAAAACACAACAAATCCCAAAACTGTCCGAAATGGAACGTTTGGGCCATCGTGTGGTGTGGGTTTGGCAATTTCTACAGGGCAACGTCGACGTCGATAAATTATGAAACTGGACTCCCTGGAAAGCTTGGCAAGTCTACTTTGTAGATAAATTATCACCGCTCGCAGAAAAATTCATGTGACGCTCGAAAACACAAAAAACCCAAAACTGTACGAAATGGAACTTTTGGGCGATCGTGTGGTGTGGGTTTGGCAATTTCTACAGGGCAATGTCGATGTCGATAAATTATGAAACCGGATTCGCTGGAAAGCTTGGAAAGTCTACTTTCCAGATAAATTATCACCGCTCGAGGAAAAATTCATGTGATGCTGGAAAAATACCAAAATCCAAAAACTGTTTGAAATGGAACTTTTGGGCCATCGTGTGGTCTGGGTTTGGCAATTTCTACAGGGCAACGTAGATGTCGATAAATTATGAAACCGGACTCGCTGGAAAGCTTGGCAAGTCTACTTTCCAGATAAATTATCACCGCTCGCAGAAAAATTCATGTGATGCTGGAAAAATACCAAAATCCAGAAACTGTTTGAAAAGGAACTTTTGGACCATCGTGTGGTCTGCGTTTGGCAATTTCTACAGGGCAACGTAGATGTCGATAAATTATGAAACTAGACTCCCTGGAAAGCTTGGCAAGTCTACTTTGCAGATAAATTATCACCGCTCACAGAAAAATTCATGTGACGCCCGAAAACACAAAATTCCCAAAACTGTACGAAATGGAACTTTTGGACCATCCTGTCGTCTGGGTTTGGCAATTTCTACAGGGCAACGTAGATGTCGATAAATTATGAAACCGGACTCCCTTGAAAGCTTGGCAAGTCTACTTTGAAGATAAATTATCACCACTCGCGGAAAAATTCATCTGACGGACGAAAACACAAAAATCCCAAAACTGTCTGAAATGGAACTTTTGGGCCATCGTGTGGTGTGGGTTTGGCAATTTCTACAGGGCAAAGTAGATGTCAATAAATTATGAAACTGGACTACCTGGAAAGTTTGGCAAGTCTACTTTCCAGATAAATTATCACCGCTCGCAGAAAAATTCATGTGACGCCCGAAAACACAAAAATCCCAAAACTGTCTGAAATGGAACTTTTGGGCCATCCTATGGTCTGGGTTTTAGCAATTTCTACATGGCAACGTCCACGTCGATAAATTATGAAACTGGACTCCCTGGAAAGCTTGGCAAATCTACTTTGCAGATAAATTATTACCGCTCGCAGAAAAATTCGTTTGACGTCCGAAAACACAACAAATCCCAAAACTGTCCGAAATGGAACGTTTGGGCCATCGTGTGGTGTGGGTTTGGCAATTTCTACAGGGCAACGTCGACGTCGATAAATTATGAAACTGGACTCCCTGGAAAGCTTGGCAAGTCTACTTTGTAGATAAATTATCACCGCTCGCAGAAAAATTCATGTGACGCTCGAAAACACAAAAATCCCAAAACTGTACGAAATGGAACTTTTGGGCGATCGTGTGGTGTGGGTTTGGCAATTTCTACAGGGCAACGTCGATGTCGATAAATTACGAAACTGGACTCCCTGGAAAGCTTGGCAAGTCTACTTTGCAGATAAATTATCACCGCTCGCGGAAAAATTCATCTGACGGACGAAAACACAAAAATCCCAAAACTGTCTGAAATGGAACTTTTGGGCCATCGTGTGGTCTGGGTTTGGCAATTTCTACAGGGCAATGTAGATGTCAATAAATTATGAAACTGGACTTCCTGGAAAGTTTGGCAAGTCTACTTTCCAGATAAATTATCACCGCTCGCAGAAAAATTCATGTGACACCCGAAAACACAAAAATCCCAAAACTGTCTGAAATGGAACTTTTGGGCCATCCTATGGTCTGGGTTTTAGGAATTTCAACAGGGCAACGTCCACGTCGATAAATTATGAAACTGGACTCCCTGGAAAGCTTGGCAAATCAACTTTGCAGATAAATTATTACCGCTCACAGAAAAATTCATCTGACGTACGAAAACACAAAAATCCCAAAACTGTCTGAAATGGAACTTTTGGGCCATCGTGTGGTCTGGGTTTGGCAATTTCTACAGGGCAACGTAGATGTCGATAAATTATGAAACCGGACTCCCTTGAAAGCTTGGCAAGTCTACTTTGTAGATAAATTATCACCGCTCGCAGAAAAATTCATGTGACGCTCGAAAACACAAAAATCCCAAAACTGTACGAAATGGAACTTTTGGGCGACCGTGTGGTGTGGGTTTGGCAATTTCTACAGGGCAACGTCGATCTCGATAAATTATGAAACCTGATTCGCTGGAAAGCTTGGCAAGTCTACTTTCCAGATAAATTATCACCGCTCGCAGAAAAATTCATGTGATGCTGGAAAAATACCAAAATCCAAAAACTGTTTGAAAAGGAACTTTTGGGCCATCGTGTGGTCTGCGTTTGGCAATTTCTACAGGGCAAAGTCCACGTCGATAAATTATGAAACCGGACTCCCTGGAAAGCTTGGCAAGTCTACTTTGCAGATAAATTATCACCGCTCACAGAAAAATTCATGTGATGCCCGAAAACACAAAATTCCCAAAACTGTATGGAATGGAACTTTTGGGCCATCCTGTCGTCTGGGTTTAGCAATTTCTACAGGGCAACGTAGATGTCGATAAATTATGAAACCGGACTCCCTTCAAAGCTCGGCAAGTCTACTTTGCAGATAAATTATCACCGCTCGCAGAAAAATTCATGTGACGCCCGAAAACACAAAAATCCCAAAACTGTACGAAATGGAACTTTTGGGCGATCGTGTGGTGTGGGTTTGGCAATTTCTACAGGGCAACGTCGATGTCGATAAATTATGAAACAGATTCGCTGGAAAGCTTGGTAAGTCTACTTTGCAGATAAATTATCACCGCTCGCAGAAAAATTCATGTGACGCTGGAAAATACCAAAAATCCCAAAAGTGTCCGAAATGGAACTTTTGGGCCATCCTGTGGTGTGTGTTTGGCAATTTCTACAGGGCAACGTAGATCTCGATAAATTATGAAACCGGACTCCCTGGTAAGCTTGGCAAGTCTACTTTTTAGATAAATTATCACCGCTCGCAGAAAAATTCATCTGGCACCCGAAAACACAAAAACCGCAAAACTGTTGGAAATAGAACTTTTGGGCCATCGTGTGGTGTGGGTTTGGCAATTTCTACAGGGCAACGTAGATGTCGATAAATTATGAAACCGGACTCCCTGGAAAGCTTGGCAAGTGTACTTTCCAGATGAATTATTGTCGCTCGCAGAAAAATTCATCTGACACCCGAAAACACAAAAATTCAAAAACTGTCCGAAATAGAACTTTTGGGCCATCCTGTCGTTTGGGTTTGGCAATTTCTACAGGGCAACGTAGATGTCGATAAATTATGAAACATGACTCCCTGGAAAGCTTGGCAAGTCTACTTTGCAGATAAATTATCACTGCTCGCAGAAAAATTCATCTGACGGATGAAAATACAAAAATCCCAAAACTGTCTGAAATAGAACTTTTGGGCCATAGCGTGGTGTGGGTTTGGCAATTTCTACAGGGCAACATCTATGTCGATAAATTATGAAACTGGATTCGCTGGAAAGCTTGGCAAGTCTACTTTCCAGATAAATTATCACCGCTCGCTGAAAAATTCATGTGACGCTGAAAAATACCAAAATCCAAAAACTATTTGAAATGGAACTTTTGGGCCATCGTGTGGTCTGCGTTTGGCAATTTCTACAGGGCAACGTAGATGTCGATAAATTATGAAACCGGACTCCCTAGAAAGCTTGGCAAGTCTACTTTTGCAGATAAATTATCACCGCTCACAGAAAAATTCATGTGACGCCCGAAAACATAAAATTCCCAAAACTGTACAAAATGGAACTTTTGGGCCATTCTATCGTTTGGGTTTGGCAATTTCTACAGGGCAACGTAGATGTCGATAAATTATGAAACCGGACTCCCTTGAAAGCTTGGCAAGTCTACTTTGTAGATAAATTATCACCGCTAGCAGAAAAATTCATGTGACGCTCGAAAACACAAAAATCCCAAAACTGTACGAAATGGAACTTTTGGGCGACCGTGTGGTGTGGGTTTGGCAATTTCTACAGGGCAACGTCGATGTCGATAAATTATGAAACCTGATTCGCTGGAAAGCTTGGCAAGTCTACTTTCCAGATAAATTATCACCGCTCCCAGAAAAATTCATGTGATGCTGGAAAAATACCAAAATCCAAAAACTGTTTGAAAAGGAACTTTTGGGCCATCGTGTGGTCTGCGTTTGGCAATTTCTACAGGGCAAAGTCCACGTCGATAAATTATGAAACCGGACTCCCTGGAAAGCTTGGCAAGTCTACTTTGCAGATAAATTATCACCGCTCACAGAAAAATTCATGTGATGCCCGAAAACACAAAATTCCCAAAACTGTATGGAATGGAACTTTTGGGCCATCCTGTCGTCTGGGTTTAGCAATTTCTACAGGGCAACGTAGATGTCGATAAATTATGAAACCGGACTCCCTTCAAAGCTCGGCAAGTCTACTTTGCAGATAAATTATCACCGCTCGCAGAAAAATTCATGTGACGCCCGAAAACACAAAAATCCCAAAACTGTACGAAATGGAACTTTTGGGCGATCGTGTGGTGTGGGTTTGGCAATTTCTACAGGGCAACGTCGATGTCGATAAATTATGAAACAGATTCGCTGGAAAGCTTGGTAAGTCTACTTTGCAGATAAATTATCACCGCTCGCAGAAAAATTCATGTGACGCTGGAAAATACCAAAAATCCCAAAAGTATCCGAAATGGAACTTTTGGGCCATCCTGTGGTGTGTGTTTGGCAATTTCTACAGGGCAACGTAGATCTCGATAAATTATGAAACCGGACTCCCTGGTAAGCTTGGCAAGTCTACTTTTTAGATAAATTATCACCGCTCGCAGAAAAATTCATCTGGCACCCGAAAACACAAAAACCGCAAAACTGTTGGAAATAGAACTTTTGGGCCATCGTGTGGTGTGGGTTTGGCAATTTCTACAGGGCAACGTAGATGTCGATAAATTATGAAACCGGACTCCCTGGAAAGCTTGGCAAGTGTACTTTCCAGATGAATTATTGTCGCTCGCAGAAAAATTCATCTGACACCCGAAAACAAAAAAATTCAAAAACTGTCCAAAATAGAACTTTTGGGCCATCCTGTCGTTTGGGTTTGGCAATTTCTACAGGGCAACGTAGATGTCGATAAATTATGAAACATGACTCCCTGGAAAGCTTGGCAAGTTTACTTTGCAGATAAATTATCACTGCTCGCAGAAAAATTCATCTGACGGATGAAAACACAAAAATCCCAAAACTGTCTGAAATAGAACTTTTGGGCCATAGCGTGGTGTGGGTTTGGCAATTTCTACAGGGCAACATCTATGTCGATAAATTATGAAACTGGATTCGCTGGAAAGCTTGGCAAGTCTACTTTCCAGATAAATTATCACCGCTCGCTGAAAAATTCATGTGACGCTGAAAAATACCAAAATCCAAAAACTATTTGAAATGGAACTTTTGGGCCATCGTGTGGTCTGCGTTTGGCAATTTCTACAGGGCAACGTAGATGTCGATAAATTATGAAACCGGACTCCCTAGAAAGCTTGGCAAGTCTACTTTTGCAGATAAATTATCACCGCTCACAGAAAAATTCATGTGACGCCCGAAAACACAAAATTCCCAAAACTGTACGGAATGGAACTTTTGGGCGACCGTGTGGTGTGGGTTTGGCAATTTCTACAGGGCAACGTCGATGTCGATAAATTATGAAACCTGATTCGCTGGAAAGCTTGGGAAGTCTACTTTCCAGATAAATTATCACCGCTCGCAGAAAAATTCATGTGATGCTGGAAAAATACCAAAATCCAAAAACTGTTTGAAAAGGAACTTTTGGGCCATCGTGTGGTCTGCGTTTGGCAATTTCTACAGGGCAAAGTCCACGTCGATAAATTATGAAACCGGACTCCCTGGAAAGCTTGGCAAGTCTACTTTGCAGATAAATTATCACCGCTCACAGAAAAATTCATGTGATGCCCGAAAACACAAAATTCCCAAAACTGTATGGAATGGAACTTTTGGGCCATCCTGTCGTCTGGGTTTAGCAATTTCTACAGGGCAACGTAGATGTCGATAAATTATGAAACCGGACTCCCTTCAAAGCTCGGCAAGTCTACTTTGCAGATAAATTATCACCGCTCGCAGAAAAATTCATGTGACGCCCGAAAACACAAAAATCCCAAAACTGTACGAAATGGAACTTTTGGGCGATCGTGTGGTGTGGGTTTGGCAATTTCTACAGGGCAACGTCGATGTCGATAAATTATGAAACAGATTCGCTGGAAAGCTTGGTAAGTCTACTTTGCAGATAAATTATCACCGCTCGCAGAAAAATTCATGTGACGCTGGAAAATACCAAAAATCCCAAAAGTGTCCGAAATGGAACTTTTGGGCCATCCTGTGGTGTGTGTTTGGCAATTTCTACAGGGCAACGTAGATCTCGATAAATTATGAAACCGGACTCCCTGGTAAGCTTGGCAAGTCTACTTTTTAGATAAATTATCACCGCTCGCAGAAAAATTCATCTGGCACCCGAAAACACAAAAACCGCAAAACTGTTGGAAATAGAACTTTTGGGCCATCGTGTGGTGTGGGTTTGGCAATTTCTACAGGGCAACGTAGATGTCGATAAATTATGAAACCGGACTCCATGGAAAGCTTGGCAAGTGTACTTTCCAGATGAATTATTGTCGCTCGCAGAAAAATTCATCTGACACCCGAAAACACAAAAATTCAAAAACTGTCCGAAATAGAACTTTTGGGCCATCCTGTCGTTTGGGTTTGGCAATTTCTACAGGGCAACGTAGATGTCGATAAATTATGAAACATGACTCCCTGGAAAGCTTGGCAAGTCTACTTTGCAGATAAATTATCACTGCTCGCAGAAAAATTCATCTGACGGATGAAAACACAAAAATCCCAAAACTGTCTGAAATAGAACTTTTGGGCCATAGCGTGGTGTGGGTTTGGCAATTTCTACAGGGCAACATCTATGTCGATAAATTATGAAACTGGATTCGCTGGAAAGCTTGGCAAGTCTACTTTCCAGATAAATTATCATCGCTCGCTGAAAAATTCATGTGACGCTGAAAAATACCAAAATCCAAAAACTATTTGAAATGGAACTTTTGGGCCATCGTGTGGTCTGCGTTTGGCAATTTCTACATGGCAACGTAGATGTCGATAAATTATGAAACCGGACTCCCTAGAAAGCTTGGCAAGTCTACTTTTGCAGATAAATTATCACCGCTCACAGAAAAATTCATGTGACGCCCGAAAACATAAAATTCCCAAAACTGTACAAAATGGAACTTTTGGGCCATTCTATCGTTTGGGTTTGGCAATTTCTACAGGGCAACGTAGATGTCGATAAATTATGAAACTGGACTCCCTTGAAAGCTTGGTAAGTCTACTTTACAGATAAATTATCACTGCTCGCAGAAAAATTCATGTGACGCCCGAAAACACAAAATTCCCAAAACTGTACGGAATGGAACTTTTGGGCGACCGTGTGGTGTGGGTTTGGCAATTTCTACAGGGCAACGTCGATGTCGATAAATTATGAAACCAGATTCGCTGGAAAGCTTGGTAAGTCTACTTTGCAGATAAATTATCACCGCTCGTAGAAAAATTCATGTGACGCTGGAAAATACCAAAATCCAAAAACTGTTTGAAATGGAACTTTTAGGCCATCGTGTGGTCTGCGTTTGGCAATTTCTACAGGGCAACGTAGATGTCGATAAATTATGAAACTGGACTCCCTAGAAAGTTGGCAAGTCTACTTTGCAGATAAATTATCACCGCTCACAGAAAAATTCGTGACGCCCGAAAACATAAAATTCCCAAAACTGTACAAAATAGAACTTTTGGGCCATCCTATCGTTTGGGTTTGGCAATTTCTACAGGGCAACGTAGATGTCGATAAATTATGAAACCGGACTCCCTGGAAAGCTTGGCAAGTCTACTTTGCAGATAAATTATCACTGCTCATGGAAAAATTCATCTGACGGACGAAAACACAAAAATCCCAAAACTGTACGGAATGGAATTTTTGGGCGATCGTGTGGTGTGGGTTTCGCAATTTCTATAGGGCAACGTCGATGTCGATAAATTATGAAATCGGATTCGCTGGAAAGCTTGGTAAGTCTACTTTGCAAATAAATTATCACCGCTCGCAGAAAAATTCATGTGACGCTGGAAAATACCAAAATCCAAAAACTGTTTGAAATGGAACTTTTGGGCCATCGTGTGGTCTATGTTTGGCAATTTCTACAGGGCAATGTAGAGGTCCATGAATTATGAAACCGGACTCCCTGGAAAGCTTGGCAAGAGCAGATAAATTATCACCACTCGCAGAAAAATTCATGTGACACTCGAAAACACAAAATTCCCAAAACTGTACGAAATAGAACTTTTGGGCCATCGTGTCGTCTGTGTTTGGCAATTTCTACAGGGAAACGTCGACGTCGATAAATTATGAAACTGGACTACCTGGAAAGCTTGGCAAGTGTACTTTCCAGATGAATTATTGTCGCTCGCAGAAAAATTCATCTGACACCGAAAACACAAAAATTCAAAAACTGTCCGAAATGGAACTTTTGGGCCATCCTGTCATCTGGGTTTGGCAATTTCTACAGGGCAACGTAGATGTCGATAAATTATGAAACATGGCTCCCTGGAAAGCTTGGCAAGTCTACTTTACAGATAAATTATCACTGCTCGCGGAAAAATTCATCTGACGGATGAAAACACAAAAATCCCAAAACTGTCCGAAATAGAACTTTTGGTCCATAGCGTGGTGTGGGTTTGGCAATTTCTACAGGGCAACGTCGATGTCCATAAATTATGAAACCAGATTCGCTGGAAAGCTTGGTAAGTCTACTTTGCAGATAAATTATCACCGCTCGTAGAAAAATTCATGTGACGCTGGAAAATACCAAAATCCAAAAACTGTTTGAAATGGAACTTTTGGGCCATCGTGTGGTCTATGTTTGGTAATTTCTACAGGGCAATGTAGAGGTCCATGAATTATGAAACTGGACTCCCTGGAAAGCTTGGCAAGTGTACTTTGCAGATAAATTATCACCACTCGCAGAAAAATTCATGTGACACTCGAAAACACAAAATTCCCAAAACTGTACGAAATGGAACTTTTGGGCCATCGTGTCGTCTGTGTTTGGCAATTTCTACAGGGAAACGTCGACGTCGATATATTATGAAACTGGACTACCTGGAAAGCTTGGCAAGTCTACTTTGCAGATAAATTATCACCGCTCGCACAAAAATTCATCTGACGCACGAAAACACAAAAATCCCAAAACTGTACGAAATAGAACTTTTGGGCCATCCTGTCGTCTGGGTTTGGTAATTTCTACAGGGTAACGTGGATGTCGATAAATTATGAAACCGGATTCGCTGGAAAGCTTGGCAAGTCTGATTTCTAGATAAATTATCACCGCTCGCAGAAAAATTCATGTGACGCGGGAAAATACCAAAATCCAAAAACTGTTTGAAATGGAACTTTTGGGCCATCGTGTGGTCTGCATTTGGCAATTTCTACAGGACAACGTAGATGTCGATAGATTATGAAACCGGACTCCCTGGCAAGTTTTGCAAGTCTACTTTGGAGATAAATTATCACCGCTCATAGTAAAATTCATGTGACGCCCGAAAACACAAAATTCCCAAAACTGTACGAAATGGAACTTTTGGGCCATCCTGTCGTCTGGGTTTGGAAATTTCTACAGGGCAACGTAGATGTCGATAAATTGTGAAACTAGACTCTCTTGAAAGCTTGGCAAGTCTACTTTGCAGATAATTTATCACTGGTCCCAGAAAAATTCATCTGACGGACGAAAACACAAAAATCCCAAAACTGTCCGAAATGGAACTGTTGGGCCATCCTGTCGTCTGGGTTTGGCAATTTATACAGGGCAACGTAGATGTCGATAAATTATGAAACCGGACTCCCTGGAAAACTTGGAAAGTCTAGTTTCCAGATCAATTATCACCGCTCGCAGAAAAATTTATCTGACGGACAAAAACACAAAAATCCCAAAACTTTATGAAATGGAACTTTTGAGCCATTGTGTGGTCTGGTTTGGCAATTTCTACAGGACAACGTAGATGTCGATAAATTTTGAAACTGGCCTCCCTTGAAAGCTTGGCAAGTCTACTTTGCAGATAAATTATCACCGCTCCCAGAAAAATTCATCTGACAGACGAAAACACAAAAATCCCAAAACTGTCCGAAATGGAACTGTTGGGCCATCCTGTCGTCTGGGTTTGGCAATTTTTACAGGGCAACGTAGATGTCGATAAATTATGAAACCGGACTCCCTGGAAAACTTGGCAAGTCTACTTTGCAGATAAATTATCACCGCTCGCAGAAAAATTTATCTGACGGACGAAAACACAAAAATCCCAAAAGTATCTGAAATGGAACTTTTGAGCTACGGTGTGGTCTGGGTTTGGCAATTTCTACAGGACAACGTAGATGTCGATAAATTATGAAACCGGCCTCCCTGGAAAGCTTGGCAAGTCTACTTTGTAGATAAATTATCACCGCTCGCACAAAAATTCATCTGACGCACGAAAACACAAAAATCCCAAAACTGTACGAAAAAGAACTTTTGGGCCATCCTGTCGTCTGGGTTTGGTAATTTCTACAGGGTAACATGGATGTCGATAAATTATGAAACCGGATTCGCTGGAAAGCTTGGCAAGTCTAATTTCTAGATAAATTATCACCGCTCGCAGAAAAATTCATGTGACGCGGGAAAATACCAAAATCCAAAAACTGTTTGAAATGGAACTTTTGGGCCATCGTGTGGTCTGCATTTGGCAATTTCTACAGGACAACGTAGATGTCGATAGATTATGAAACCGGACTCCCTGGCAAGTTTTGCAAGTCTACTTTGGAGATAAATTATCACCGCTCATAGAAAAATTCATGTGACGCCCGAAAACACAAAATTCCCAAAACTGTACGAAATGGAACTTTTGGGCCATCCTGTCGTCTGGGTTTTGAAATTTCTACAGGGCAACGTAGATGTCGATAAATTGTGAGACTGGACTCCCTTGAAAGCTTGGCAAGTCTACTTTGCAGATAAATTATCACCGCTCCCAGAAAAATTCATCTGACAGACGAAAACACAAAAATCCCAAAACTGTCCGAAATGGAACTGTTGGGCCATCCTGTCGTCTGGGTTTGGCAATTTCTACAGGGCAACGTAGATGTCGATAAATTATGAAACCGGACTCCCTGGAAAACTTGGCAAGTCTACTTTGCAGATAAATTATCAACGCTCGCAGAAAAATTATCTGACGGACGAAAACACAAAAATCCCAAAACTTTATGAAATGGAACTTTTGAGCCATTGTGTGGTCTGGGTTTGGCAATTTCTACAGGCCAACGTAGATGTCGATAAATTATGAAACCGGCCTCCCTGGAAAGCTTGGCAAGTCTACTTTGTAGATAAATTATCACCGCTCGCACAAAAATTCATCTGACGCACAAAAACACAAAAATCCCAAAACTGTACGAAAAAGAACTTTTGGGCCATCCTGTCGTCTGGGTTTGGTAATTTCTACAGGGTAACGTGGATGTCGATAAATTATGAAACCGGACTCCCTGGAAAGCTTGGCAAGTCTACTTTGCAGATAAATTATCACTGCTCGCGGAAAAATTCATCTGACGGACGAAAACACAAAAATCCCAAAACTGTCTGAAATGGAACTTTTGTGCCATCGTGTGGTCTGCGTTTGGCAATTTCTACAGGGCAACGTAGATGTCGATAAATTATGAAACATGACTCCCTGGAAAGCTTGGCAAGTCTACTTTGCAGATAAATTATCACTGCTCGCAGAAAAATTCATCTGACGGATGAAAACACAAAAATCCCAAAACTGTCTGAAATAGAACTTTTGGGCCATAGCGTGGTGTGGGTTTGGCAATTTCTACAGGGCAACATCTATGTCGATAAATTATGAAACTGGATTCGCTGGAAAGCTTGGCAAGTCTACTTTCCAGATAAATTATCATCGCTCGCTGAAAAATTCATGTGACGCTGAAAAATACCAAAATCCAAAAACTATTTGAAATGGAACTTTTGGGCCATCGTGTGGTCTGCGTTTGGCAATTTCTACATGGCAACGTAGATGTCGATAAATTATGAAACCGGACTCCCTAGAAAGCTTGGCAAGTCTACTTTTGCAGATAAATTATCACCGCTCACAGAAAAATTCATGTGACGCCCGAAAACATAAAATTCCCAAAACTGTACAAAATGGAACTTTTGGGCCATTCTATCGTTTGGGTTTGGCAATTTCTACAGGGCAACGTAGATGTCGATAAATTATGAAACTGGACTCCCTTGAAAGCTTGGTAAGTCTACTTTACAGATAAATTATCACTGCTCGCAGAAAAATTCATGTGACGCCCGAAAACACAAAATTCCCAAAACTGTACGGAATGGAACTTTTGGGCGACCGTGTGGTGTGGGTTTGGCAATTTCTACAGGGCAACGTCGATGTCGATAAATTATGAAACCAGATTCGCTGGAAAGCTTGGTAAGTCTACTTTGCAGATAAATTATCACCGCTCGTAGAAAAATTCATGTGACGCTGGAAAATACCAAAATCCAAAAACTGTTTGAAATGGAACTTTTAGGCCATCGTGTGGTCTGCGTTTGGCAATTTCTACAGGGCAACGTAGATGTCGATAAATTATGAAACTGGACTCCCTAGAAAGTTGGCAAGTCTACTTTGCAGATAAATTATCACCGCTCACAGAAAAATTCGTGACGCCCGAAAACATAAAATTCCCAAAACTGTACAAAATAGAACTTTTGGGCCATCCTATCGTTTGGGTTTGGCAATTTCTACAGGGCAACGTAGATGTCGATAAATTATGAAACCGGACTCCCTGGAAAGCTTGGCAAGTCTACTTTGCAGATAAATTATCACTGCTCATGGAAAAATTCATCTGACGGACGAAAACACAAAAATCCCAAAACTGTACGGAATGGAATTTTTGGGCGATCGTGTGGTGTGGGTTTCGCAATTTCTATAGGGCAACGTCGATGTCGATAAATTATGAAATCGGATTCGCTGGAAAGCTTGGTAAGTCTACTTTGCAAATAAATTATCACCGCTCGCAGAAAAATTCATGTGACGCTGGAAAATACCAAAATCCAAAAACTGTTTGAAATGGAACTTTTGGGCCATCGTGTGGTCTATGTTTGGCAATTTCTACAGGGCAATGTAGAGGTCCATGAATTATGAAACCGGACTCCCTGGAAAGCTTGGCAAGAGCAGATAAATTATCACCACTCGCAGAAAAATTCATGTGACACTCGAAAACACAAAATTCCCAAAACTGTACGAAATAGAACTTTTGGGCCATCGTGTCGTCTGTGTTTGGCAATTTCTACAGGGAAACGTCGACGTCGATAAATTATGAAACTGGACTACCTGGAAAGCTTGGCAAGTGTACTTTCCAGATGAATTATTGTCGCTCGCAGAAAAATTCATCTGACACCGAAAACACAAAAATTCAAAAACTGTCCGAAATGGAACTTTTGGGCCATCCTGTCATCTGGGTTTGGCAATTTCTACAGGGCAACGTAGATGTCGATAAATTATGAAACATGGCTCCCTGGAAAGCTTGGCAAGTCTACTTTACAGATAAATTATCACTGCTCGCGGAAAAATTCATCTGACGGATGAAAACACAAAAATCCCAAAACTGTCCGAAATAGAACTTTTGGTCCATAGCGTGGTGTGGGTTTGGCAATTTCTACAGGGCAACGTCGATGTCCATAAATTATGAAACCAGATTCGCTGGAAAGCTTGGTAAGTCTACTTTGCAGATAAATTATCACCGCTCGTAGAAAAATTCATGTGACGCTGGAAAATACCAAAATCCAAAAACTGTTTGAAATGGAACTTTTGGGCCATCGTGTGGTCTATGTTTGGTAATTTCTACAGGGCAATGTAGAGGTCCATGAATTATGAAACTGGACTCCCTGGAAAGCTTGGCAAGTGTACTTTGCAGATAAATTATCACCACTCGCAGAAAAATTCATGTGACACTCGAAAACACAAAATTCCCAAAACTGTACGAAATGGAACTTTTGGGCCATCGTGTCGTCTGTGTTTGGCAATTTCTACAGGGAAACGTCGACGTCGATATATTATGAAACTGGACTACCTGGAAAGCTTGGCAAGTCTACTTTGCAGATAAATTATCACCGCTCGCACAAAAATTCATCTGACGCACGAAAACACAAAAATCCCAAAACTGTACGAAATAGAACTTTTGGGCCATCCTGTCGTCTGGGTTTGGTAATTTCTACAGGGTAACGTGGATGTCGATAAATTATGAAACCGGATTCGCTGGAAAGCTTGGCAAGTCTGATTTCTAGATAAATTATCACCGCTCGCAGAAAAATTCATGTGACGCGGGAAAATACCAAAATCCAAAAACTGTTTGAAATGGAACTTTTGGGCCATCGTGTGGTCTGCATTTGGCAATTTCTACAGGACAACGTAGATGTCGATAGATTATGAAACCGGACTCCCTGGCAAGTTTTGCAAGTCTACTTTGGAGATAAATTATCACCGCTCATAGTAAAATTCATGTGACGCCCGAAAACACAAAATTCCCAAAACTGTACGAAATGGAACTTTTGGGCCATCCTGTCGTCTGGGTTTGGAAATTTCTACAGGGCAACGTAGATGTCGATAAATTGTGAAACTAGACTCTCTTGAAAGCTTGGCAAGTCTACTTTGCAGATAATTTATCACTGGTCCCAGAAAAATTCATCTGACGGACGAAAACACAAAAATCCCAAAACTGTCCGAAATGGAACTGTTGGGCCATCCTGTCGTCTGGGTTTGGCAATTTATACAGGGCAACGTAGATGTCGATAAATTATGAAACCGGACTCCCTGGAAAACTTGGAAAGTCTAGTTTCCAGATCAATTATCACCGCTCGCAGAAAAATTTATCTGACGGACAAAAACACAAAAATCCCAAAACTTTATGAAATGGAACTTTTGAGCCATTGTGTGGTCTGGTTTGGCAATTTCTACAGGACAACGTAGATGTCGATAAATTTTGAAACTGGCCTCCCTTGAAAGCTTGGCAAGTCTACTTTGCAGATAAATTATCACCGCTCCCAGAAAAATTCATCTGACAGACGAAAACACAAAAATCCCAAAACTGTCCGAAATGGAACTGTTGGGCCATCCTGTCGTCTGGGTTTGGCAATTTTTACAGGGCAACGTAGATGTCGATAAATTATGAAACCGGACTCCCTGGAAAACTTGGCAAGTCTACTTTGCAGATAAATTATCACCGCTCGCAGAAAAATTTATCTGACGGACGAAAACACAAAAATCCCAAAAGTATCTGAAATGGAACTTTTGAGCTACGGTGTGGTCTGGGTTTGGCAATTTCTACAGGACAACGTAGATGTCGATAAATTATGAAACCGGCCTCCCTGGAAAGCTTGGCAAGTCTACTTTGTAGATAAATTATCACCGCTCGCACAAAAATTCATCTGACGCACGAAAACACAAAAATCCCAAAACTGTACGAAAAAGAACTTTTGGGCCATCCTGTCGTCTGGGTTTGGTAATTTCTACAGGGTAACGTGGATGTCGATAAATTATGAAACCGGATTCGCTGGAAAGCTTGGCAAGTCTAATTTCTAGATAAATTATCACCGCTCGCAGAAAAATTCATGTGACGCGGGAAAATACCAAAATCCAAAAACTGTTTGAAATGGAACTTTTGGGCCATCGTGTGGTCTGCATTTGGCAATTTCTACAGGACAACGTAGATGTCGATAGATTATGAAACCGGACTCCCTGGCAAGTTTTGCAAGTCTACTTTGGAGATAAATTATCACCGCTCATAGAAAAATTCATGTGACGCCCGAAAACACAAAATTCCCAAAACTGTACGAAATGGAACTTTTGGGCCATCCTGTCGTCTGGGTTTTGAAATTTCTACAGGGCAACGTAGATGTCGATAAATTGTGAGACTGGACTCCCTTGAAAGCTTGGCAAGTCTACTTTGCAGATAAATTATCACCGCTCCCAGAAAAATTCATCTGACAGACGAAAACACAAAAATCCCAAAACTGTCCGAAATGGAACTGTTGGGCCATCCTGTCGTCTGGGTTTGGCAATTTCTACAGGGCAACGTAGATGTCGATAAATTATGAAACCGGACTCCCTGGAAAACTTGGCAAGTCTACTTTGCAGATAAATTATCAACGCTCGCAGAAAAATTATCTGACGGACGAAAACACAAAAATCCCAAAACTTTATGAAATGGAACTTTTGAGCCATTGTGTGGTCTGGGTTTGGCAATTTCTACAGGCCAACGTAGATGTCGATAAATTATGAAACCGGCCTCCCTGGAAAGCTTGGCAAGTCTACTTTGTAGATAAATTATCACCGCTCGCACAAAAATTCATCTGACGCACAAAAACACAAAAATCCCAAAACTGTACGAAAAAGAACTTTTGGGCCATCCTGTCGTCTGGGTTTGGTAATTTCTACAGGGTAACGTGGATGTCGATAAATTATGAAACCGGATTCGCTGGAAAGCTTGGCAAGTCTAATTTCTAGATAAATTATCACCGCTCTCAGAAAAATTCATGTGACGCGGGAAAATACCAAAATCCAAAAACTGTTTGAAATGGAACTTTTGGGCCATCGTGTGGTCTGCATTTGGCAATTTCTACAGGACAACGTAGATGTCGATAGATTATGAAACCGGACTCCCTGGCAAGTTTTGCAAGTCTACTTTGGAGATAAATTATCACCGCTCATAGAAAAATTCATGTGACGCCCGAAAACACAAAATTCCCAAAACTGTACGAAATGGAACCTTTGGGCCATCCTGTCGTCTGGGTTTTGAAATTTCTACAGGGCAACGTAGATGTCGATAAATTATGAAACCGGACTCCCTGGAAAACTTGGCAAGTCTACTTTGCAGATAAATTATCACCGCTCGCAGAAAAATTTATCTGACGGACGAAAACACAAAAATCCCAAAAGTATCTGAAATGGAACTTTTGAGCTACGGTGTGGTCTGGGTTTGGCAATTTCTACAGGACAACGTAGATGTCGATAAATTATGAAACCGGCCTCCCTGGAAAGCTTGGCAAGTCTACTTTGTAGATAAATTATCAGCGCTCGCAGAAAAATTTATCTGACGGACGAAAACACAAAAATCCCAAAAGTATCTGAAATGGAACTTTTGAGCTACGGTGTGGTCTGGGTTTGGCAATTTCTACAGGACAACGTAGATGTCGATAAATTATGAAACCGGCCTCCCTGGAAAGCTTGGCAAGTCTACTTTGTAGATAAATTATCAGCGCTCGCACAAAAATTCATCTGACGCACGAAAACACAAAAATCCCAAAACTGTACGAAATAGAACTTTTGGGCCATCCTGTCGTCTGGGTTTGGCAATTTCTACAGGGCAACGTAGATGTCGATAAATTAGGAAACTGGACTCCCTGGAAAACTTGGCAAGTCTACTTTGCAGATAAATTATCACCGCTCGCAGAAAAATTTATCTGACGGACGAAAACACAAAAATCCCAAAAGTATCTGAAATGGAACTTTTGAGCTACGGTGTGGTCTGGGTTTGGCAATTTCTACAGGACAACGTAGATGTCGATAAATTATGAAACCGGCCTCCCTGGAAAGCTTGGAAAGTCTACTTTGTAGATAAATTATCACCGCTCGCACAAAAATTCATCTGACGCACGAAAACACAAAAATCCCAAAACTGTACGAAATAGAACTTTTGGGCCATCCTGTCGTCTGGGTTTGGTAATTTCTACAGGGTAACGTGGATGTCGATAAATTATGAAACCGGATTCGCTGGAAAGCTTGGCAAGTCTAATTTCTAGATAAATTATCACCGCTCGCAGAAAAATTCATGTGACGCGGGAAAATACCAAAATCCAAAAACTGTTTGAAATGGAACTTTTGGGCCATCGTGTGGTCTGCATTTGGCAATTTCTACAGGACAACGTAGATGTCGATAGATTATGAAACCGGACTCCCTGGCAAGTTTTGCAAGTCTACTTTGGAGATAAATTATCACCGCTCATAGAAAAATTCATGTGACGCCCGAAAACACAAAATTCCCAAAACTGTACGAAATGGAACTTTTGGGCCATCCTGTCGTCTGGGTTTCGAAATTTCTACAGGGCAACGTAGATGTCGATAAATTGTGAAACTGGACTCCCTTGAAAGCTTGGCAAGTCTACTTTGCAGATAAATTATCACCGCTCCCAGAAAAATTCATCTGACAGACGAAAACACAAAAATCCCAAAACTGTCCGAAATGGAACTGTTGGGCCATCCTGTCGTCTGGGTTTGGCAATTTCTACAGGGCAACGTAGATGTCGATAAATTATGAAACCGGACTCCCTGGAAAACTTGGCAAGTCTACTTTGCAGATAAATTATCACCGCTCGCAGAAAAATTTATCTGACGGACGAAAACACAAAAATCCCAAAAGTATCTGAAATGGAACTTTTGAGCTACGGTGTGGTCTGGGTTTGGCAATTTCTACAGGACAACGTAGATGTCGATAAATTATGAAACCGGCCTCCCTGGAAAGCTTGGCAAGTCTACTTTGTAGATAAATTATCACCGCTCGCACAAAAATTCATCTGACGCACGAAAACACAAAAATCCCAAAACTGTACGAAATAGAACTTTTGGGCCATCCTGTCGTCTGGGTTTGGTAATTTCTACAGGGTAACGTGGATGTCGATAAATTATGAAACCGGATTCGCTGGAAAGCTTGGCAAGTCTAATTTCTAGATAAATTATCACCGCTCGCAGAAAAATTCATGTGACGCGGGAAAATACCAAAATCCAAAAACTGTTTGAAATGGAACTTTTGGGCCATCGTGTGGTCTGCATTTGGCAATTTCTACAGGACAACGTAGATGTCGATAGATTATGAAACCGGACTCCCTGGCAAGTTTTGCAAGTCTACTTTGGAGATAAATTATCACCGCTCATAGAAAAATTCATGTGACGCCCGAAAACACAAAATTCCCAAAACTGTACGAAATGGAACTTTTGGGCCATCGTGTCGTCTGGGTTTTGAAATTTCTACAGGGCAACGTAGATGTCGATAAATTGTGAGACTGGACTCCCTTGAAAGCTTGGCAAGTCTACTTTGCAGATAAATTATCACCGCTCCCAGAAAAATTCATCTGACAGACGAAAACACAAAAATCCCAAAACTGTCCGAAATGGAACTGTTGGGCCATCCTGTCGTCTGGGTTTGGCAATTTCTACAGGGCAACGTAGATGTCGATAAATTATGACACCGGACTCCCTGGAAAACTTGGCAAGTCTACTTTGCAGATAAATTATCACCGCTCGCAGAAAAATTTATCTGACGGACGAAAACACAAAAATCCCAAAAGTATCTGAAATGGAACTTTTGCGCTACGGTGTGGTCTGGGTTTGGCAATTTCTACAGGACAACGTAGATGTCGATAAATTATGAAACCGGCCTCCCTGGAAAGCTTGGCAAGTCTACTTTGTAGATAAATTATCACCGCTCGCACAAAAATTCATCTGACGCACGAAAACACAAAAATCCCAAAACTGTACGAAAAAGAACTTTTGGGCCATCCTGTCGTCTGGGTTTGGTAATTTCTACAGGGTAACGTGGATGTCGATAAATTATGAAACCGGATTCGCTGGAAAGCTTGGCAAGTCTAATTTCTAGATAAATTATCACTGCTCGCAGAAAAATTCATGTGACGCGGGAAAATACCAAAATCCAAAAACTGTTTGAAATGGAACTTTTGGGCCATCGTGTGGTCTGCATTTGGCAATTTCTACAGGACAACGTAGATGTCGATAGATTATGAAACCGGACTCCCTGGCAAGTTTTGCAAGTCTACTTTGGAGATAAATTATCACCGCTCATAGAAAAATTCATGTGACGCCCGAAAACACAAAATTCCCAAAACTGTACGAAATGGAACTTTTGGGCCATCCTGTCGTCTGGGTTTTGAAATTTCTACAGGGCAACGTAGATGTCGATAAATTGTGAGACTGGACTCCCTTGAAAGCTTGGCAAGTCTACTTTGCAGATAAATTATCACCGCTCCCAGAAAAATTCATCTGACAGACGAAAACACAAAAATCCCAAAACTGTCCGAAATGGAACTGTTGGGCCATCCTGTCGTCTGGGTTTGGCAATTTCTACAGGGCAACGTAGATGTCGATAAATTATGAAACCGGACTCCCTGGAAAACTTGGCAAGTCTACTTTGCAGATAAATTATCACCGCTCGCAGAAAAATTTATCTGACGGACGAAAACACAAAAATCCCAAAAGTATCTGAAATGGAACTTTTGAGCTACGGTGTGGTCTGGGTTTGGCAATTTCTACAGGACAACGTAGATGTCGATAAATTATGAAACCGGCCTCCCTGGAAAGCTTGGAAAGTCTACTTTGTAGATAAATTATCACCGCTCGCACAAAAATTCATCTGACGCACGAAAACACAAAAATCCCAAAACTGTACGAAATAGAACTTTTGGGCCATCCTGTCGTCTGGGTTTGGTAATTTCTACAGGGTAACGTGGATGTCGATAAATTATGAAACCGGATTCGCTGGAAAGCTTGGCAAGTCTAATTTCTAGATAAATTATCACCGCTCGCAGAAAAATTCATGTGACGCGGGAAAATACCAAAATCCAAAAACTGTTTGAAATGGAACTTTTGGGCCATCGTGTGGTCTGCATTTGGCAATTTCTACAGGACAACGTAGATGTCGATAGATTATGAAACCGGACTCCCTGGCAAGTTTTGCAAGTCTACTTTGGAGATAAATTATCACCGCTCATAGAAAAATTCATGTGACGCCCGAAAACACAAAATTCCCAAAACTGTACGAAATGGAACTTTTGGGCCATCCTGTCGTCTGGGTTTCGAAATTTCTACAGGGCAACGTAGATGTCGATAAATTGTGAAACTGGACTCCCTTGAAAGCTTGGCAAGTCTACTTTGCAGATAAATTATCACCGCTCCCAGAAAAATTCATCTGACAGACGAAAACACAAAAATCCCAAAACTGTCCGAAATGGAACTGTTGGGCCATCCTGTCGTCTGGGTTTGGCAATTTCTACAGGGCAACGTAGATGTCGATAAATTATGAAACCGGACTCCCTGGAAAACTTGGCAAGTCTACTTTGCAGATAAATTATCACCGCTCGCAGAAAAATTTATCTGACGGACGAAAACACAAAAATCCCAAAAGTATCTGAAATGGAACTTTTGAGCTACGGTGTGGTCTGGGTTTGGCAATTTCTACAGGACAACGTAGATGTCGATAAATTATGAAACCGGCCTCCCTGGAAAGCTTGGCAAGTCTACTTTGTAGATAAATTATCACCGCTCGCACAAAAATTCATCTGACGCACGAAAACACAAAAATCCCAAAACTGTACGAAATAGAACTTTTGGGCCATCCTGTCGTCTGGGTTTGGTAATTTCTACAGGGTAACGTGGATGTCGATAAATTATGAAACCGGATTCGCTGGAAAGCTTGGCAAGTCTAATTTCTAGATAAATTATCACCGCTCGCAGAAAAATTCATGTGACGCGGGAAAATACCAAAATCCAAAAACTGTTTGAAATGGAACTTTTGGGCCATCGTGTGGTCTGCATTTGGCAATTTCTACAGGACAACGTAGATGTCGATAGATTATGAAACCGGACTCCCTGGCAAGTTTTGCAAGTCTACTTTGGAGATAAATTATCACCGCTCATAGAAAAATTCATGTGACGCCCGAAAACACAAAATTCCCAAAACTGTACGAAATGGAACTTTTGGGCCATCGTGTCGTCTGGGTTTTGAAATTTCTACAGGGCAACGTAGATGTCGATAAATTGTGAGACTGGACTCCCTTGAAAGCTTGGCAAGTCTACTTTGCAGATAAATTATCACCGCTCCCAGAAAAATTCATCTGACAGACGAAAACACAAAAATCCCAAAACTGTCCGAAATGGAACTGTTGGGCCATCCTGTCGTCTGGGTTTGGCAATTTCTACAGGGCAACGTAGATGTCGATAAATTATGACACCGGACTCCCTGGAAAACTTGGCAAGTCTACTTTGCAGATAAATTATCACCGCTCGCAGAAAAATTTATCTGACGGACGAAAACACAAAAATCCCAAAACTTTACGAAATGGAACTTTTGAGACATTGTGTGGTCTGGGTTTGGCAATTTCTACAGGACAACGTAGATGTCGATAAATTATGAAACCGGCCTCCCTTCAAAGCTTGGCAAGTCTACTTTGCAGATAAATTATCACCGCTCCCAGAAAAATTCATCTGACAGACGAAAACACAAAAATCCCAAAACTGTCCGAAATAGAACTGTTGGGCCATCCTGTCGTCTGGGTTTGGCAATTTCTACAGGACAACGTAGATGTCGATAAATTATGAAACCGGCCTCCCTTGAAAGCTTGGCAAGTCTACTTTGTAGATAAATTATCACCGCTCCCAGAAAAATTCATCTGACAGACGAAAACACAAAAATCCCAAAACTGTCCGAAATGGAACTGTTGGGCCATCCTGTCGTCTGGGTTTGGCAATTTCTACAGGGCAACGTAGATGTCGATAAATTATGAAACCGGACTCCCTGGAAAACTTGGCAAGTCTACTTTCCAGATAAATTATCACCACTCGCAGAAAAATTTATCTGACGGACGAAAACACAAAAATCCCAAAACTTTATGAAATGGAACTTTTGCGCCATTGTGTGGTCTGGGTTTTGCAATTTCTACAGGACAACGTAGATGTCGATAAATTATGAAACCGGCCTCCCTTGAAAGCTTGGCAAGTCTACTTTGCAGATAAATTATCACCGCTCGCAGAAAAATTCATGTGACGCGGGAAAATACCAAAATCCAAAAACTGTTTGGAATGGAACTTTTGGGCCATCGTGTGGTCTGCATTTGGCAATTTCTACAGGACAACGTAGATGTCGATAGATTATGAAACCGGACTCCCTGGCAAGTTTTGCAAGTCTACTTTGGAGATAAATTATCACCGCTCATAGAAAAATTCATGTGACGCCCGAAAACACAAAATTGCCAAAACTGTACGAAATGGAACTTTTGGGCCATCCTGTCGTCTGGGTTTGGAAATTTCTACAGGGCAACGTAGATGTCGATAAATTGTGTAATGGAGTCCCTTGAAAGCTTGGCAAGTCTACTTTGCAGATAATTTATCACCGCTCCCAGAAAAATTCATCTGACGGACGAAAACACAAAAATCCCAAAACTGTCCGAAATGGAACTGTTGGGCCATCCTGTCGTCTGGGTTTGGCAATTTCTACAGGGCAACGTAGATGTCGATAAATTATGAAACCGGCCTCCCTAGAAAGCTTGGCAAGTCTACTTTGTAGATAAATTATCACCGCTCGCACAAAAATTCATCTGACGCACGAAAACACAAAAATCCCAAAACTGTACGAAATAGAACTTTTGGGCCATCCTGTCGTCTGGGTTTGGTAATTTCTACAGGGTAACGTGGATGTCGATAAATTATGAAACCGGATTCGCTGGAAAGCTTGGCAAGTCTAATTTCTAGATAAATTATCACCGCTCGCAGAAAAATTCATGTGACGCGGGAAAATACCAAAATCCAAAAACTGTTTGAAATGGAACTTTTGGGCCATCGTGTGGTCTGCATTTGGCAATTTCTACAGGACAACGTAGATGTCGATAGATTATGAAACCGGACTCCCTGGCAAGTTTTGCAAGTCTACTTTGGAGATAAATTATCACCGCTCATAGAAAAATTCATGTGACGCCCGAAAACACAAAATTCCCAAAACTGTACGAAATGGAACTTTTGGGCCATCCTGTCGTCTGGGTTTGGAAATTTCTACAGGGCAACGTAGATGTCGATAAATTGTTAAACTGGACTCCCTTGAAAGCTTGGCAAGTCTACTTTGCAGATAATTTATCACCGCTCCCAGAAAAATTCATCTGACAGACGAAAACACAAAAATCCCAAAACTGTCCGAAATAGAACTGTTGGGCCATCCTGTCGTCTGGGTTTGGCAATTTCTACAGGACAACGTAGATGTCGATAAATTATGAAACTGGCCTCCCTTGAAAGCTTGGCAAGTCTACTTTGCAGATAAATTATCACCGCTCCGAGAAAAATTCATCTGACCGACGAAAACACAAAAATCCCAAAACTGTCCGAAATGGAACTGTTGGGCCATCCTGTCGTCTGGGTTTGGCAATTTCTACAGGGCAACGTAGATGTCGATAAATTATGAAACCGGACTCCCTGGAAAACTTGGCAAGTCTACTTTGCAGATAAATTATCACCGCTCGCAGAAAAATTTATCTGACGGACGAAAACACAAAAATCCCAAAACTTTATGAAATGGAACTTTTGAGCCATAGTGTGGTATGGGTTTGGCAATTTCTATAGGACAACATAGATGTCGATAAATTATGAAACTGGCCTCCCTGGAAAGCTTGGCAAGTCTACTTTGCAGATAAATTATCACCGCTCGCACAAAAATTCATCTGACGCACGAAAACACAAAAATCCCAAAACTGTACGAAATAGAACTTTTGGGCCATCCTGTCGTCTGGGTTTGGTAATTTCTACAGGGTAACGTGGATGTCGATAAATTATGAAACCGGATTCGCTGGAAACCTTGGCAAGTCTAATTTCTAGATAAATTATCACCGGTCGCAGAAAAATTCATGTGACGCGGGAAAATACCAAAATCCAAAAACTGTTTGAAATGGAACTTTTGGGCCATCGTGTGGTCTGCATTTGGCAATTTCTACAGGACAACGTAGATGTCGATAGATTATGAAACCGGACTCCCTGGCAAGTTTTGCAAGTCTACTTTGGAGATAAATTATCACCGCTTATAGAAAAATTCATGTGACGCCCGAAAACACAAAATTCCCAAAACTGTACGAAATGGAACTTTTGGGCCATCCTGTCGTCTGGGTTTTGAAATTTCTACAGGGCAACGTAGATGTCGATAAATTGTGAAACTTGACTCCCTTGAAAGCTTGGCAAGTCTACTTTGCAGATAATTTATCACCGGTCCCAGAAAAATTCATCTGACGGACGAAAACACAAAAATCCCAAAACTGTCCGAAATGGAACTGTTGGGCCATCCTGTCGTCTGGGTTTGGTAATTTTTACAGGGCAACGTAGATGTCGATAAATTATGAAACTGGACTCCCTGGAAAACTTGGCAAGTCTACTTTCCAGATAAATTATCACCGCTCGCAGAAAAATTTATCTGACGGATGAAAACACAAAAATTCCAAAACTTTACGAAATGGAACTTTTGAGACATTGTGTGGTCTGGGTTTGGCAATTTCTACAGGACAACGTAGATGTCGATAAATTATGAAACCGGCCTCCCTTCAAAGCTTGGCAAGTCTACTTTGCAGATAAATTATCACCGCTCCCAGAAAAATTCATCTGACAGACGAAAACACAAAAATCCCAAAACTGTCCGAAATAGAACTGTTGGGCCATCCTGTCGTCTGGGTTTGGCAATTTCTACAGGACAACGTAGATGTCGATAAATTATGAAACCGGCCTCCCTTGAAAGCTTGGCAAGTCTACTTTGTAGATAAATTATCACCGCTCCCAGAAAAATTCATCTGACAGACGAAAACACAAAAATCCCAAAACTGTCCGAAATGGAACTGTTGGGCCATCCTGTCGTCTGGGTTTGGCAATTTCTACAGGGCAACGTAGATGTCGATAAATTATGAAACCGGACTCCCTGGAAAACTTGGCAAGTCTACTTTCCAGATAAATTATCACCACTCGCAGAAAAATTTATCTGACGGACGAAAACACAAAAATCCCAAAACTTTATGAAATGGAACTTTTGCGCCATTGTGTGGTCTGGGTTTTGCAATTTCTACAGGACAACGTAGATGTCGATAAATTATGAAACCGGCCTCCCTTGAAAGCTTGGCAAGTCTACTTTGCAGATAAATTATCACCGCTCGCAGAAAAATTCATGTGACGCGGGAAAATACCAAAATCCAAAAACTGTTTGGAATGGAACTTTTGGGCCATCGTGTGGTCTGCATTTGGCAATTTCTACAGGACAACGTAGATGTCGATAGATTATGAAACCGGACTCCCTGGCAAGTTTTGCAAGTCTACTTTGGAGATAAATTATCACCGCTCATAGAAAAATTCATGTGACGCCCGAAAACACAAAATTCCCAAAACTGTACGAAATGGAACTTTTGGGCCATCCTGTCGTCTGGGTTTGGAAATTTCTACAGGGCAACGTAGATGTCGATAAATTGTGTAATGGAGTCCCTTGAAAGCTTGGCAAGTCTACTTTGCAGATAATTTATCACCGCTCCCAGAAAAATTCATCTGACGGACGAAAACACAAAAATCCCAAAACTGTCCGAAATGGAACTGTTGGGCCATCCTGTCGTCTGGGTTTGGCAATTTCTACAGGACAACGTAGATGTCGATAAATTATGAAACCGGCCTTCCTTGAAAGCTTGGCAAGTCTACTTTGCAGATAATTTATCACCGCTCCCAGAAAAATTCATCTGACGGACGAAAACACAAAAATCCCAAAATTGTCCGAAATGGAACTGTTGGGCCATCCTGTCGTCTGGGTTTGGCAATTTCTACAGGGCAACGTAGATGTCGATAAATTATGAAACCAGACTCCCTGGAAAACTTGGCAAGTCTACTTTCCAGATAAATTATCACCGCTCGCAGAAAAATTTATCTGACGGATGAAAACACAAAAATCCCAAAACTTTATGAAATGGAACTTTTGAGCCATTGTGTGGTCTGGGTTTGGCAATTTCTACAGGACAACGTAGATGTCGATAAATTATGAAACCGGTCTCTCTTGAAAGCTTGGCAAGTCTACTTTGCAGATAAATTATGACCGCTCCCAGAAAAATTCATCTGACCGACGAAAACACAAAAATCCCAAAACTGTCCGAAATGGAACTGTTGGGCCATCCTGTCGTCTGGGTTTGGAAATTTCTACAGGGCAACGTAGATGTCGATAAATTATGAAACCGGACTTCCTGGAAAACTTGGCAAGTCTACTTTCCAGATAAATTATCACCGCTCGCAGAAAAATTTATCTGACGGACGAAAACACAAAAATCCCAAAACTTTATGAAATGGAACTTTTGAGCCATTGTGTGGTCTAGGTTTGGCAATTTCTACAGGACAACGTAGATGTCGATAAATTATGAAACCGGCCTCCCTGGAAAGCTTGGCAAGTCTACTTTGCAGATAAATTATCACCGCTCGCACAAAAAATCATCTGACGCGCGAAAACACAAAAATCCCAAAACTGTACGAAATAGAACTTTTGGGCCATCCTGTCGTCTGGGTTTGGTAATTTCTACAGGGTAACGTGGATGTCCATAAATTATGAAACCGGATTCGCTGGAAAGCTTGGCAAGTCTAATTTCTACATAAATTATCACCGCTCGCAGAAAAATTCATGTGACGCGGGAAAATACCAAAAGCCAAAAACTGTTTGAAATGGAACTTTTGGGCCATCGTGTGGTCTACATTTGGCAATTTTTACAGGACAACGTAGATGTCGATAGATTATGAAACTGGACTCCCTGGCAAGTTTTGCAAGTCTACTTTGGAGATAAATTATCACCGCTTATAGAAAAATTCATGTGACACCCGAAAACACAAAATTCCCAAAACTGTACGAAATGAAACTTTTGGGCCATCCTGTCGTCTGGGTTTGGCAATTTCTACAGGGCAACGTAGATGTCGATAAATTGTAAAACTGGACTCCCTTGAAAGCTTGGCAAGTCTACTTTGCAGATAATTTATCACCACTCCCAGAAAAATTCATCTGACGGACGAAAACACAAAAATCCCAAAACTGTCCGAAATGGAACTGTTGGGCCATCCTGTCGTCTGGGTTTGGCAATTTCTACAGGGCAACGTAGATGTCGATAAATTATGAAACTGGACTCCCTGGAAAACTTGACAAGTCTACTTTCCAGATAAATTATCACCGCTCGCAGAAATATTTATCTGACGGACGAAAACACAAAAATCCCAAAAGTATCTGAAATGGAACTTTTGAGCTACGGTGTGGTCTGGGTTTGGTAATTTCTACAGGGAAACGTCGACGTCGATAAATTATGAAACTGAGCTACCTGGAAAGCTTGGCAAGTCTACTTTGCAGATAAATTATCACCGCTCATAGAAAAATTCATGTGACACCCGAAAACACAAAAATCCCAAAACTGTACGAAATGGAACTTTTGGGCCATCCTGTTTCTGGGTTTGGCAATATCTACAGGGCAACGTAGATGTCGATAAATTATGAAACTGGACTCCCTGGAAAGCTTGGCAAGTCTACTTTCCAGATAAATTATCACCGCTCGCAGAAAAAATTCATTTGATGCAGGAAAATACAAAAATCCCAAAACTGTCTGAAATGAAACTTTTGGGACATCCTGTCGTCTGGGTTTGGCAATTTCTACAGGGCAACGTCGACGTCGATAAATTATGAAACCGGACTCCCTAGAAAGCTTGGCAAGTCTACTTTGCAGATAAATTATCACTGCTCACAGAAAAATTCATCTGACGTACGAAAACACAAAAATCCCAAAATTGTCTGAAATGGAACTTTTGGGCTATGGTGTGGTGTGGGTTTGGCAATTTCTACAGGGCAACGTCGACGTTGATAAATTATGAAACCGGACTCCCTGGAAAGCTTGGCAAGTCTACTTTGCAGATAAATTATCACTGCTCACGGAAAAATTCATGTGACGCCCGAAAACACAAAAATCCTAAAACTGTATGAAATGGAACTTTTGGGCCATCCTGTCGTCTGGGTTTGGCAATTTCTACAGGGCAACGTAGATGTCGATAAATTATGAAACCGGACTCCCTGGAAAGCTTGGCAAGTCTACTTTGCAGATAAATTATCACCGTTCACAGAAAAATTCATGTGACGCCCGAAAACACAAAAATCCCAAAACTTTATGAAATGGAACTTTTGAGCCATTGTGTGGTATGGGTTTGGCAATTTCTACAGGACAACGTAGATGTCGATAAATTATGAAACTGGCCTCCCTGGAAAGCTTGGCAAGTCTACTTTACGGATAAATTATCACCGTTCACAGATAAATTAGGGTTTAGGGTTTAGGGGTTAGGGGTTAGGGTTTGGGGTTAGTGCTTAGGGGCTAGGGGTTAGGGGCTAGGGTCTCGGGGCTAGGGGTCTCGGGTCTCGGGTCTGGGGTCTAGGGGTGGGGGTGGGGATGTGGGGGTTGGGGGTCGGGGTTTGGGTGTTGGTGTTTGGGGTTCGGGGGTGGGGGTTCGGGGGTTGGGGTTCGGGGGTTCGGGTTCGAGGGTTCGGGTTCGGGGTTTCGGGTTTCGGGGTTAGGGGTTAGGGGTTAGGGGTTAGGGGTTATGGGTTAGGGGTTAGGGGTTAGGGTCTAGGGTCTAAGGTCTAGGGTCTAGGGTCCGGGTCTGGGTCTGGGTCTGGGGTCTTGGGGTCTGGGTTCAGGTTTCAGGGTTCAGGGTTCAGGGTTTTTTAGGGTTTTTAGGTTTTTTAAGGTTTAGGGTTTAGGGTTGAGGTTTTAGGGTTGAGGGTTTTAGGGTTGAGGGTTGAGGGTTGAGGTTTGAGGGTTTTAGGGTTGAGGGTTCAGGGTTGAGGGTTCAGGGTTCAGGGTGCAGGGGTTAGGGGTTAGGGGTTAGGGGTTAGGGTTTAGGGGTTAGGGTTTTAGGGGTTAGGGTTTAGGGTTTAGGGGTTAGGGGTTAGGGGTTAGGGGTTCGGGGTTCGGGGTTCGGGGTTCGGGTGTAGGGTGTAGGGTGTAGGGTGTAGGGTTCAGGGTTGAGGGTTGAGGGTTCGGGGTTCGGGGTTTGGGTGTAGGGTTTAGGTTTAGGGTTAGGGGTTAAGGTTTAGGGGTTAGGGTGTAGGGTGTAGGGTCTAGGGTGTAGGGTCTAGGGTCTAGGGTCTAGGGTGTAGGGTCTAGGGTCTAGGGTGTAGGGTCTAGGGTCTAGGGTGTTGATAAATTATGAAACCGGACTCCCTGGAAAACTTGGCAAGTCTACTTTCCAGATAAATTATCACCGCTCGCAGAAAAATTTATCTGACAGACGAAAACACAAAAATCCCAAAACTTTATGAAATGGAACTTTTGAGCCATTGTGTGGTCTGGGTTTGGCAATTTCTACAGGACAACGTAGATGTCGATAAATTATGAAACCAGACTCCCTAGAAAGCTTGGCAAGTCTACTTTGCAGATAAATTATCACTGCTCACAGAAAAATTCATCTGACGTACGAAAACACAAAAATCCCAAAACTGTCTGAAATGGAACTTTTGGGCTATGGTGTGGTGTGGGTTTGGCAATTTCTACAGGGCAACGTCGAGGTTGATAAATTATGAAACCGGACTCCCTGGAAAGCTTGGCAAGTCTACTTTGCAGATAAATTATCACTACTCGCGGAAAAATTCATGTGACGCCCGAAAACACAAAAATCCTAAAACTGTATGAAATGGAACTTTTGGGCCATCCTGTCGTCTGGGTTTGGCAATTTCTACAGGGCAACGTAGATGTCGATAAATTATGAAACCGGACTCCCTAGAAAGCTTGGCAAGTCTACTTTGCAGATAAATTATCACCGCTCACAGAAAAATTCATGTGACGCCCGAAAACACAAAAATCGCAAAGCTTTATGAAATGGAACTTTTGAGCCATTGTGTGGTCTGGGTTTGGCAATTTCTACAGGACAACGTAGATGTCGATAAATTATGAAACTGGCCTCCCTGGAAAGCTTGGCAAGTCTACTTTACGGATAAATTATCACCGTTCGCAGATAAATTAGGGTTTAGGGTTTAGGGGTTAGGGGTTAGGGTTTGGGGTTAGGGCTTAGGGGCTAGGGCTTAGGGCTTAGGGGTTAGGGGCTAGGGTCTCGGGGCTAGGGTCTCGGGTCTAGGGGTCTCGGGTCTCGGGTCTGGGGTCTGGGGTCTAGGGGTGGGGGTGGGGATGTGGGGGTTGGGGGTTGGGGTTTGGGGGTTGGTGTTTGGGGTTCGGGGGTGGGGGTTCGGGGGTTGGGGTTCGGGGGTTCGGGTTCGAGGGTTCGGGTTCGGGGTTTCGGGTTTCGGGGTTAGGGGTTAGGGGTTAGGGGTTATGGGTTAGGGGTTAGGGTCTAGGGTCTAGGGTCTAGGGTCTAGGGTCCGGGTCTGGGTCTGGGTCTGGGGTCTTGGGGTCTGGGTTCAGGTTTCAGGTTTCAGGGTTCAGGGTTCAGGGTTCAGGGTTTTTTAGGTTTTTTAGGTTTTTTAAGGTTTAGGGTTTAGGGTTGAGGTTTTAGGGTTGAGGGTTTTAGGGTTTAGGGTTTAGGGTTGAGGTTTGAGGGTTTTAGGGTTGAGGGTTCAGGGTTGAGGGTTCAGGGTTCAGGGTTCAGGTTGTAGGGGTTAGGGGTTAGGGGTTAGGGGTTAGGGTTTAGGGGTTAGGGTTTTAGGGGTTAGGGTTTAGGGTTTAGGGGTTAGGGGTTTGGGGTTCGGGGTTCGGGGTTTAGGGTTTAGGGTTTAGGGTTTAGGGTTTAGGGTTTAGGGTTGAGGGTTCGGGGTTCGGGGTTCGGGTGTAGGGTGTAGGGTTAGGGGTTAGGGTTTAGGGTGTAGGGTCTAGGGTCTAGGGTCTAGGGTCTAGGGTCTAGGGTCTAGAGTCTAGGGTGTAGGGTCTAGGGTCTAGGGTGTCGATAAATTATGAAACCGGACTCCCTGGAAAACTTGGCAAGTCTACTTTCCAGATAAATTATCACCGCTCGCAGAAAAATTTATCTGACGGACGAAAACACAAAAATCCCAAAACTTTATGAAATGGAACTTTTGAGCCATTGTGTGGTCTGGGTTTGGCAATTTCTACAGGACAACGTAGATGTCGATAAATTATGAAACCGGCCTCCCTGGAAAGCTTGGCAAGTCTACTTTGCAGATAAATTATCACCGCTCGCACAAAAATTCATCTGACGCACGAAAACACAAAAATCCCAAAACTGTACGAAATAGAACTTTTGGGCCATCCTGTCGTCTGGGTTTGGTAATTTCTACAGGATAACGTGGATGTCCATAAATTATGAAACCGGATTCGCTGGAAAGCTTGGCAAGTCTAATTTCTAAATAAATTATCACCGCTCGCAGAAAAATTCATGTGACGCGGGAAAATACCAAAAGCCAAAAACTGTTTGAAATGGAACTTTTGGGCCATCGTGTGGTCTACATTTGGCAATTTTTACAGGACAACCTAGATGTCGATAGATTATGAAACTGGACTCCCTGGCAAGTTTTGCAAGTCTACTTTGGAGATAAATTATCACAGCTCATAGAAAAATTCATGTGACGCCCGAAAACACAAAATTCCCAAAACTGTACGAAATGGAACTTTTGGGCCATCCTGTCATCTGGGTTTGGCAATTTCTACAGGGCAACGTAGATGTCGATAAATTGTAAAACTGGACTCCCTTGAAAGCTTGGCAAGTCTACTTTGCAGATAATTTATCACCACTCCCAGAAAAATTCATCTGACGGACGAAAACAAAAATCCCAAAACTGTCCGAAATGGAACTGTTGGGCCATCCTGTCGTGTGGGTTTGTCAATTTCTACAGGGCAACGTAGATGTCGATAAATTATGAAACTAGACTCCCTGGAAAACTTGGCAAGTCTACTTTCCAGATAAATTATCACCGCTCGCAGAAAAATTTATCTGACGGACGAAAACAAAAAAAATCCCAAAAGTATCTAAAATGGAACTTTTGAGCTACGGTGTGGTCTGGGTTTGGTAATTTCTACAGGGAAACGTCGACGTCGATAAATTATGAAACTGAGCTACCTGGAAAGCTTGGCAAGTCTACTTTGCAGATAAATTATCACCGCTCATAGAAAAATTCATGTGACGCCCGAAAACACAAAAATCCCAAAACTGTCTGAAATGAAACTTTTGGGCCATCCTGTCGTCTGGGTTTGGCAATTTCTACAGGGCAACGTCGACGTCGATAAATTATGAAACCGGACTCCCTAGAAAGCTTGGCAAGTCTACTTTGCAGATAAATTATCACTGCTCACAGAAAAATTCATCTGACATACGAAAACACAAAAATCCCAAAACTGTCTGAAATGGAACTTTTGGGCTATGGTGTGGTGTGGGTTTGGCAATTTCTACAGGGCAACGTCGACGTTGATAAATTATGAAACCGGACTCCCTGGAAAGCTTGGCAAGTCTACTTTGCAGATAAATTATCACTGCTCACGGAAAAATTCATGTGACGCCCGAAAACACAAAAATCCTAAAACTGTATGAAATGGAACTTTTGGGCCATCCTGTCGTCTGGGTTTGGCAATTTCTACAGGGCAACGTAGATGTCGATAAATTATGAAACCGGACTCCCTGGAAAGCTTGGCAAGTCTACTTTGCAGATAAATTATCACCGCTCACAGAAAAATTCATGTGACGCCCGAAAACACAAAAATCCCAAAACTTTATGAAATGGAACTTTTGAGCCATTGTGTGGTCTGGGTTTGGCAATTTCTACAGGACAACATAGATGTCGATAAATTATGAAACCGGCCTCCCTGGAAAGCTTGGCAAGTCTACTTTACGGATAAATTATCACCGTTCGCAGATAAATTAGGGTTTAGGGTTTAGGGGTTAGGGGTTAGGGTTTGGGGTTAGGGCTTAGGGGCTAGGGGTTAGGGCTTAGGGGTTAGGGGCTAGGGTCTCGGGGCTAGGGGTCTCGGGTCTCGGGTCTGGGGTCTGGGGTCTACGGGTGGGGGTGGGGATGTGGGGGTTGGGGGTTGGGGTTTGGGGGTTGGTGTTTGGGGTTCGGGGGTGGGGGTTCGGGGGTTGGGGTTCGGGGGTTTGGGTTTGAGGGTTCGGGTTCGGGGTTTCGGGGTTAGGGGTTAGGGGTTAGGGGTTATGGGTTATGGGTTAGGGGTTAGGGTCTAGGGTCTAGGGTCTAGGGTCTAGGGTCCGGGTCTGGGGTCTGGGGTCTTGGGGTCTGGGTTCAGGTTTCAGGGTTCAGGGTTTTTTAGGTTTTTTAGGTTTTTTAAGGTTTAGGGTTTAGGGGGTAGGTTTTAGGGTTGAGGGTTTTAGGGTTGAGGGTTTAGGGTTGAGGTTTGAGGGTTTTAGGGTTGAGGGTTCAGGGTTGAGGGTTCAGGGTGTAGGGGTTAGGGGTTAGGGGTTAGGGTTTTCGAAGTTAGGGGTTAGGGTTTAGGGGTTAGGGGTTAGGGGTTCGGGGTTCGGGGTTCGGGTGTAGGGTGTAGGGTGTAGGGTTCAGGGTTGAGGGTTGAGGGTTCGGGGTTCGGGTGTAGGGTTTAGGGTGTAGGGTGTAGGGTGTAGGGTGTAGGGTGTAGGGTCTAGGGTTTAGGGTGTAGGGTCTAGGGTCTGGGGTCTAGGGTCGGGGGTCTGGGGTCTGGGGTATGGGGTCGGGGGTCTGGGGTCTGGGGGTTGGGGTCGGGGTTGGGGTCTGGGGGTTGGGGTCTGGGGGTTGGGGTCTGGGGTGTGGGGTCTGGGGTTTGGGGTCGGGGG